>CM032877.1:55467732-55562732 GCA_019176425.1 Megalops atlanticus
GGGCTTGTAACCGAAAGGTTCCTACTGGGGCACTGCTGCTGTAGCCTTGGGCAGGTTAACTTACAATTAACTCAGTGAATATCCAGCTGTATAAATGGACAGTATGTAAAACTGTAACCCGTGTAAGTGGCTTTGGATGAGAGGAATAACGTAAAGTAATGCCTCAGAGTGATGTGGTGGTGATTGTGTCTCTTCGCTTGGTTGTCGGCAGAGTTCTGGAGCTCGCAGCTGAATTTCCGGGGCCCGCGAAACGGCCCCCCTCCGGTGGAGGGGCCGCCGCCCCCGAGCCCGTCGCCCGAGGACTGTGCCACGCCTCAGGGGAACCCGAGCCTGCTGGAGGAGTTCTGCCCGATCCGCACGCGCAGCCCGCGGGAGCTGGACTGTGGGGCGGGGCAGGGCGCGCTGTGCTTCATTAACCCTCTCTTCCTGCAGGAGGCGCCGTGTCGCGGGGCCCTGCTCAAGCGCCACCAGTTCAAACGCAGCCTCAAAGTGCGCGTCTCCACGGAAACCTCCAGCCCCCTGTCCCCCCCGGCCGCCCCGCCGCCGCCCCCGCCCCTGCTGGCTAAGGGGGCCCGGCAGAAACCTGCCGCGGCCGGCGAGGCGCGGGCGGAGCAGCAGGGCGGGGCTGCGGGCGGGGCTGCAGCAGAAGAGGCGGAGTCTGACTACCTGCAGCCCGGCATCGCCCTGCAGAAGAAGTGCGCCCCCGCCCTCTCCCCCACTGAGGAGGAGGACTATCAGATGCCCAAAACCCTGCTGCAGGTACACTCTCACACACACACACACACACACTCACACACACACACACACATGCACTCGCTGTCTGTAATTGATGTGGATAGTAATGGCTTATATGTAGCTCGGAGTCTGATGCTCTCTGCATACGCCCCAGGGAAGGGAGGAGCCAGGCCTGAAGGATGAGGCTTTGGAGGCGGGGCTGGTGCTGGGGCAGAGACACGCCCCCTCCCTGAGTGAGCTGGACAGCAGCAGCTCCCTCAGCAGCCTGGAGGACGTGGAGGAGACAGAGCACCTGACAGGGCAGGAGGCTTTGGAGGCCCCGCTGGTGCTGGGGCCAGCCCGCCACTGCCCTGAGTGAGCTGACGCAGCAGCTCCTCAGCAGCCCGGAGAAGACGTGGCGCGGCTGGTGGAGGAGCTGTCTGGACACGGGGCTCCGCCAGCTCGCCTGGTGCCCCGCCCACCCTGCGGCAGCGGCGGGAGGAGCCCGCCACTGCCCTGCTGTCACCCTGCTGCGCCCTGCGCCACTTCCTGTCCCAGGCCAAGCGCTTCCTGCTGGACTGCAGCGAGCTGGAGCCCCCCATCGAGACTCTGGTGCCCGAAAACGAGACAGGTACACCACGCTCACCTGGACTTTCACAGTTACACTTACTCACCCTGACAGATGCTACAGAGAAGCTGACGAAATGTAACAAACACACATTAACAGCACAGACAGTGAGCAGGCAGTGCGCAGGCAGTGAGCGTGCAGTGAGCATGCAGTGAGCAGGCAGTGCGCAGGCAGTGAGCAGGCAGTGCGCATGCAGCCATGCTTCCTGCAGGCAGGGCAGTGCGCAGGCAGTGCATGCAGTGCGCGTGCAGTGAGCAGGCAGTGCGCCCCAGTGAGCATGCAGTGCGTGGCAGTGAGCGTGCAGTGGGCAGGCAGTGACAGGCAGTGAGCAGGCAGTGACCTGCAGTGGGCAGGCAGTGAGCAGGCAGTGCACAGGCAGTGAGCAGATGCGTGTGCAGTGAGCAGCTGCGCGTGCAGTGAGCATGCAGTGCGCGGGCAGTGAGCAGGCAGTGGGCGGGCAGTGCGCAGGCAGTGAGCAGGCAGTGGGCAGGCAGTGAGCGTGCAGTGCGCAGGCAGTGAGCGTGCAGTGGGCAGGCAGTGCGCAGGCAGTGAGCGTGCAGTGGGCAGGCAGTGAGCGGGCAGTGAGCAGGCAGTGCGCAGGCAGTGAGCATGCAGTGGGCAGGCAGTGCGCAGGCAGTGAGCGTGCAGTGGGCAGGCAGTGAGCGTGAAGTGAGCAGGCAGTGAGCGTGCAGTGCGCAGGCAGTGAGCGTGCAGTGGGCATGCAGTGCGCAGGCAGTGAGCGTGCAGTGGGCAGGCAGTGCGCAGGCAGTGAGCGTGCAGTGGGCAGGCAGTGCGCAGGCAGTGAGCGGGCAGTGAGCATGCAGTGAGCGGCAGTGCAGTGCGCATGCAGTGAGCAGGCAGTGAGCAGGCAGTGAGCATGCAGTGAGCAGGCAGTGCAGGCAGTGAGCAGGCAGTGGGCATGCAGTGAGCATGCAGTGAAAAGCCCAGGGAGAGGTAAACATACACTGCTGCCATAGCTGGAGCCATACTACTAACATATTACTACATTAATGAAAACACCAACGACTAGTGCTGCATAAATGTATGTATCAGACAGACACACTCACACAAACACACACACACAAATATACTGTTCATATAAATCCATATCATGGGAGAAATGGGTAATGGTATAATGGGATAATGCAGTAGTGTTTGTTCAAAGCAGTGCCTTCCCACACACACTTTGATTAGAGACCCCACAGACCTTGAGTTTTGCCTTGGGTTTGATTCTTAGTTACACCCAGGATTAGAAGTCTGACTCATGTAAGGAATAGTAGTGTATTAAACCTAATCTCTTCATTACAGGGATTGCGTGGTCAGACCCAGTGTAGGTGACAGACCTCACACAGTGATGGGGAGGAAAGCAGTGGGTATCAGTCACAGAGAGGGGATTGTTCTGACAAGCTGATAAGTGTGTTGCTGTTGTAGAGAAACCACAATAAGGGGATACATGTCACAGCTTGCTAAGTAAGGTAGAAGCATACCATGTCTGCCTGAAATTTCTGCTCTTTAGAGTATCACATGTGATTATAGAATAGCTAGTTTCATTCTCATTTCCGCAAACATGCTTTTCCTGCACGGTCACTGACTTGTTTTGTTGCAGAAAAGCTGTGAGTGACTGTAGGTTTGTGAGGTTCAGGCAGGCGTGACTCTGGAGTTGCTCTTGGAGTAGGCAGAGCATTCCAGACATTGCTGGGGTGATATTGTGCTGTAGGGCAGGCATCTTTTTGGCAGAGACTGGCGGTTTATGTGGAGAAACAGGATTTTCCATTGTGCTGGTGTTAGCAGTGGAATTTTACCACCACTGTTTGCTCCAGGACATATTATCCAGTGCTGTGAAGAGGAAGTGGGAGACAGGGTGAGGGTCAGTAGCAGGAAGAGGAAGTGGCAGACAGGGTGAGGGTCAGTAGCAGGAAGAGGAAGTGGCAGACAGGGTGAGGGTCAGTAGCAGGAAGAGGAAGTGGGAGACAGGGTGAAGGTCAATATTTGGAAGAGGAAGTGGGAGACAGGGTGAGGGTCAGTAGTAGGAAGAGGAAGTGGGAGACAGGGTGAGGGTCAGTAGCAGGAAGAGGAAATGGGAGACAGGGTGAGGGTCAGTAGCAGGAAGAGGAAATGGGAGACAGGGTGAAGGTTGTTCTGCTGGGAACGTGTGTTAGGCAGTCAGCTGTCAGAGTGTATCATCACTCTCACACTGTATATGCAACACAGCACTCAAATGATATATAAACTTATACACATGGTGTATAAACTCAGGGGTATAAACCTGAAAATCTTAAGATTGAATCTTTAAATTTGAAGTTAATTAAACACATTATTGTGTGTGTTTTCCTGTGTGTGTGCGTGTGTGTGTGCGTGCAGATCAGGCTCTGGAGAAGGCTGTGTTCCGCTGCGTTCTGAAGCCGCTGAAGTCGCAGGTTGACGCGGCTCTGCGCTCGCTGCACGCTCAGGACGGCTCCACCCAGCAGCTGACTGACGGTCTGCGCGCCGCCCAGGAGGGGGCGCTGGAGCGCCTCGGGGTGCGGGTGGGCGTGCCGGGCGCGCAGGGCGTGGAGAAGGTGCGCAGGAAGCTGCAGCTCATGCAGCGCGCGTACTCCCCCATCGACAAGGTGCTGCTGCTGCTGCAGGCCTGCAAATGCGTCTACAGCGCCATGACGACCGCCCCCGGTGAGCACCCTCGCCTCACAGCCCACGCTAAACCACACCCTCTGAGACCACACCCTGCTAAACCACACCCTCTGAGACCACACCCTGCTAAACCACACCCTCTGAGACCACACCCTGCTAACCCACACCCTGCTAAACCACACCTTCTGAGACCACACCCTGCTAAACCACACCCTCTGAGACCACACCCTGCTAAACCGTGCCCTCTGAAACCACACCCTCTGAGACCACACCCTGCTAAACCACACCCTCTAAAGCCACACCCATAAATGTTCTGCCTCGCACCTGTGCCAGCAGCTCTCACCCAGCACAGCTCGCTACTGTCGTCCTGAGATAAAAGCAGAGCCACCTTGGAAAGGCGTCACTTTGTTCACCACTGTGTACATCCCCTCGGTCATTCACACACACTACCACAGGCATGCACACACTCAAATGTCTGCTCCTCTACTTCTAATAGTTAGGAAGCAACTTTCACGCAGTCTGTGCATGCCTTACCGTTTCTGTCTGTCCCCAGGTCAGGAGTTTGGAGCAGATGAGTTCCTGCCGGCTCTGTCCTATGTGATTGTGCAGTGCAACATGCCGGAGCTTCTGCTGGAGGTGGAGTACATGATGGAGCTCCTGGAGCCGGCGTGGCTGACAGGGGAGGGTAAGATCTCCTCACTTTCCTAAATGGAGAAAAAATCTGCAATCGTAAAGCAAGTGTCCCCACAGAGCTTTGTCTCCAAAGGACTCCAGTTCGTCCCGTCTTTAAGAACTACAAATGACCCTGAAAGTTGGACTTAGTTTGTCTGGTATGACCTCACAGGCAGACTTATGTAACTGTTTCCTACAGGTGGGTACTATCTGACAAGCGTCTATGCCAGCCTATGCCTGATACAGAGCCAGCCAGAGGCTCCACCCCCCAATGGACTGACCAATGAGGCCCGGGAGTCTCTGAAGGAGTGGAGCCGGCGCCGCAGTAAGGAGGCCAAAAGCCAGAAAGATGCCCAGCAACACCAGGTCAGACACCAAAACACTGAAACACAGACACACCCAGCAGCATTATTAACGCACAGGAGCTGGCTGTTTATACTGAAATGTATGAATCACAATCAAAGAAAAATCAGCATATTTGGACTAGAATGTAACTTTTAAAATGATTGTGTGTGATTGATATTGTACAGGTTATTATGTCATGTTAATGGTACAGTTATTATGGTTTTTATGGCTATTGAGATACAGCCTGAGTAGAAAGTCACCTGCCTGCTGTTCATAAGTGACTGATGACAGACCACCCATTGTGACACAGTGGTGAGAGAGTCTGGCATATATCCAGGAGATTGCAAATTCAAGCTGTATCACTGATGGTGAACACTATCAGGCACTAAACTGAGCTGCTTCAATAAATAGCCTGCTGTATAAATGAGTGTATACAGTGTGAATTGGGTAAGACTCCCCAGACACCATCATTTCACCTCCTTATTTTTGTGTTGCAGCGGTTTGTGCGGGTGCTGTTCCAGGAGGGAGAGTGCAGCTCGGTGAAAACGCTCCTGTGGAAGGAGGGCGACAGCGGTGAGGCTCTCGCCCGGCTCTGCGCCTCTAAGTTTGGGGTGTCCGAGCCGGAGCAGTACGCCCTCTACTGGCGTGGGGGAGGAGAGGCGCAGCCCGTCCCCCCCGAGGCCCAGATGCAGGACCTGCAGATCCAGGGCGGGGGGGGCGGTCCCTCCCTCACCTACCAGCGCTGCGACCAGGACTCCGGCAAGATGCGCAGGCTGACCAGAGGGGGCGCTGTGGATCTGGGGGAGTCGCACTGAGAGCCTCTGAAGGGGGACAGGGGAGGCCTCTGTTTGCTGGGCTTCAGGCGTCCGTGACCAGAAGGCCCGTTTCGTCATTAACAGCAAGCTGCTTCGACCTGATGTGGAAATTTGATCCCACTGTGTCCAGCGTGAGAATCTGCTCCGTTTTATTTTCAGTCAGGCAGGGAGATGGGCACCCAGAGGAAGCCTCACTGGGTCTTGCGTTTCACTCTTTATGGACAGAATCTGCATTTTGTTTTTTGATTAAAAAAACGCTGCCAGCCTGTATCTAGCAGAGGGGCTCCCGGTTTTAAGGAGCAGATGAAATGCTGTTCAAAGACTCAAATTCAACACAAAGACTCAAAAGTAACAGCAAATACAGACCACACGAATGCTCCCGAAGACCTCCCTCGTGTCCTTCCTCTCCATCCGGTTCCAGCAGGGGGCCCAGGTACCCCAGACACACTGCGCCCCTCCCCTGTTTATCTCCTGGAAAAAGGATCTGTCTTTAGGTCATGTTTTGACACACTAGTATGATGATGTGTGTCATCTCTTTATGCTGAATTCAGTGTTGAATTTCTTAGCCTGCATAATTAATGGTTAAACTGCTGCTTCATACCTGTATTGAGCCTGTAATAGACTCAGTCTACAAACCATGACTGAATTGGCTGCAGTCTGTCAGAGGACAGGACCTGCAGGGGCTTGGCTTTATCGGTGGAGTGACTGAATTGTGTTTAGCTGTCAGTGTGATGATGAAAGCTAAGTAGGCATGCAAGGCCACACTTAGCAGTGCGCTTCAATATCCCATAATACCAAGCAATATCTGCCAAATGGTCTGTAGATGTTTTAACTGTATTTATTTATTTATTGCAAAAGAGCATTTTTAGTTGGGGGGGGCAGTTCAGCTGTCACTAAACAGCTTAAAATTTCAAAGTGTGTCTGTATTTAAGTGTATATTTGGACATTTCTTTAACACTGGTATGAACAGTGAGAAGTGCATGTGGTGTGCTTTTGTGTAAAGATTTGTGGTATCGTGTGTGAAGCGTGTGGGTGCTTTACTGCATGCTAAGCAAGCAAGGCCCAGTTCATCAGGTCATTCTGTCACTCTTTAGCACCGTGCTGTAATTTGGTCTTGTAAAAAATATAATAAAACACAAATATGTATGCAGGACATCTGTCCTACTTTGTTTTTGTCTTAATTTGCTCTGCAAAAACCACAGTGACATACATATAAATAGTAAAATGTATAAATAAGGAGGGATAAATAAAGTATGAATGTACGTTCTGTACCAGCATTTGGTTCAGCAGTGACGTCATCACTATTCTCTATCGCGTGTGAGAAGGTGGTCCCACCGAGCAAAACGGAGTAATAAGCATGTTCTTAAAATTGCTCAACCTTTATACTGCTGAGCTAACTTCCTTGGAAATGAATGAACATTTATAGAAACACATACAGCATCTTCAGTCTTCAATAAAACTGAACAAAAAATCCCCCTACACCTCCACCGGCACTTGGAATAAAGCTGCGTTGTATGAGACTTGTATGTAAGAGGGAGCACAAAAAGAGTGGATTTGAATTTTCCGTGTGGCCCATGTGTCTAAGCAATCTTCAACAGAAATGTAATAAGATGTAGAAAATGTACAGGTACATGTAAGAATGTACACACTTTGTGTGGTTTACATTTAAAACTATGCAATTATCAGTATTAGTTTAAATTTGTTATATGAAAACAAAAGAATTGAGGAAATAATTGTTTAAAAATATCTGAACACATATTTTACAGTAGTTACACCACAGAAAAAAATTAAAAGTAAGCAAGGCACATTATAGAAATGCTGCAGGTCTTCAGATTTGACTTAAATGGTTACTGTCTTGGCGAGTTTGAGTTAGTTTCTACCAGGGGATTCCACTGTGTAAGGGCGTTAGCGGTAAATGCCCCTAAGCCTTTTCTCTAACCTGGGCTCACCTGGGACATTCTTTCTCCTGCCCCAGCGTCTGTCTTCCTCACCCTTCAGAAAAAACTGTTTGCAACATGCTGCAATTGTAATACTGACCACTAGAGGGCAGTCAGATAAAAGCCACAAAGCAAGTTCTCTAGCCCTGCAACAAGTAACTTTTCTTTTTTTAGTTACATATTCAGCTCGGTGGCCACTGATTTTTTTAAATGAGAGTGATGAAAAGTAAAAAAAAAAAAATCATTCAATATAATTAATGTTTCAAAGTACCAAAGAGAAGAAAAGTGTGGAAAAACTTAAAACCTTACTGGCAAAACATGCCTGTGAGACCACAGAGTCTCGCCTCTTCTTAAACTCACCCTGGAGCTGCAGTTTAACAGGTACAGAGAGGAGCAGACTTTTGGCACACAGTACACATGCTGAAGACTGGGCAGAATATCTGTATGAAAGGTTTCATATAAAATTAATAATTATTAAATTATTGTAGTGGATGTTGAGCACAGTGCCAAGGTCACCCCAAGGTCAGCAGATATCTTTTTGTCTTCAAATGCTTGCTTTTGTGGGCCAAAGGTGACCATCCCGGCAAGCTTTTGATTCCAAGCCATCTGAACAGGCATGCGCTTGCAGCTTGGAAACTGGGAAAACTGAAAATGTGTGTCACCACAAAGATGACTTTTTCATCCAAGCAGAACTACATTTCTTTTCCAGATCACATGAAAAAAAAATGCACGATTGCCCCAGGGGAAATGCAGATAAGCAGTTCTTCAATGGCAAACAATTCTTGACAAATAAAGACACCAGGGCAACTCTGGGACAGAGCATTTAATAAGCAGAACACTCATGTATTCTCACAGTAACAGACCAGATGGACTTACCCACATACTTCCCCTCTCCCGACACACAAGCGCATCTCCCAGTCTCACACGGCTTGGCCATCTTTCCCAGCTAATCCTCACACTGTTTCTTTCTTTCTGTTGGTGGGGAAAATCTTTCACATCCTTTCACATACAGTACAGTGCTTAAGTCAGTAAGTGACAAATAAATCACTAACATTTTAATTTTTACATCTGCAAACTTTTTTGCACCCTAACAACTGCAAAACAAACCCTACGAAAGATGCAATTAAAACTATGCACAAACTAATTCAATAGGTTACAAAAATCATTTCACAGACTCCATAAAATCAAACATAACCTGATGCATTCTCATCCTCAACAGCCGGCTGTGCTTTGGTGACAGTGTACTCAGCATACAGGAGACGTAATGTCCAAAAATAGCGTTCTCATCGCTGATGGTGCCTCCTGCTTCCGCGGCTTCCACCATCATCTGTCCCAGACTGTTAAACACGGCCTCCGCTGGCTGCATGCGCTTCCTCTTGTTGGGTGGCAGTGATGGGGGTGTTGGGCCAGGACTCTCCCAGCACTGGGGCAGCTGGTACCCCCAGCTGGACGCACTCACTGGTGTTACTGGGCTTCCAGCAGGGCTGACTGAGGGGGAGGCCACTTCCGCTTTGCAGTTACCCACGGGTTTCTCCTCAGACTCTGACACCTATGAATAAAAAAAAAAAAAAAATGCAAAGAAAGATAAATGCTGGTTAATTAATTTACAGCAGAATGACAGTGTTCTTTCAGCAAGCTGGTTACCCATTCCACACATTGCTCATTTCTGTAGTTTGTGAGCTGAAGCTTTTTTGCTTGTGCTGAAGGTTTTTTTTACTTGTGTTGTACTCTACCTCACTTGTAAGTCACTTTGGATAAATGCATCTTCCAAATGAATAAATGTAAAAAAAAAAAAAAAGTAAATGAAGCTGTTTGTCTGGTTTACAGTTTTGTGTAAATGGCAAGACTGCAAGAGCTGAAAGGAATATCCGAGGAGATACATACCTCCTCCGGAAAGCAGGTGCTATCGGGCCTGTGCTTGATGTAGTCAGAGAGCCAGTTCAGTCGGCAGAAGATGCCCGGGACTCTGAGCACGGCGGCCGCCTCTGCACTCCTCACCCTCTTTCGGGCGCGGACATAACGGTCCCTCACCTGCTTCCAGCCCTTCTTGCAGGACTCGGCGTCGCTCGACAGGTTTGCGGCAATTTCTCGCCAGGCCTTTTCCACGGCCTCTCTGTCCGAGTGCAGCTGCATCGTTCGGTCGTATAAATGGCGCCGCCCTCGGACTTCCTCGATTAGCTTCTCCTCGAAAGACCTCTTCAGCGCACGGCTGTCGCTTTGGCAGAATTCACTCAGTAGCGGCGAGATGTAATGTCCATTCTCATAGCTGCTAATGGCCTGTGGGTCCATGTTGGGATTCTGTGGCTGTCCCAGACTGTTAAACACGGCCTCCGCTGGCTGCATGCGCTTCCTCTTGTTGGGTGGCAGTGATGGGGGTGTTGGGCCGGGACTCTCCCAGCACTGGGGCAGCTGGTACCCCCAGCTGGACGCACTCACTGGTGTTACTGGGCTTCCAGCAGGGCTGACCGAGGGGGAGGCCACTTCCGATTTGCGGTTACCCACCGGTTTCTCCTCAGACTCTGATACCTTCACATTCAGAAAAGCAAAAAATTAAGCCAAAAAAAAAACATTTGATAGACGTTAGGCTGATTTACCACGAACTATGCCAAAAGTACGCCTTGCATGATCGGGGGCAGAGAGAGGGAGAGCAAAATATTTCAATTAGTTCTGGTCAGTGACGTCACTCGCGAAATTGGGACCACGGCTTCCGTAAGTTTTGCAGCTCGCGAAGCACGTGAGAAGTGCGTTCTGAACACGAAATCGGAAAAAATCCATTTACTTGAAACCATCTCGTGCAACACTGGTAATTTATCCATGATGTGTGTAGGCTGTTTAAATGCACCGGCGATTACATCTAGCGACATGTGTTTATTATTACATTAATTTTGTTAATTTTTAAAAGTTTCGACACAGGCAATTTTCACCTCAGTTCCAAAGTACTGAAATGTCACTAGTAATTACTACCGACGCAGACCTGTCTTTGGGCCACCAAACCCCATTTGTGCACACTTGTCACACTTGACGTAGCCTACTTGTCTCCTGAGTTCACACGAAAGTCTGGAAGAAATTTAATCAGATGTTGGATTGACGAATTAATGTGCTTTGTTGTGGTAGGTCGTAAGCTAAATTGGTTTATATTAAATTGTATTTTACACTGATACAGCCCGCGTATCAGTAAGCCTACTTAATCCTGAATTGCTACAATAAATATCCAGGTGTGGGCCTACAAACATGTAACGTCCGAAGAACATATAATAGATGCAATTAGCCCTGGAAAACTCAGCTAGTAGCAGGTCTGAGACAACTCAAAGTGCATTCATTCTGAAAAGTTTTTTTTAAATATTACAAAATCCAAAAACTCATTGGGAAAGATTATAAAGTTTAGAAATAACCAAAATATTCTTAGCAAGAATCAAATATTTTTCAAAAACAAGTGTATCCCCACAGTATTGTAATATACACCTGTGCAATGAGGTCCTGCATCTTGCAGGCGCAGCCGCGTCTGCACTGACCGCCGGGGTATGCTGCTGCTGCTCGCGCCACATCTCGCCTCCGCTTTGGTCACGGTCGTGCGACTTCTCTCGCGGGCGGCGTGTCACCGGGGTTACGCTGCGTGCTTATAGCGCGCTAGCTACGAGCTACGTGTTGCACGAATTGCACGTCCACAGTTTGGCTAATTTGTCATTCGGAACGCATGGTAAACTGTATGTGCTGAAAAAACTCGTAAGATACATACCGTCTCTAGAAAGCTGGTGTCGGGCGTTCTGTGTTTGATGAAATCGGAGAGCCAGCTCAGACGCCGGATAATGCCAGGCACCGCGACCATGCTTTCAACGTCTCCACTCAGCTCGCCCTTCACCTTCTTCCGAGCACGCACATACCGGTCTCTCAGCTGTTTCCACCGCCTTTTGCAGGATTCTGTATCGCTGGACAAGGTTTTCGCAATTTCTTGCCATGCATTTGCAACGGCCTCTCTGTCCGAATGCAGCCGCATTTTTGCGTCGTATAAATACCTACACCTTCTGACCTCCTCCATTAGTTTTTCCTCAAAAAACTCAAAAACCTCGGCCATCCCGTCCAACACAAATCAGGCTGGCCACCGACAGACTGTGTTTACAAATTTCTTTTATCTCTTCCTTTTTGACGAAAAGGATTGAGGCGGGGCTTTCTCTTGGAGCAATCACCCACTTTTTAATGACCGCCACCCAATGGTGCGCGGGGAACTGCACCCCGCCTTGGCATGCGGTTACAAATAGCTCCGGCCATCTAACCGAATGGAACTTTAGCCTATTTATACTCGGCGCGCGCGACGCACGCACTTGCTGCTGACGTCATGTCGTGCAGCCCGCGCCGTGGTGCGCTGTGTAGTTAGCCTCAGAGCGTGTGTAGCCCATGCGGGCGCTTCACCCAGCTGCACCGAGACAGTGCAAGCCTTTTAGCTCGGTAAGCAGCCATTCCATTAAGTCAATTATTCAGGCCTGAACATACAGAACTTTTTTAGCATACAAAAACTACAAGTTACTTACATGCACAAGGCAGCTGTTCTCCATGACAAGGTGCAAAATTACTACTCATCAGCCTACGTTGTGTAATTTAAATTGGCTTTTTTTTGTTTGTTTATTGGGGGGTGCAGCCCATGTGTTTTTGTTCATTAAGTCCTGGATTAGAATGATACTAGGCAGGTAAACTGACAACCAAAGCTGATGCTGAGAAAATTGATGCAATGAAAGAATTGGTTAGGCAGGCATGTTTTTTAAAAATGTGGATTCACACATTAAACAAAAGTAACTTGCAAATTGTTAAATAAATCTGGCTAATTAAATTGCTCCTGGTATTCCTTTCTGCCAGTGAGACTGATAAAGCTGTATTTGGATGCATGCTGACAAGTCCCAAAAACACACCCTAAAATCACACGCTTTCACACTGGCCCCTCCCACCTGCCCAATCACACTCCTGTAATTGAAACAGAGTGCGGCATTATCAGACAGCACTGCAGAAGTCCAGCATCTTAAGGACTGGCATTCGCAGAAACCGCTTTCACCTGCTTACTCCATTCAGCAGTTCATTAAAAGAGGTGAAAAGCAGTCGATAAACAATGGAAACCAAGCTGGCACAGATGCAGCTTCGGCAGGTACCGAGTGTGCAGAGCTGCCAGAGACAGACACCAAAAAAACAGAGCCAAAACTGGCACTAACAGGCGTCGATACGCCCCTACAGCACCCGCTCGCCTGGCGCAGGCCTTGGTGAGCCGGTCCCACAGACTGGGGGAGTGATGAGTAAGTGGTGGTGGTGGTGTTTTGGTGGTAGTTTAACTCAATTTAAATAGAGAAAATGAGTCATACTACCTTCATTACAGTGTAGGGGATGGGGCGGGGTGGAGGCCTGGGGAAAAATGGCATATTTTGACTCAAGTACATGGGAATATTTATAAAAGGACAAGTGCATTTTGCACATCTTTGAATCTCCAGCTAGCCAGCTGCATACCATGGAACACAAGCAGGAACCTGGGGGCCACAGAGGCTAGAGGGATGTTTCACTTTTACTCAGGTCAGAGAAGTTGTGCAGTGGTTACAGAACTTAACCAGAACATTGTAGGTTCGAATCCTTGGTAGGTCAGTATGTCTGTACCGTTGATCTTAAGCAGTTAACCTAACCTTCAGTGAAACCACCTGTATGACTGACCTTCAGTAAAACCACCTGTATGACTGGACAGTACATAAGCAAACCCTGGCCTCTGCTCCGCAAACAAAAAGATACCACATTTCAGACATATATTTAGCACCAACAGCTGAATAATCATTGTAAAATTTTTATTAATGTTCATGATATTGCATCTGAAATACATACACATATAAAGATATAATACAAGATTTAAAAGAAACTATATGAAAAAGAAAATAAAACTCTCACTAGTAATGCTAAAAAATACATTTATAGTACCTTTATATTGTACATTACAGTAGAAAAAACAGAAGGAAAAAAATTGAATGTATTTTATGTATGTATTGTATGTGTGTACGCCTTAAGCTTCTTTGAGTTCACTGAAAAGTGTGTTTCTGTTTTGTGTTGAATAGCTAGATAGAAAAAGAAGAAAAACTGATTCTCATTGGCGAATATTTAACTGTAACACCAACATTAATAAGACAAAATTTTTATTGTGGCAATTTTCCATTTGGTCCAGCCTTGTGGTCAAGATTAGTTACCATTTATCATATAATGCAGGTTACTCTCCATTTCCACAGTCTTGCAACACTACTGTAATCATGGGTGCGATTCAGAGAAAGTTATTGAGCACACAGGTACTAGACTGGTCACTGTAATTATAAATTATACATTTATATTAATTATAAACGCTGACCCCCACATGCTTCTGCAGCTGGCAGGCAGGCACATCTGGATGCCAAACGGTCCACTGTTCACCTGAGAGAGGAGCACCGACCGACTCCAGCTAGCATGTGCTTCCAGGCTTTGCATGAATCACAGTCCCGTTCTGGTCCCTGTGTGGTGGAATAAGCTTCCCACTGTGGTCTCCTGTCACAGACTGAGGACTCACCTCTGCAGACCATACCTATCTAGTTATTGTAGATCTTTTGCCTGGCCTGTATAGCATAGCAACAGCACCAATGTATATACATTGATAATGGTTATTGCTGATGTTCTGACTGCTGCAGCACTCTGTAGACATATTCAGTATGGCCCCTGTTACACTGACCTGTGCTCAGATGTGGTCTGACGTCCTATGTCTGTGCTGTTGTTCATGAAGCATTATTACATGCGCTTTTGTGCCTTTGATGTGCACTGCTTTGCCATGAGTGTGATCACATGGTGTTAGTATTCCCTCAGCAGAACACAATGTCCCGTCATACATGCGCTTGTCATCAGGCCTCCATGTCAGAAATGAGCATTACTGCCAGTGAAAACAGGCCGGGGCCTTGGCCAAACCCGCCCTCCATGCTCTCTCACTACATGGACCGCACTCTGCTTATGTTCAGTTCAGTGTTGCTTCGGCAGCAGACATCTTTCCTATCATCCCTACTGGCAAATAAAGGTCCCTTTTTCCCCAATATAGAAGTATTATAGTCTGATTATGATGATTCATTTAATCTATTCACTGTACAAAAAAGCTGCAATCAGACTGACAGCAACTGGACATGTGGAGTTTAGCTGGTATTGAATCTGCACCATGGTGAGACAGATACCTGTAAAAGCTCTCCCATCCACTCTGATGTACCTAATTTCTGAGATGATGAACAGACAGACAGACAGAAGTGAAAGAGACAGGTGACTCAGGGACTGTGCTGTACCTGGTTCTTAAGGTCAGGGTTTGTGTGTGTGTCTGTCAGAATCTGAGACAGAGTGTGGATGTAGCATTTAGCATGTAGTGATGGCGCAGGAGCACTGTATGTTTGGAGGGGGGTTGGGATGGGGTGCTTGTACCTGTGTTTACTGGGGTGTGTGGGTGAGCGGGGGGCTCCAGGCCAGCTGTACCCCCTTACCGAACGCTAGCCCCCAGTTTGTCCAGCACCCCGAGCCCCTTCTCCTGGTACTCTGCACGGCTCATCCAGAAGGAGTCCTTGTCCTTCATGATGTCGGCCAACACGGCCCCGCCCAGAAACACCATGTGCTTTCGCCGTGGCGGGTCCTCGATGCGGATCTTAAACTTCTGCACAGCACAAAGAAACACCATCAGGAACACTGAACAGGGGTGTGTGTGCGTGCGCGTGTGCGTGTGTGTGTATGTGTGGGTGTGTGCACGCGTGTGAGAGAGAGAGAAAGTGTGTGTGTGTATCAGTGTAAGAGTCCCGGTGTGTGTCAGTATAAGAGTCTTGCTGTGTGTCAGTATAAGAGTCTCAGTGCGTGTCAGTATAAGAGTCTCAGTGCGTGTCAGTATAAGAGTCTCTGTGTGTCTCACTCACAGAGAGCTTCTCCACGTCTCCCTTCAGCACCCTCTCCAGGTACAGCTGCTTGATCTCTCTCTCCAGACGGGATGGCAGCCCGGGGTACATGGTGGTGCCTCCTGACAGCACGATGTGCTTGTAGAAGTCTGACCTGCAGGGGGCAGTACAGCACAGGGCTCTGGTTAAATGCACAGAAATGGCCACAGAAGGAGAGAAACAGGAGAAACAGAGGAAGTGACAGGCCGGGTGGTGACCGTGGAGACGGTGGACGGAGTCTCTGACCTGGTGTCGATGTCGGCTGCCTGGATGGTGTTGAAGAGCAGCTCGGCCACGCCCACTCCCTCGATGTTGATCAGGTGCGGCTGGAAGAGCGCCTCCGGGGCCTCAAACCTCTCACCCCCCACCTTTACCTGCCGACCGTCCGGGAGCTGGAGGGGGGGCAGCGTGAGGAGGAGAGAGTGGGGGGGCAGCAGGAGACGGAGGTAGAGAAGGAGAGAGAGGAGGGGAAGAAAGGGAGGGATAAAATAACACAGTGTGCAAAAAGAAGAGATGAAATTCATTGCTGAATTTAATTAGCCATTTTTGCTTTTTCTCATGTTTCCCACAGAGATTGGGGTGAGGTGTGGTTAGAGGAGTAAGGGGGGTGACCGTAGACACATGTGGGGGCTGTGTGAGAGTATGGGGTGACTGTAGGCGTGTGTGGGGCAGTTTGGTGAGGGTATGGGGTGACTGTAGGTGCGTGTGGGGCAGTTTGGTGAGGGTGTGGGGTGATTGTAGGCGTGTGTGGGGCAGTTTGGTGAGGGTGTGGGGTGACTGTAGGCGTGTGTGGGGCAGTTTGGTGAGGGTGTGGGGTGACTGTAGGCGTGTGTGGGGCAGTTTGGTGAGGGTGTGGGGTGACTGTAGGCGTGTGTGGGGCAGTTTGGTGAGGGTGTGGGGTGACTGTAGGTGCGTGTGGGGGCTGTGTGAGAGTATGGGGTGACTGTAGATGGGGTTGTGGTTGGATCAGAGTGCGGTAAAGCTCAGTGGGTTACCGTGTACGTCTCCACCAGCACGGTGGTCTCCCTGGCCAGCCTCTGCTCCTGCTCGATGTTATAGCCCACGTAGCACAGCTTCTCCTTCAACATGCGCACCGTCTCGAAGTCCGCAGAGTGATTAAAGGCGTAGCCGCGCAGCAGCAGCAGCTGCGGCAGACAGAAGCAGAGCGGAGCGTATTTACCAGATACACACAATCACTCAACACTGCCAACAGAGGCTAGAGCTAAATCTGTTCAGATATGTCAATCACAGATTGCCTGATGTTTGTATCACCTCCTCTTACACTAAAACTACTCTGGTACATGCAGAAAACAAATTCAGAACGCAGAAAACTTTGGAGCTAACCTTTTAAGCCATGATGGTTATCACTGTTTATTTATGGTAGCACAGGTTATCACTGTGTGAGGGACTTGTGTGTGTTCAGAGATGGCTGGCTGTGATCAGTGTTTTCTATTGTTCCGGCAGCTTTATTAGATTCACTTTTGTACTCATGCTTTGTGAGCTTCTCTAAAAAAGATGCCTGCGAAATGACTAAATTTAAATTTAGTTTTAAAAGCTTGCCTGTTGTTCTGCTCAGTGATTGGTTCCTGAAGTTCTGGTGTCCACGCTGTGAGGGTTAGGGCACCCTGCTGCACAGATTCACTGATCTATACATCATATGAACTGCTAATTCCATTCACTGTACTCATGATAACAGCCACTCCACCTCATATAAAGATCAGTGAATCTGTACTGGGTCTACACAGAACCTGTGCAGCTGGACACCCTAAACAGGCGAGGCGTGTCTAGTGTGAGGTGGAGGTCGCACCTTGATGAGGTAGCGTGTGATGTCACGGCCTGCGATGTCCAGCCGGCGAGTGAGGTGAGGCAGAGCGAAGCCTTCGTACACGGGACAGATATGCGTCACCCCGTCGCCCGAGTCCACCACCACGCCCGTCAACAACCCTGAGAGAGACCCACAGGAAGCCACCAATTACACTGGTTAACACAGACTGTATGGACGGCCCAGTCTTTGCACCACAGGAAAAAAAAAAAAACAAAGCAGATATGACTATACAAAAAACTACACAAGACACTGCTAACCTCACATCATTAGCGGCAATGCTAACCACTGCACCCTGATTTCTGAAACTAACTATCAAACACGTTGAGTATGACCTGCTGCCGCAGAATGGAGAGCGGGGCCATCGGCCCTCCCCGCCCGGCCGGGTGCAGGGGACTCACCCTGGGCGTAGAGAGTGAGCACTGCCTGGATGGCGATGTAGACCCCCTGGAACTGGTAGCTCTCGAACATGACCTCGATGATCTTCTGCCGGTTCTTGACAGGGTTCATGGGGGGCTCGGTGAGCAGGATCTTGCATTCGGGAGGGGAGATGTTCATTCGCTGGGGGCCGAAGGTGTAGTCCCACAGGTGCCGCATGTCCTCCCAGCTGCGCACCATCCCGTTCTCCATGGGGTACGACACCTCCAGCAGGGACCGCAGCTCACTCGCCTCGTCCCCCACCATCAGGTCCTGCGGGCGGGGCCGGAGGGGCGGGGTGCGTTACTGCGACAGCTGGCAGGGCTGGGCACTGCAGAACATGCCATCAGTGCTCTCTCACTGTCCCTCCTCTCACATCACGTCACCAACGAGGCCCGGTACGTGTGTCACTGCAGAAGCTACTGAGAACCGGGCCCAGGGACCCTCTTCCTGTTTGCCAAATCGCAAAGTGATCTACGTCTGTCAGTTACAAGTGTGGCACAGAAAACAGGCCAGTCATGGCCAGAAACTCACCGTATGGCCGCTGATGCAGTTGTTCTTTTGAGAAAAATGGAAGCATGGAAATTGAAAAACAATAGGGAGAGAGAGAGAGAGAAATAGACTGAAAGACTGAAAAATAGAAAAAAGGGGGTTCAGCCACAGGGCAAAAGGACAGAAAATGTGGGTAAAAGAGTTTGGGAGGCATCACACTTCATTTTGCACTATTTTTCCTCCATGGAAAACAAGGAGCAAAACGAAGAGAATCAGCCTTCAAACCTCATCATTTCAGGACAACAGACTGAAAGAGTTTAAAAGGAAGATCTGTCACCTGTTGCAGTATACCATCAAAGAGTGAAAGCTACCTTCTGCTATTTCACTTACAGCCTGTTAATGTAGTTCAATACTGTTCTTTCTGTATTCAGTCAATTTTGCGGCTCTGCACAGGTGACTGCACTGTTTAGATGCATCTAGTGGACCACCCCTCCTTCACCATAATGGTCTCACCTTGATCTCGATGTTGCCCACTTTAGCGGAGGAGCGGATGATGGGCCGGCCCACCAGTGCGGGGAATATGTGCTCGGGGAAATTGGAGCCAGCATACCCGCACTTAACAAACTGCAAAAACAAACGTTGAAGTAAGTGACGGAAACCGTCAGCAACCAAAGTGAGGCTGGTGGATGAAAGGAGAAATTGGTCAGGGCATTTTTTTCACCGCAATACTCACTCTGTGTGCAATTAAGTTTGCAACCTGGAGCTACGCGCATCGGAGAGGTGTCTGTACATGTCTATGTAGTCGACACGCATTCCATTGCCGTGGGCGTGTGACACGTACATGACTGCAGACCAAAACTCGTGCAAGCAAATTGTGAAACGGCAAGATAATTATTTCGGAGTAGTTTCTGACCGATGTTGATCACGACTGCAGACAGAGGTGTTTTTAAAATTATTGGTGAAATTGCATAATTTGCATAATTCATTGTTTTTTTTTCATGGCATTTTTGCTCTCCACACAGTCAGCAAAACTTACGGGAACGACATAATTTATCAGCAGCCGTGCGTGCGCCCGTAGTGTTTCAGGTACACGGGACACTAGACACTATAAATATCGGCTGCTCTTAAGAGAAATATATATCGCTGGGGAGGCGAAACAATACAGTTCACAGTAATACAAAAAGAAGAAGCGCCTGTCGGTTCCTCTGTAACTTCCTACTGCGCGTTCTCGGTGACAGTCACATCACCTTGTATGGCAATGCGTGCAATTTTTGGGTTGTCCGCAACTCCACTCATCTACTTAATCCAGGCACAAACAAAGGTGCACACCCACTGCACCGTCAACACCCGCCCAGACCCTCAGGTCGAGTAAAAGGTATATACAAAATTAAAAATAAAATAAAATAATGGCAATAAAAATATTTTATCATTTCACCAGCAGTTTAATGCAACTATCTCGCAATAGCGACCCAGTGAGTACAGTATGGAGTAAATCCTCAAAAAATTAGAAAGCTTAGTAGTTGGGCGCCCATTTCACTGCAAAAACATTTATTTTCTTAGACAGTAGTTTTGAAAGATTTTCCTCCTCATCTGTTTAACGGCTGTCACATCTGGAGGCGCATTTGTGTGAATATCATTTCACACTCTAAGCTTTTACAGACGGAGTGTAAACTGCACGAAACACATACTTGCAGCTATTGAGCATAACACAGTATAGCTGGTGGAACAGAGAAGCCGTGTTATCCGCAATTACGGTATTTCTGCAAGGCATCAGATTATTAAAAGCATCGGTTCTTCAGAACAAGCCAAATGCAGACATCCCACAGAGTAGCCCAAGTCACATTATGAATGAATTATAATGAAAAAGGCGAAAAAACTCATATACTCACTCCTGTGCCATTGTCACAAACGATTACTTTCCTGCCTTGACTATCCATATTCCGCCGTAAGCGAAGGTGAGGAGAAATGAACAGCGCCTCAGCAGAGGTGTAGGTGATTCTTACTCGGGCATTTGTGGAGCGAAAACTGGATAAAAGCGGAAATGAGCAGGACTAGTAGCGGGGAACGTAACATCCTGCGCAGAATTTCCTCAAGCTGCGAATGACGAAGCGAAGCTGCAGCTCCGCGGACCGGCAGCGGCGCATCAGTCACTTTTCAGAATCATTCTTACAATAATGCGCGCACCCGGCACACAACGCCACTTACTGTATGAAACTTACTGTATGAAACTTGATTTATGCGCATTTTGATTATGGACGTCAACTCGGACCGTGCTACTTTTTGAAAGAATACAATCAGCACAAAAAACAACCCATATATTTTGTGTGTGCGAGGAAAGAAATGAAATGAATCGAGTTGGAAAAACAATCCAGTTTATTCTTCTAATTGGTCTGGGCAGCATTTGATCAATGACAGATATGTGTCATTGAGCTGAGCAAGTTCACTGACACACAGTCCTTCGGTCAGGCTAGCTGACTGGATCAGGCAAAAAAACCCCAACATACAAGTCTGAAAAAAAACAGATTTAGGTTCTTCAAGTAGGACACTGAAGCCATACTTCACAGCAATTCACTCCATACAGTTTTTCAACGAGTTAAAACGTGCATATGGCACCTATGTTGAGTAGTATAGTCCCCACATTCAACATGTGTGGCTGACTGTCCCAAGAAATAAACATTCATTCAGGTGCATTAAACTGTCTTTCAGAAACTGATTTTAAAAGAATCCATATAAGTTAATCATCTCAAAGGAATAATCTTAGATTCCACATGAAATTACTGAACGTGTCTAAGCACAAAACATGCAAACTGAATACCCAGCCACACCACACCAAGTGAGGTCAGAGATCAGCACCGGAAAGATCCCAAATGACTCCCCCTGCAAAAACGTGACACTTCAGATCACTGTGGCTTTCTGCCTGTGTAACGGCATGCGATTGCTATGATTTACATAGTTACACATTGTTACAGTCCTGAAAAACCCTCACAGCTGCATGTAACAGCGTGTGCATCAGCACAGTGCTTGTAATGATCATACAGAGTGCTACGCAAGTGCACACGTGTGGCTCCATTACACGGCGAGGGCATTACACTCAGGGCCGGATTACAAACGGTAAACGCAGAACTCTTGCCATTACATGCCATTACAACATCAGACAGAAGGCCAGTCATATTGTGAGGGCCCCACCCCAAAATTCAACATGACTTGCAGAGTGCAAGTGTGAACCAAGCAGAAATAAGACTGGAGAGGATGAGGCAATAAGATTAGATTATAGCTGGGGCCGGGGGGGGGGGAGATGCATATTCCATTCTTCTGCTTGAGAGATCTGCAGGCCCCGTCTTGTTCCTGACCTCCCATCTGATGGACTGGCTTTGAATGTGTGTGGAATCCTCCCACTCTACTGAGAGTCTCTAAGCCATCAGGTGTAAACTGATGGGCGGTGGGAATTTCAGCCATTTAACTCAATTCCAAACCCATTTTAAAGCCATACGGACCAGACTGAATGCCGGGGTACACAGAACTCCTAGTGCACAGCACTCTGACCCAGTCCAGGTTTTACTGGAATACAGGTGAGCGCACTGATTAGGACTGGCTTGTTGGTGGATTCTTCTTACTAAACAAACCCAGCTCTAGCAAAACGTGGAACAGATTAAACTGCTACACAGCGGGAGTGCTGTGTGGGGACCACGAAAGGGCAGGAGGTATCGCTCTTAGTGGCAGTAATCAGCACTTCCCCTGATATAACCCTGAGCTGAGCACTGGGGAGCTGAATGTGTCAGCAATTAATAATCGTCATCTTTATAATTAGGCAGCTGAACCCTGAAGCTGTCTCTGTGTGGTTGAGAGAAGGCGCAGGTCAGAGTGAGAGCGTGTGTGTGGGATCGGTTTCCTGTGTGTGGCGGGGTGTTTCAGTGTGCTTGTTTCTGCAGGGCAGTGTGTCAGCGTGTCGTTCTCTTGCTCGTGTGACGTCAGTGTGCAGTTTGCCCTCAGCACCAGCAGGGGGAGTCCTGCGAGCTCAGCTCCAGCAGCTGCTTCTCCACCTCCGGCCCATCCTCCGCGAATCTCTCCACGAAGGACTGGATGAGTCCGGCCGCGCTGCCCTCGTACTCCACCAGCTCCACCTGCTCCCCTGCAGGACAGACGGGTGGACAGACGGACAGACAGATGTCACCCACACTGCTGCGTCAGCACAGCTCCTCCCACCTTGACAGGTCACTCCGTTTCACTTTTAATTCAGCTCGGAACGCAAAGTTACTGGCGCTCCTCTGTCCAATCAAATAACAGTATTTTTTGGTATCAGATTTACTCACTAATAAGGATGTGGAACAGTGGTTATAGAAGTCTTTTCACCACAAGGTTTCAGGTTTGAATACTAGGTGGAACACTGCTGCCAAATGCTTCAGCAATGTACTGTAAACTTTAGCTAGACCCTCAAGATCTTTAGCTGCCCTTAAAGAAATCACTGTGAAATGGAACAGATCATGCAGCAGATGAGCGAACCCCCGAAAGCATCACAGGAACCTGCGGTGCGGCGCCAGGCTGACCTTTGACCTTGGTGTTGGCCTGGACGAACATCTTGCGAGCCTCCTTGCGCAGCAGCACCGTCTCCCGCAGACGCAGGAAGTCATGTGACCCTGCAGGAGCTGACCTCGGAGTAGCCCTCGTACAGAGCGCGGCCGCCCTCCACATCCGCCGTCGACTTGTGAACCTGAAATTCATTCAGATTCCACTTACTGGCCTCTTGGGACGGAAGCTTCACACAGGCACACTGTGGGTGCCCGACTGGCCAGCAGAGGGCGCTTGTGTGCAACAAGACAGACAAACCCTGCCCAGCCTACCTATCCCTACCACCATCGCTGGTCCCGGTGGAACTAAGTTTATTTGTTCTGCTGCTGTGGGCTCCACTGGCTGATGACACAGCTGGGATGGATCCAGGCCACAGAGCTCGGCTTGTATTCAAAGCGAATGACTGATCACCCAGCTACTCAGGAGCCCTGGAAATTAGTGCAGCCACTTACAGCCAAAATGATGGCGCCTCCCCTGTTGCTGCAGGGCTACTGATCTCAGAACAGTTTTAGAGTTGACCTTTTCTTGTGCGGCCTAAAATGGCTTATATCATATATACACATACTGTACAATAAATGGGTGTGACCACTCAACAAATCTGTGTGTTTGCTCACCAGCTTGTGAGGGTTATCTGAGGGAAAAAGACTTAATATCTGCAAGCCGTGTCTTTTGGCTGAATGTTTAAGTCTGACTTAAGATCTTAATGCTTGAGTGTAAATCAGTCAGTTCTGAAACTCCCCGCCTTTCAGTGGCTGCATGACATTGACTGACACACTACTGAGGACTCCTTCCTGTCACATGTGTCGCAGATGGCCTCCAGCAACGCTGTACCTGCAGTTTGCAGAGGAACCTCTGGATGGCGCTCTTGCCCACTGTGCGGATCTTGCTCCTGTCCAGAGTGATGAGGGCGTCAGGCCGCCCGTCCGCCCCGGTCGTCTCCTGCAGGGTGACGAGACCCTCCCCCGCCTCCAGCAGCACCCGGAGGATCACGAAGCGCGCTTGCATGTGAGCCTAAAAAACAGACACAGACAGTGTGAGAAAGCCATTTTATTCGTTCCCAGATCAGTGTGAGGGAGTGTGAGCTGTTCTCTGACCTGTCCCCAGAGCAGTGTGAGTGCATGCGAGCTGTTCTCTGACCTGTCCCCAGAGCAGTGCGAGCCGTTCTCTGACCTGTCCCCAGATCAGTGCGAGCCGTTCTCTGACCTGTCCCCAGATCAGTGTGAGCCGTTCTCTGACCTGTCCCCAGATCAGTGTGAGTGTATGCGAGCTGTTCTCTGACCTGTCCCCAGATCAGTGCGAGCCGTTCTCTGACCTGTCCCCAGAGCAGTGTGAGTGCATGCGAGCTGTTCTCTGACCTGTCCCCAGATCAGTGTGAGCCGTTCTCTGACCTGTCCCCAGATCAGTGTGAGTGTATGCGAGCTGTTCTCTGACCTGTCCCCAGATCAGTGTGAGCCGTTCTCTGACCTGTCCCCAGATCAGTGTGAGTGTATGCGAGCTGTTCTCTGACCTGTCCCCAGATCAGTGTGAGCTTCTCTGACCTGTCCCCAGAACAGTGTGAGTGTATGTGAGCTGTTCTCTGACCTGTCCCCAGATCAGTGTGAGCCGTTCTCTGACCTGTCCCCAGAGCAGTGTGAGCTGTTCTCTGACCTGTCCCCAGATCAGTGTGAGCCGTTCTCTGACCTGTCCCCAGAGCAGTGTGAGCTGTTCTCTGACCTGTCCCCAGATCAGTGCGAGCCGTTCTCTGACCTGTCCCCAGATCAGTGCGAGCCGTTCTCTGACCTGTCCCCAGATCAGTGCGAGCCGTTCTCTGACCTGTCTCCAGCTCTTGCTCTCCGGTGTGTAGAACTCCAGCCCCAGCAGTCCGGCCCGCACCATGTTCAGCCAGTTCACGTACACCACCTCCTCTGCGTCAGCGGCCTCGTGCCCGAACACACTGCAGCAGCGCACACACACACACGCACGCACACACACACGCACGCACACACACACGCACAGACACAGCATCACGACAGGAACATTCCATCTCACCATGCCAACAGCTCATCAGAGGGCAGCTGAAGCCAAATCCATATTTTTATGGGTTGTGTAATACGTATTAATCATCTCGTTGAGTGAGAATGATGCATGAATGTGTGTGTGAGCATGTCTGTGTAAGTTTGCATGTGAGTGAGTGCATGTTTATGTCTGAGTTATTGTGCAAGTGTTTGCATCAGAGTGTGTGTATGTACACGCACATGTGTGTGTGTGCATGTGTGTACATCTGTGTGAGTGTGTGAATGAGCGTGTGCGTGTGGCGTGCGAGCGTGCGTGTGCGTGTGCGGCGGCTCACCTGAGCACTTCCTGGTTGAGACAGAGGTAGAGACCCACACACTCCGCCCTGCACTCCTCGTAGGACGAGGCGATGGTGGAGAACTTGCTGTCCCACGTCTCACTCCCTTTGTACCAGCTGGACACCTGGAGGGAACATTCTCCCCGTCACAAACACACCCCTCACGCCAAACTAAAAATCACACACACACAGCTACCACCATGAAGACACAGACACACACCCATCCATCCCAAACCGCTGACACACACAGCGTCACAGACCACCTCCGATTCTCTCAGGCCAAAGGAGGTCGGCCACAGCACACAGTACACTAACTGCTTACTGAACTTTCAAAACATAATAAAACTTCATTCATTTCACCTTTTGGTGTTACCAGCAAAGGAGATCCTAAACATGTGAAACACCTGCATAGCTACAAACACAGACACATGCACTGGCAGATCCACACACACACACACACACACACACACACACACACACACACACACACACACACACACACACACACACACACACAAAGAGCAACTACTACATCCTGGGTCCTAAAATTGGGTAACAATTTCAGCAGCAACACAATTCAGAATTAAGTGGTGAGAAACAGAATGACTATGAATCTGAATATGACTAGGAGTCTGAATATGGCTATGGCTACATCTACGGTGAAAGCCAGAGGCACACACACTCACCAGCTCCCCGGTCTCTGGGTTGCGAACTTTCTCCTGATCGAAGTTGAAGTTTCCCTTGTCGTCCTGAGCGCAGAGACACAGGAGATGTACAAGTATAAAATCAGCTGCATAGCTTTTCAAACGAGGCACTCAAAACACTTTGATAATGAAAGTGTCTTTACAGGCTGTCAGTAAAGCTGGGAGAAAGCAGAGCAGGCCTTCTGTAACAAACAGGCTACAGTTACAGGCGTATCAAATACAACAAGCCCAAAGAGCGACCAACCGGGATGCCGCAGCAGACTGCTCTCTCCAGCACACGCACACAGAGCGTCAGAGTGCACACTTCAGCGCGTACTGTGAAGCGCGTCCTCTGAAGTGTGCATTCTCCAGCACATACTTACATTTGCTTTTACACGCATTCAGCTGTGTTTTGTAAGCTGACATGAAGCGGCACTTATGATCGGCGCAGAGAGGGCGACTGCAGGGAGATGTCAGCCCGGACACTCAACATTGGGGAACAGCATGCACACAAACGCAGCACAGAGTCACAGCTGGCTGGCAGGTGAGGGTTACTCACTCACCTGGACAAAGAGCTTCCCGCTGCCGTGCCCCAGGAGCTCATGAAGTCCCACCTGCACCTCGAATGACGGGCCCTTCCACTTGATATACGTATCCTGTCCAGGGATGGAATGCAACAGCAGAGTCAGAAACATCTGGACTGACCTGACTGCCAGTCATGTTATGTTAATTTCACAAATCTGTACTTGGAAATGACTTCAGGTAAACTAGCAGACATTAAACTGAAGACACAGATGCAGAAGTGCGGACAGACGGACAGACAGACGGAGAGGAGGGGTATCAGGCAGGGTGACAGTCCTGGGCACCTTGTCATTCTCGTCCATGAAGGTGAGTTTGTCCTTCTGTGTGGAGTAGGCTACGGCCAGGACGTTCCCCAGGGACACGTTCTTGAAGCCCTCGGTCTGACGGATGTCGTCGTCTGGAGGGGTAAACGACAGCTCTGCTTACCTCAAAGGGGTCAGCAAACAGACTGCCCAATGATTTACTCCCCTTCTGCTCCCAATTTGGAATGCCCAGTCATATCACATTATATACAACCCCTGCAAACAACCCGGGAGAGTGCAAACACGAGCACTCCTCCAAAACACACGCTGCCAAGCGCTGCTGGGGTGTGATGGGACAGACTGACCCCTGGCCAACCTACCCACCCTGGCGCCCCCTCCCACCTGATGAAACGGGCGGGCTCGAACCCGGGCCGTAGAGCTCAGCTGGTGTAAAGTAACGGCCTTGGCCACTGAGCTACCCACAAGCCCCGCAATCGGTGTGATCAGAAACAGCCCGGGCAGTTTTGACTGTATTTGCCGGGGGGGGCGGTGGGGGCAACCCGAGCTGGTGTGATGGTGACTGGGAAGCGTGTCCGTGCAGGAGGCGGGGCTCACAGTTGGGGATGTTGATTCCGGCGGGAATCCCGCTGCCGGCGAAGGTCAGCACGTCCAGCGAGGTGAAGTCCGGCCGCAGGAAGCTGTCCTTCTCGAAGTCAGGACGGCCAGGGCAGCTGGGGCAGCAGCACCTCAGCCGACGCCACCAGCTTCGCGAAGCGAGCGCTCATGGCCTTGTTCACCACCGCCACGAACCCTGAACCACAGAACAGTGACAGCAAGCCTTACACACCAACCCTGAGCCCAACAAGCACGCCTTACACACTGACCCTGACCAACACGACAACAACAAAACCATTGGCTAAGAAACAGTCACGGTTGTTATACACTTAGTAACAACAGTGGGGTCCCTAACTCACAGCCTCTGAACAAACTTTAGATATTTACACATCTTCAATTTAAAATGGTCAATGTTTACTAAAGACATTCCGGCTATGCGAGACTGGCACATGTTTCTCAACAGCAGTGCCCCATCTCAGATTCAAACCTGCAGCCTCCTATTTCTGTATGATGTTCTGTAACACATCAAAGCCTAATTTAATGCTCTCTCCATCTCCTCGTACCTTCAAACTCGCCCCTGGAGCCAAAGGGGTCCCGGTAGCTCTCGATGAAGCCGATGTAACTGGGGAGCAGGAAGAGAGCAAAACTCTGGTAAAAGCAGCCACTAAGAGTAGGAGTTATCCTTTATCACCTTCACCTTTTTGTTCCTTTGCAGCTGGGTGTACAGCAGTATTTTCCCATCTGCTACTGTTAACGTTATTTGCTTAGCAGGTGGACTTAGGTGAATTATGAAGCTTGTATTTTCAAACATTTCCCATTTGTGCAGTGGGACAGTTAGCCGAAGTGGATAAATACTTTGTTCAAACCTACAACCTACTGCTTACAAGCCCGACACCTGAAGCACTGTGCCACGCCTCTCACCTCTCCACAATGGGGCCCTTGTCCTTGATCCAGAAGCGGGAGCCTTCCTTGTGGGCGTCCACTGAGCCCAAAGTGAAGCTGCGCGTATACTCCTCCAGCATGCGCTTCTGATTCTCATTGGCTGCATAGGCCTAAGGCAGACAGACAGACATATGTACAGCTAAGATCAGGCCTAAGGCAGACAGACAGACATATGTACAGCTAAGATCAGGCCTAACCCTGTGCTCACACCGGCAGCAACTTTATCACTGTACGTCGCCAAGTCGCTGCGTTGCTGTCGCTAGCTATGTCCATCACTGCTATGGGAACGAAAATGCGAATATAGGAACTAAAGTTTAAGAAAATGTTTCACAGCGAAAGAATATAAGAGGAACACATCTGCCCTGACTGGCTGTCGCTCGACTCTGTCGTCGCTCATTTGCATAAAGTTGAACTTTGCTTAACCGTTTTCGTCACCAAATTGCAGCGATCGCGTCGCCAGGCCACGCGATTCGTCATGTCGCTCAGCATCACCCAGCGACCATTAAAAATGAATGACTTGCAGCCGCTTTGTCGCTCATCATCACTGCCGGTGTGAGCGCAGGGTAAGGCAGGCAGACAGACAGACAGCTACGATCAGGCATAAGGAAGGCAGACGGACACACAGACAGACAGCTATGACTGCCTGTCTGAAAAGATGCTATCTTGGGAAACCTGTGAAAATCATGAAACCTAACTGTGCTGTTAAACTGCTACTGCACGTTAGACTAGTGTACAACGAGAGCAGAGCAGCGAACACACAGGTATCATGGACACGGGTGACACACTCACCTGGGCACAGGCAGTACGGGACAGCGGGGACTCACCTGGGCCTTCTCCAAATTGTCGCTCACTTTCTTCATAATGGGAGAGTAGTCGCCCCTCTGCACCATGAACACGGCATCCCCGAACTCGTACCTGCCACAGCTGGGCTCCCCATTGGACAACGGGCCGTCTGCAGCAGGCATGACAAAACCCATCAGAATCACCACGTTGCAGCCGGGGATTTTAAACCACTATGCATGTGTACGGGGCAGGAGCAACTCGGCATCAACAAAATTACATTCAATATCCAGACGTGTCTGCATAGCTTAGCTATCTCACTGACGTCCCATCAATGAGAGCACAGCATTTTCATATCGAGCCGGTTCCTGATTTTGAGAGATTTCGGCCTGACTCACAGTCAGACTGAAGTGATTCAGGCTGCTGTGATTCTGCGAGCGACTTGTTCTGCGCCGCGCTGGGGCCCTCTGGCCCCGCCTGCTCACCTTTCGTCTCGGCGGACGCCAGTCGCACCTGGTAGCAGCGCTTGCCCTCGGCGACCTGCTGCTTAAACAGCCGCGTGTTGTAGGCACTCAGGTTCTGCAAGGACAGCACTGCCATTACACACTGCCATTACACTCTGCCATTACACACGGCTGGCCAGGGCGTTACACACTGCAGGTGAGGACGTTACACACCGTGACACAGAGCCATTACACACTGCTGGAAGGCAAGCAAAGCCCCTTTTATTTGGTTTAGATTTGGGTTTATTCTCAGTGTTATCCGGCAGACACCAGTTTGTGTTGTGGAAAGCATGACGGAACACAGGCCATTCAGAACAGCCAGTCACAGTATGGCTGTGTGATACAGCCGTCACGATATATCGCATAGCTATTTTTAGCGCAAAAACAGCTATCCCCGGTATGTGACGTTGGGAAAAAACACACAGGAAGAAACCTAACGCCACATACCGGGGATAGCTGCGCTGAAAATAGCTATGCGATATATCGCGACGGCTATACCGCACAGCCCTAGGTGACAGAGGAGCTGCTGCGGTTTTCCTGATCCAGTGCAGGTCACACAGCATCAGAACCAGCTGCAGGTGATGCACACGTGTGGAGACGCTCGGCTTTCTGTCCTACCTTTGAGTCCAGGAACTTCTGTGCAAGTTCTGCGTCCTCCAGACAGCAGTTCCCTGAGAAGTAGGTGGTGATTCCCTGGGAAAGCCAAACCAGACAAATATTACCGCTGCTATAACGACTCAAAGTGCCACTCTGGATAAGAGCATCTGCTAAGTGACAAAATGTAAATGTAATGCAAATATATTGCACGAAATGTTGTTTCCCAATGAAACAAAGACATTGAAGGGAACTGCAACACTGTGTGGGTACTCCTTTATCGCAAGAGGACATCACCCAAGTCCCCTTTCCCAAACTCCCACTGATGCCGTATCTGACCTGTGTCATGAATGTGGGGTGAATAAATGTGCAAAGTCCTTAACCCAGAATTGCATCGGTAAATATACTGTAACCTACGTAAGTTACTCTGGATAAGAACATCTGCTAACTGACAAAATATAAATTTAATGTAGTCTAATGTAATGTAGCATAATGTAGTATAATGTAATGTAGCGTAACGTAATGTAATGTAGCATAATGTAATGTAGCGTAACGTAATGTAATTTAGCATAATGTAGTATAATGTAATGTAGCGTAACGTAATGTAGCATAATGTAGTATAATGTAATGTAGCGTAACGTAATGTAATGTAGCATAATGTAGTATAATGTAATGTAGCGTAATGTAATGTAATGTAGTATAATGTAATGTAGCGTAGCGTAATGTAATGTAGCGTAATGTAATGTAGCGTAACGTAATGTAATGTAGCGTAATGTAATGTAGCATAATGTAATGTAGCGTAACGTAATGTAATGTAGCATAATGTAATGTAAAAGCGGCGCTTGCCTTGTCCCCCAGCCCCAGCTGTTTCTGCCGCTCCTCCAGGGAGTAGATGAGGTGGGCACAGCTGTTCCACAGCTCCTCCATCTCTGTGGGGTTCGTCTGAAAGGCCTGGCTCTGCCACACCAGGGCCTTCAGCTTCTCCTGCAGCACAGCAAATACGCGGTCAGCACAGGCCCCACAGCCAGCACAGGTACCACAGTCACCGCGGAGAGAGGACACACTGACACACTTACACACAGTCACTGAGCACAGGACACACTTACACACAGTCACCAAGCACAGGACACACTGACACGCACACAGTCACTGAGCACAGAGGACACACTGACACACAGTCACTGAGCTCAGGACACACTGACACACAGTCACCGAGCAGAGAGGACACACTGACACACTTACACAGTCACCGAGCAGAGAGGACACACTGACACACATGCACATACACACAAACCTAAGGATGACACAACCACAGAACAGCTCCGAAAACACAGACACACAGGAACAGTGCAAGTGCAAGAACATGCATTTTAAACCTGGTTTCAAGTGACAGAATACAAAAGAAATAAAAGCTATTCTGACATCACACAAAGACTCCTCCCACAACATATCTATCTCTACAGGTTCAACAGACAAGGTTAGTTTTAGTTAATTATAACTGCTGTATGGATGACTCACATCAAGCTTAACTTTCAACGATGAATTTACTCAGTATTACTCTTTAGCCTAACATACCATCTGGTCAGCAGTCATCCACTAAAAGAAAGCAAAAAGGCCTCAGATATGCTCCTGAAAATTAATGACAATGCGCCATACTGGTTGGGTTGAGTTCCACCCAAAGAAACACACTCACAAGGGTCTCACAGAACAGGGTCAGGAAATGACCTTACCTGTGGGAGGTTGGGAATGAATTTGGTATCACCAAATGACTTGTAGTTTCCCATGTTGGCATAGAGCCCAGCAGCATAAACCAGGAAGGCCTGCACAAAGAGTTACAAGTTAGGTTTTAGTTTCCTTTGATCCTAAAAGTCAGCCTTCACAAGTTTGTGATCTGACTCAGCACTGGGTATGCAGCCAACAAGCCGGTGATGACCTTAGATCGTAATTATCAGGAGGGTTGGTCCTGTTCTCTGGTTTACTAGCTGCCTCTGTGTGTGTGTGTGTGTGTGTGTGTGTGTGTGTGTGTGTGTGTGTGTGTGTGTGTGTGTGTGTGTGTGTGTGTGTGTGTGTGTGTTGTAGGCGTGGGCCGGTACTGTGCGCGCCTGACACCTGGTACTCCTCGGGGCTTAGTCCGGCGGCGGTGGCCACGGTCTCCAGCTGCGCCGGCGACTGGCTACGGAACAGCCGCTGCAGCAGCACGTAGATGGCCGGAGACTCCGGCGAGGTCTGCAGCAGCACCACCAGGCCCCCGTACCAAGCCGCCCTCGAGAGGTAGTGCGCGTACTGCTGCTCTTTGGGCGACAGCAGCCGGAAAGCCTCGCCGCACTCCAGGGCAGAGATCCCTATGTCGTTGGGGAGGTAATACTGGGAGTCCACCATCATGCACCGCAGACTCTTTCGCTCTCTCAAACGCACGCCGAGCACCAACTGCCAAAAAGCGGGAGAGCTCGATCAAATCAAATCTGTCAAATCAAATGCAGATCGAGTTTTACGAAATACAGAAAGCTACGCACAAATTAGGCAACTAGATTGAAACCTTGTTTTTTTTTACACTTGAGACAGTTTTGAACGGATCACCACACGCTAACAAAACCTAAAACGTTTAGTGCGCTACACACATCCCTGTACGTTACCCAAATATGAAATCACAGCCTGAAACCGGTATAACGAGCTAGGATCATCGACCTGTAGTATTTTGGCATGGCGCAACCTCCCGGCAACAACATGCGTACTGTTATCTTTGTACATCTGAATCTCTATCAGACGGTTAAGCCCGCGTTACCAAAACTGTACAATAAAACTGCAACCGAAACCAAACTGGCCATCTTCTAACATCCCGCTGAACTTCAGCTGCGCACTAGCTAACGTTACCGGCTAAATTTGGTAAGAAATTAGCTAGAGTCTAGTTACCTATCGTTAGCAGACTACGGGCTACCTTATTATAGAAAAATAAATCCCCCCAGTTTATTTTTGAGAGAGCTTTAGCTAGCTAGATCACCTATGTCACAACACATTCAACAGAAAATGGACTTCTGCGGATGCAATCTGTTTTCTTGTTAGCTGGCGAACGCTGTTTTTCTACGTAACATTTTTGCCGTTGAGTTTCGGCTGCGGTTTGGAGGGAGTTGACTTGGCTATCTAATGCGGATTGTACGGGGATGAATTTCGAGGCAAACAGGTGACGCGCTATGATTACCTTCTCGCTGTTTTGCGGTCCAGCTACTCCTTTGCGCTGGCCTGATTTCGCAAAGTTCACGCTTTTGCACCTTACGCTCTCAAACTGCACTCTCACCCTCTCGCATTTACTTCCCCGTTTCATTCATTGCGAGTTCCGCCTCTCACCCAATCCTCTAACACCATTATGACTGCTCGGAGGTGCAGCCAATCCGCGGCGCACGGCGGCCGCACTCCCGCAAACGGACAACTGAATAAACCAGTACGCGCTGAGAGCAAGACCCAAGGAGGCGAGGGTCCCAGTTAAAGGAAACGCATGTTTTCTGACCATTCAATGAAAAACAATGCGAGACACGATCAAATCAATAAAACAAAACCACACATCGCAATCTAATTTAATGTTTCACCGAAAAGGCAATTTAAATGGTAACTACTGTGCAGTAGTTAGCTTACTAGTTAGCTGGCTATGTGCTAAGTAGTTAGCCCGAGTTTATTGCAGTGGGAATCCCCAAAGTAACGTGCAGATAGCGGCTCAGAAGTCGACATACTGAACCTGGGAGACACGGCCGCGGAGCAGACACACGCGGCGAAGCTGCGCTGCTGCGATCATGGGCGAAGTCCGTCCGTGGATAAACCTCACGCTAACCCGGCTAATTATACTCGCCGACTGGACACGACAAACTGTTGCTGGCCTTGGCGACAAATGATTTTCGTCACAGAATCCAGCACACTCAGTAGAGGACTAAGTGTCAGCCATTTTAAGGGCTGTTCCATACCTTAGGGGACACGCGAAGTGAACTTGCAGTTACGTTTAAATGGTTATCCAGTAGACGGCATCAGGAGACGAATAGGCCAATACCCATGGTGAAGAAAAATGCGTTTCTTTTTACATGCTATGATTAAAAAGTGTTGCAGGTCTTTAAAGAAGATTTATCTACTCCAAATGCGTAGCATCCAACTGCCGAGATATTTTAAATAATTGGGTTAATGTGATAGGCCTACCTGTTTTTTCACAAAATGAAACAATTAAAAGGCTCTCTTATGTTTTGTTATTTTGTCTTTTTGAGTGCTTAAGGGAGCTAACAAAGCCAAGAAAGGTGTGTGTCCTCTTCTTGTGGCCGGAGCTGAAGAAGCCTGCTGGGTTTTGTATCGCCTGCAATGGCCGGTTAGCCTCTGACGGGGAGGAATCTACCTGTGACAAAAGGGTGGGTGAAAGGAAAAAGTAAATTTGAACGGCAGGGGCATCTCTGGCTAATCAGTTTGCTGTTAAAGATTTCCAAACTATTTTTTTTCGTGAATTTGCTTGATTTGATCCAGATAGCTACTTCAGTTACGTTTGCTGGAAGATCTGGAGATACATGCATAAAGCGCAAATTGTCTGAGGAAAAACGTCCATCTCCACAAAAAAAAAAACATCCTTCACTAGCGAGAAATAAATAAATAGCCTAAGTAGCTTAGGCAAACTCCGCAAGAAGTTGCTGTTTAAGACTCATTTTTATTAATGGAGATGTAGGCTATTTCATACGAGACCTCTGTTCCATATCCCTCCTGATTACCTGGTCAAACTTGCTCCTCGCGGCTCTGTGCTGAACACCGCACCCGTCGCCTTCTGGAGTTGGGTTGCCTGTTTGGGTCATGCATGGAAGCACTGTCGCTTTGACAGCGAACTTCATCACGCACAACACCGCTGTCTTCATATTTCAGCAGATGACATCAGTGAGCAGTGTCGTCTTCAGGTACACATGTAGACTATGACTCTGTGTCTGTTTTAGCAGCCCGGTGAATCAGTGCCCACCCTTTCGCAGAAAACAGCTCGCCAGGACACTGCTAATTACGCTGTAAAAAGAAATGGCCCATATGTGCAGTTACAGAGAAGTTAAAAAGTATTTGTTTATTGCTGCTAAGGGAGCTAGTGCTTGTAATAAGATCAGAGGCTTGATTCCCAGATGGGACATTACCGTAGGCCTACTTAACCTGAATTAGTTAATTAAATACGAAGGTGCATAAATAGTTTTCTATGCAAAGTATCAGATTTGTAAGTCCCTCTGGTTAAGATCAAACAGTTGTGATACGTGTATTGTATGTGTGTTTACTGCAGCGTTAGACAGGTTACACTGGAGATATTCTCTCCTGGACACGGCGGTCGGAGAAAAATCAGCTCCCAGCAGAAGCTAATCTAATGACAGTATAGGCTACATAAACATATATGATTGGAGAACTGAAAAAGCATGATTTTTTTTTCAAACTTGGATTAATTGTTTTCTTTTTAATCTCTATATATTCTAAAAAAACTGATTTATTTACGTGAGTATACTGGTGTTTATTTTCAAGAATGATTAAAAATGATATTTTCCTTCCTTTCCTTAGAGAAGGAAAAACAACAAACAGTCTGTGCATGTTTCCGGAAGACACTCTAAATTCTCACCCTGTAAACAGAAATGACACGACATAAAAGTTCAAAGCAGTAAAAATGGGACGTTTTTGTCTCTCTGCGCTGTTCATTCAGTCCGCAAACCCTTCTCAAATGTGCCTCGTGTATGGGAGGAAAGGAAATATATATATTTGGGCATATTATGCATTTACCCAGATGGATATTTGCTGTTACAGTTCAGGTTAAGTATGTTACCCAAGGGCACAATAGCCGTGTTCTCCCTGAGATTCAAACCTGAAACCTGGCCCTTACTTATGATCCTAGACTCCCGTCATACTGACAGCATAACGCGCTCTACCAGCGGGTTAATGTCTGCTCCGCAAAAGTGGCGTCGAGTGCGTACTTGCGCGTTGTTTGTCTGCCCGTATGTCTGTGTTTTATAAATATTGATTATTGTAACATTTGTGTGGCAACAGAAGCCTGCGCTGTTTTAATATGAAACCCCTGTGACAAACAACCGAATCAGCCATGCGAAGATGACAGTTATTTCTATTAATCTAAGAGGTACTTAATAGTATTTATTATAATAATTGTAGTTTCCGTTATGTGACAATAGGAAGCTGCCCGCATCTGACCTCGACTCAGTTTCTGCGACCTGCCGTGCTGTTCGCAGAATCCTGCCCGTCCTAACGGCGGGATCCGGGCCGACCCCGCCCGGCGCTACTGCGAAACAGCAGCGGAGCATCTGCTTTCCTGTGTACCTCTGCCGCTTTTAGAGGGACAATGCAAACCGTGGATATGCACACAGTATATTTTGGAAATGGCCTTTATGTTAGTGGAACACGTTTAGTTTTTGGTTCCAGGAATCTGTGGTACTTTGGGGTTGGTTAACATCCCGGGGCAAGCTTGCCTGTATTCCGAGAACGGCGCTTCTCAAAAACAGTGTTATCTCCTGTGAGGGCATATCGCTGAAGTTGCGCTCTGTCTGTTCCTCTCCCTCTTCCCCGCACTCTCCTCTCTCTATCTTGTTTTTTGTGCTTCTCCTTTGACATTGTGGATTTTTTTCGGGCTGAGAAAAACAAGCACTCACAGAGCTTCCCTAAACAGGAAATGGCCTGATCTGCATTATTAAACCGCATACTGACCACCCAGCTCCTCTTTCATCTCACAGCCGGTTTCCCTCGGCCGGAGAGCCCGGGGGACCTGCGGGGAAATTGTCCCTGCGTGCCGAGCCCTCTAACCCTCCGCTTACGGTCAGCTGCTGCGCTGCGCATCGCACTGCGCCGCATGTGCACACAAGACCTAGCGATCTGATATGTCGAACAGAATATAGAATGAAGCAGAACTTTTTCCACAAAATTACTCTGAGTGCAGTCTCAGATACAGAGCAACACACAGAACAAAATATTAGGTACGTTAGAGGCATTGCAGGTATGTGTAATTTAACAAAACAAATACGAGACATTAAAGACACGTCATTTAGAAGAAAAAGCATTCGGCAGTCCTGCGCAGAATAAAAAGTGGTTAAAAAGCAGTGTTATGGTTGAATGGTAAAAGCCATTTTAGTTGGCTCTATAATCAGATTTATCAGTAATTATACAGTGAAATTGCATTTTATATTTACTGGTTCACTAATACTGTTTTCTCACAGTGTGGTGTAGCAGGCTAAGGTTCAGGCCCCCATGCTGGACACTGACATGCCACTGTTGAGGGAGGTGCTTCACCTGAATTACTGCAGTAAATATATAAAAAATATAATATCAAGATCTACAAATGCATAATATGTAGGCTGTGTATTAGGAAAGCCCGTCTTGCAAAGAATAGAAATAAATACACTTTCTTAGTTGCAAAGTAACTCTGAATCTATTTCTATGTGACAGTGCAGGAGATGCTGACAAACACGTATCTGCAGCACCTGAGGTCACTGTGTACTCGCTGTTGTTATTCCAGAGTAAGCAGGCGTGTGAGGCCCTGTTTCCCGTGCAGTGGGGCAGTCGCAGGGATGTCATCGATTACTGCGGTTCCGGGTTCAGCAGTCTCGTCCCTCTCAGAGCAGAGGCCATGGTGGGGTCCATTTCAGCGTTTACTCGCTGAGTTTGAACAAAGGCAGCAGTGGAGGCTGAGAGCTTCCCTCTGTTAGATAATTACCCTCAACCTGCTTTTGGCTGTTTTGCACAATTAACACACGTAAGAGTCAGCCATTGGAAGCTGCTTCTTATTTACTCAATTGCATTTAAAGTATTATGTCTGTCTCCACACACCTCACATAAAAACTCATAGGAGTTAAGGTGAAAACAATCTCCACTTGTTGTTATCAAAATTGTTGTGTATTGGGTAACCGGTCTTTGTTCAGATTAAATTAACACCTAAAGTGTTAATGTGTTTGATACCTGCCCTGTGTTAGGAGGTGCATAACGGTCCATCACCTGTTGCAGCTCATAACCAAACCTCTGTCCCGCACCCCAGATGGCCACACCACTAGGCAGTCCTCCCAGGGGTAGGAGCAGTTTTTGGCAGTGATAGACGCCCCGTATAATGTCGCGGTTATCGCGCTGATGGTGATTGGGAGCTGGGAGGCGATTAGAGCCGCGCCTTTCCCTTGGTCCCAGGGCGGCACATTAGCGAGACGAGGGTGGTGCAACACCCATTCATCATACCCCCGTCAGCACGCCCCGCCCCCCTGGCCACAACACCCACCGGGGAGGCAGGGGGGGGAGGGTGATGCAGGGACGGGGGGGCACACTGGGACGGGACCTCGGTGTGCTGCTGTAGCAAAGCAGTAGTGATACTGGGGGAGTCTGCAAAGGGTCGCGCAATTAGTGACTGGTCTTTATATGGGTCACCTGCAGAAGACGCACCTGTGCCAATAGGCCATGTACACTCTGAGCTGTAATGGCTGGCTTGTGCTCTGTCCCCCGGGCTGTGCTCTCTGAGCTGTAATGGCCACCTCAGGGATGGCGCTCAGTACCTGCTGTCCTGCGCTATTCCTGATCACCTTCTGTTCTTCAGAATCAGACCTCCAGCCGGGGGCACCCGAAAACTGCACCAGAGCCTGGCGCCCACATTCAGACACCCTGTTCAGCATTTGCATTTTCTGCTTTAGCTGTGCTCACATCCTCAAGTTCAAATAGCAAAACAAACAAAGAAAATATTCATATTGAAGAATACTGCACTTATTGTCGTGGACCAATGGATCATAAAAGCAGTAGAAGGCAAACTCGAAAGTCTTCTTGATTTTAGACACACTTTTTTCCATCTTTCCCCCGTCTCCCTTGCTCTCTCTCTCCTCCTCACTCTCTCTCTCGCGCCAGGCGGTGCTGCGGCCTGCAGCTCACTCCACAGGAAGCCATTTCCAATAAATCACCAAGACCTGACAAGCCTTTGGGCTGGCGAAGTCCCGAAACTCTCCCGCCTGCCGGTCGGGGACCACAGTGCTCCAGAGCAGGGAGGAGAATTCTGCAGAGAGGGGCAGCTCCCGCTGCCAAGGAGAGGGACAGCGATGAAGAACGAGAGGAAGACTACGGTCAGAGGATTTACCACACGCACCAGTGACTGCTGAACTGCACAGGGTTCGTGGTGGAGCTTGGGGCTTCGTTTCTGTGCGTCTTGCAGCAGCGGGTTGGTGTGTAAACAGCTGGTGCAGACGGTGAGGTCCCAGAAACCTGGATGGAGAGCCAGACGACTGGAAGGCCAGGGGAATCTGGATGGAGCTGGGGTCAGGGTGTGGTAGGTGGACACATCGAGTTTGCGGCAGACAGAGAAAGAGAGAGAGAGAGAGGGGGATTATGTCTGGAGTTATTTGGATATGATGGTAATTATCAAAAAACCAAGGTATTTAAAGCAAGTTGTATGCTGGAATCGGTTGCTGACAGGAGCGGCTTGTGTTCAGAGGTTTGTGCGGATACAGCAGAGCTGCAGCTGCACTTTGAGGTCACCGTCCTCCTTTCCCACCACAGTCTGTCTGGAGGGAGAAAAGAGGTCCTTCCAGGACAGGCTGGCTGAGCAGGCGGGCTGCCAGCTGCCCTCACCTAAACGTGACCAGGAAGCAGCTGCGCACCTCTGGAAAGAACAGCAGTAACAGAAGCTTAATGGCTCAGAATGCTCAAAACATGTCTGCCGTTTGATACATGAGCATATGAATTTTAATAGGCCGTTCAGCCCAGCCACACGCCACAATCTACTTGTGGGCTGGGGTCTCTGGCACTGTGCCAAGCCGGGTCTGGAACCTCTCACCTGCTTTGCCTGTGAATACACCTGCAGGTGGCGAAGCACGTGGTGTTTTGGTAACCAGGGGAAACTGGTGCTGAAGTGATGCAGGTAATGAGACGTGAGGGAGGGTGTGAGAAACTGAGCAGAACTTCCTCTACTTCCAATAGCGATACAGAGTGGGAGCCAGACTGTACTGCACTTTGCAGTTTACACTGCAGAACTGCAGAACTGCACAGATCCTGCACAGAGGGAAGGTCACTCTCAGAAGACTCATGCACTAATACTTTTTTGTTGTTGCCATATTACTATTATTATTATTATTATTATTATTATTATTATTATTATTATTATTACAGTGTTACAGTATTACAGTGTTGTTGGCAAATGATAATAATTAATTTAATTTCCCAGTCACATTCTATGGGAACTTGCTGTAGCAGTGTCTTTTCAAAAGTTTGGACATACCTACTCACAGAAGGGTTTTTCTTTGCTTTTACTTTTTCCACATTCTATAATAATAGTAAAGACATTAAAACTATGAAATAACACAAATGGAATTATGTAGCGACCAAAAAAATTGACCAAATCAAAACTGTTTAGATTCTTCAAAGTAGCTCAAAAAAATTTATTTTAAAGAAATTCACACATAGGCATGAACTTTGTCTAAGAAACAAATTTCAAGCATTTAAGCATAAGTCTTTAGATCAACATGTCTTTGAATGAATGTTTTCCATTACCTTAATCAGGTGTGTCCAACCTTTTGACTGGTACTGTAGATATAAAAAAATTCAGTTATAATGTCTCTAATTGGAATGTCAAAGTGATGGTTCAGAATATTTGGAAAGTTTCAGTTGTTTTTAAGGTTTAGTTTCAGTTGAAGTATTTAATCTACAGCTGAAAAGACCTGCTGTATTGATTACCATTCATAATTGGCTGTGAAGCAACATTGATCATCACAGTTACCTGAAGAATCAGGATTTCTGTAATGTCTCTCAAACCAAACAGTATAAATCTTATTTTTCTGTCTATATCATTTCTACATATCTAATTTATAATTTCTGAAAAAGGTCCACTATGTATGAGATATGTCAGTGTAGGCTAAATTCAGTGAAACCTTGGCAGTATTCATAGTGGTGATATATTCACAGTGTTCGCTCTGCTACCATCGGACTGTCCCGCTCAGTTGGGGTCGCTCCTCTCAGACACGATCCCCGTCTGTACTGGTCCCTCAGTGGTGGAATGAACTCCCCACCGGGGTCAGGACAGGAGAATCACCGGCTGTCTTGCAACACAGACTGAAGACCCACCTCTTCAGGTTGCATCTTGGTTCCACTTCAATCCCTGCCCCCTAACACCTGCTACTTGTAGTACTCACTGTTTATTTTCCATGTAGGATTGTGATATATTTTGGATTCTGTGTTCTAGTGACTGATGTATGGTAGTATACGTGGCTTCCCTTGTCTAGTCAGGTTGCACAAGTTAACTTAGGGTAGGACTTGAATAGCGTTATGCTCACACTCACTGGTCTGGGAGTGTTGTTAGCCTGGTCTGACAGTGTTACTCATTTAAATTGAATGGATACACTTCTGTTCTATTGTGCTGGAAGTCGCTCTGGATAAAAGCATTTGCTAAATGAATGTAATGTGATGTAACGTCCTACATACAAACACACGCACATGGTTCCTTCTGTTTGAGTTATGGGACGCTCAAGCCAGTCACTCTATTTCCAGCTCAATCCATAAATGTATATGTGTGTGCGTGAGCGTGTGTGCATGAGTGTGCGTGCGTGTGTGTATGTGTGTGCATGTAAGTGTGTGTGCGTGTGTGCATGTGCGTATGTGTGTGTGTGTATGTGTGTGTGTGTATGTGTGTGTGCGCATGTGTGTGCGTGCGTGCATGGCCGTATGTGCGTGTGTGTGCGTGTATGTGTGTGTGTGAGTGTGTGCGTATGTGTGTGTGTGTGTATGTGTGTGCGTGTGTGCGTGTGCGTGTGTATGTATGTGTGTGTGTGTGTGTATGTGTGTGTGTGCGTGCATGTGTGTGTGCGCATGTGTGTGCATGTGCATATGTGTGTGCGTGTGCATATGTGTGTGCGTGTGTATGTGTGTGTGCGTGCATGTGCATATGTGTGTGCGTATATGTGTGTGTTTACAGCGCAGCGCGGTCGGCTGGCGCCACTGCAGCCCGGGCTTAGCTCGGGCCCTGACCCTCAGCTGTGTAATTGCCCAATTATCCCCAGCTGGGCGGGGGCGCCTGATCCCCCCGCCGGGCGGCTCGCTGTGCCGCTGACGGCAGCAGCACGCAGGATGTGGGAGAGCCGGCCCCGACCGCGCCCGTCCTGCGTTCCCCTCCACCCAGCCTTGACCCTGGCTCCTCCTGCCGCACCTCCACACCTGTAACCTGCGGGTTCCAATGCCAGGTGAGCAGCTCCTGCTGTACTGTTCAGGAAACACTATCTGATAGGGCTTCCACAGCTGACAGCATGCTTTGCTTGTCAGGTTAAGCGCCTCAGTGATAACACTGAGACCACTGCTGTCCTGAGATCGCTGCTGTCCTGAGACCACTGCTGTCCTGTGATCGCTGCTGTCCTGTGATCACTGCTGCACTGACACCACTGCTGCACTGAGACCGCTGCTGTCCTGAGATCACTGCTGCACTGAGACCACTGCTGTCCTGTGATCACTGCTGCACTGACACCACTGCTAGACTGAGACCGCTGCTGCACTGAGACCAGACACAGCAACCCTGAGAACCTGACTCAGGCCTTCAGCTTTACGTTTTCATATGAGCGCTTCCATTATACAACAATGACTTATTCTTGTGTATGATTTGGCAGCACAGTGTATTCACAGAGCATTTGTTAGTTTGTTCACACGTTCACACACACACACACACACACACACACACACACACACACACACACACACACACACACACACACACACACACACACACACACACACACTCACACACATAGCTATTAGCAGCATTACTCCATGTGCAGTATATTCAAAAGTAGTAATAACTGATATGTTAGTAATAACTGATTTGTGATGTTTGTGATGCCTTCACTGCACTGTATTAAGGGACACATCTCACTTATTCTGGATATTTTAGACTTCATTACTTTTCACAAGCCTATACCCCCTCCCACCCCCATGACTTCCTGGTATGATAAGACAGCTGTAAAGGGTCGTCACTTTAAGGGCACCTATACATAAATGCATATTAACTGGGCACAGAGAGAGGTCGGGTCACTGAAGGCACTAGGACCCAGGGGGACCCCTGCTTGCTGGGGGCGGGCGAGATGGGAGAGAGAGGCACTGACAGAGATTAATAACAGGTCATTTGCCTCTGGTCTGGGAGACTATATTAGAAAATTCACTTTGAAGACAGGAGGAAAACTTGGTGGCATCACAGAGGAGATGCCCCTCTGAGCTGCCACCTTCTGCCTGCTCTCTTTCTGATGTGTAAAGTGTTTCTGTGTCCCTTTGAAGTGACACTGAAGAAGCCACCAGGAGGAAAAGGCATGAATGAAGCAAGGAAGAAGAGGTGAGTGCCGTTTTAATGAGGAACTGAGAGCGACCCTCTCAGTCTGCTGTGTGTGACACTGAGCTTTATGCATTACAAAAAACAAATAACATACACTTACTATCTTACCCTAACTTTATAACTGCAGGAAACAATACAGGTACACCAGTATATACACACAATTTATAACTAAAGACTCTGTATTCTTTCCTAAAGATTATACTTCACTCAGATGCATTGTTATACAATTTTAACTAAAAGTGTCAGAGGTCTTAAAAATATAAATCAAACTGTTCTACACTTTAACTTCTGATAAAACTAAGTATCACCTATAAGGTAATATTAGGTGATTGAATTACAAATTTATTTAGACTTACATGAGAGAAATATAACAGCTATACATGTTACATACCAATGAACATTACAGATTGCACATGTCAATTTAAAATGTACCAGTAATTATTTCTAAAAAATGCAATGTTAACTACATTCCATGCACTGATCTCACTGGCAACTTTGCAAAAACTGCAGACAGAGGATAAAGTTAGTCTAGTGGTGAGCATACTGTAACTGTGTACTGAATTAAACTCACTGGGATGTGTATTTTGCTGTAGCAGTTAGCATATCTGTGTTGAGTTAAATGCACTGGGCTGTGTGTGTTTTGTGTTAGTGATTAGTATAACTGTGTTGAGTTAAATGCACTGGGCTGTGTGTGTTTTGTGTTAGTAATTAGTGTAACTGTGTTGAATTAAATGCACTGGGCTGTGTGTGTTTTGTGTTAGTGATTAGTGTATCTGTGTTGAGTTAAATGCACTGGGCTGTGTGTGTTTTGTGTTAGTGATTAGTGTATCTGTGTTGAGCTAAATGCACTGGGCTGTATCCTGTTAGCGTGGTGAGTGTGGTCCCTGTTGGTTCGTTCCCCGGGTGTTGGGGCTGTATCTGTGCGCTGCGTTGGGCTGTATCTGTGCGCTGCGTTGGGGCCGGTGGGAGCCCTGCGTTGGGGCCGGTGGGAGCACTGCGTTGGGGCCAGTGGGAGCCCTGCGTTGGGCTGTATCTGTGCGCTGCGTTGGGGCCGGTGGGAGCCCTGCGTTGGGGCCGGTGGGAGCACTGCGTTGGGGCCAGTGGGAGCCCTGCGTTGGGCTGTATCTGTGGGCGCAGGCTGCTTGGTGCAGCACTGATAAGGCGTGGTGACGCTGTTGTGACGCCTTTAGCCTCCTGTGTCGGGGCGGCGCTGTTTTCTCTCCCTGGCAGGTGACGTGTGTGGGCTCCCTCAGAAACTCGATACCGTCTGTGGCAGAGTCTGATAGCTGGCACTTACACGCGAGAAACGCAACTCCCCCCACCCCCCCCACCCCCACCACACCCCCAATGAGAATTTACACAATATAACCTTGAGACTCTGGACTCCACCCACTCACTGCAGAAGAAAAGTTACTGTCTGTGTTCACAGGTGGGTTCTAGAACGTTTAAAGCAGTGATCCAACAGTAACCCCGCCTCATATTCCGAGTCTTCAGTAACTGTCAATCACAGTTTAGAAGGGGCTTGTTTCAGCTCCTATGGCTGTGAGAGTGCGGTAAATTAGCCTGTGTGTGTATGTGTATGAGTGTGTACATGTGTGTGTGAGTGTGTGTGTGTGTGTGTGTGTGTGTGTGTTTGAGTGTGTGTGTGTGTGTGTGTGTGTGTGTGTGTGTGTGAGTGTGTATCGGTGTGTGTGTGTGTGTGTGTGTGACTGTGTGAGACACATGTTGGATCATGATCAGCTGTGTTCTGTTTGCACTGTTTCTCACACCTGCACTGTGTGTGTGAGTGGATGTGATCCCCGTGAGCCCTGTGGGGGCGCGCTGGATGGCTGACCGCAGTGTGAGCGCAGGGTGAGTGCAGTGTGAGCGCAGTGTGACCGCAGGGTGACCGTGTCTGTGCTGCAGGGTGACCGCAGTGTGACCGCGTCTGTGCTGCAGGGTGACCGCAGTGTGACCGCAGGGTTACCGCAGTGTGAGCGCAGTGTGACCGCAGGGTGAGCGCAGTGTGACTGCGTCTGTGCTGCAGTGTGACTGCAGTGTGACCACAGGGTGACCGCAGTGTGTCTGCAGTGTGAGCGCAGTGTGACCGCAGTGTGACCGCAGTGTGACCGCGTCTGTGTTGCAGTGTGACCGGTGTGACCGCAGGGTGACCGCAGTGTGAGCGCGTCTGTGTTGCAGGGTGATCGCGTCTGTGTTGCAGTGTGACCCCAGTGTGACCGCGTCTGTGTTGCAGGGTGACCGCGTCTGTGTTGCAGGGTGACCGCAGGGTGACCGCGTCTGTGTTGCAGGGTGACCGCAGGGTGACCGCGTCTGTGTCGCAGTGTGACCGCAGGGTGACCGCGTCTGTGTTGCAGGGTGTGCTCAGAGTGGCGCAGGGCTCGTTCGCGGGCGGCGGCTCGCAGCCGGAGGGAGCAGGAGACCCGGCTGTTCGGGGAGCTGGCAGAGGGGCTGCCCCTGTCCCCCGGCCTCAGCGCACACCTGGACAAGGCCTCCGTCATCAGACTCACTCTCAGCTACCTGCGTCTGCGCGCCGTGCTGGACAGCCCCGACTGCGCAGAGGCGATGACCCATCCCGTCCCGCCGCAGAGGGACACACCCACGCGAGGTGAGAGACAGCAGAAACACACCAGCTGCTGACACGCTGAAACACACCAGCCGCTGACACGCAGAAACACACCAGCCGCGGGACACGCTGAAACACACCAGCCGCTGACACGCAGAAACACACCAGCCGCGGGACACGCTGAAACACACCAGCCGCTGACACGCTGAAACACACCAGCCGCTGACACGCAGAAACACACCAGGCGCTGACACGCAGAAACACACCAGGCGCTGACACGCTGAAACACACCAGCCGCGGGACACGCAGAAACACACCAGCCGCGGGACACGCAGAAACACACCAGGCGCTGACACGCTGAAACACACCAGCCGCTGACACGCAGAAACACACCAGCCGCGGGACACGCAGAAACACACCAGCCGCTGACACGCAGAAACACACCAGCCGCGGGACACGCTGAAACACACCAGCCGCTGACACGCAGAAACACACCAGCCGCGGGACACGCTGAAACACACCAGGCGCTGACACGCAGAAACACACCAGCCGCGGGACACGCAGAAACACACCAGCCGCGGGACACGCTGAAACACACCAGCTGCTGACACGCTGAAACACACCAGCCGCTGACACGAGAAACACACCAGGCGCTGACACGCAGAAACACACCAGCCAAGGGGACACGCAGAAACACACCAGCCGCGGGACACGCTGAAACACACCAGCCGCTGACACGCAGAAACACACCAGGCGCTGACACGCTGAAACACACCAGGCGCTGACACGCAGAAACACACCAGGCGCTGACACGCAGAAACACCAGGCGCTGACACGCAGAAACACACCAGCCGCGGGACACGCTGAAACATACCAGCCGCTGACACGCTGAAACACACCAGCCGCTGACACGCTGAAACACACCAGGCGCTGACACGCAGAAACACACCAGCCGCGGGACACGCTGAAACACACCAGCCGCTGACACGCTGAAACACACCAGGCGCTGACACGCTGAAACACACCAGGCGCTGACACGCTGAAACATACCAGCCGCTGACACGCTGAAACACACCAGGCGCTGACACGCTGAAACATACCAGCCGCTGACACGCTGAAACACACCAGCCGCGGGACACGCAGAAACACACCAGGCGCTGACACGCTGAAACATACCAGCCGCTGACACGCTGAAACACACCAGCCGCGGGACACGCTGAAACACACCAGGCGCTGACACGCAGAAACACACCAGCCGCTGACACGCTGAAACACACCAGCTGCTGACACGCACACACCAGCCGCGGGACACGCTGAAACACACCAGGCGCAGGACACGCAGAAACACACCAGCCGCTGACACGCAGAAACACACCAGCCGCGGGACACGCTGAAACACACCAGCCGCTGACACGCAGAAACACACCAGGCGCTGACACGCTGAAACACACCAGGCGCTGACACGCTGAAACACACCAGCCGCTGACACGCTGAAACACACCAGGCGCTGACACGCTGAAACACACCAGCCGCGGGACACGCAGAAACACACCAGGCGCTGACACGCTGAAACACCAGCCGCTGACAAAACACACCAGCCGCGGGACACGCTGAAACACACCAGGCGCTGACACGCAGAAACACACCAGCCGCTGACACGCTGAAACACACCAGCTGCTGACACGCAGAAACACACCAGCCGCGGGACACGCTGAAACACACCAGGCGCAGGACACGCTGAAACACACCAGCCGCTGACACGCAGAAACACACCAGGCGCGGGACACGCTGAAACACACCAGACGTGGGACACGGTCTGTGTTTTAAGCAGCGGTGTGGTGTTGCCAGTCTGACTCTGCGGAGGGGAGCGGGGTTAGTGTAGAACCTTCATGCCCATGTGTGTGACCTGCTGATATGGAAAATATACCGTAAGCAAAGTGTTAATGTAACATGTTACTCTGGACAGTGGTGTCTGCAAAGCAGCTCAGTACTGTAATTTATTCAATGTGTAGGTATTTATTAGAATTAATATTCTTTACTAAATCTGGCTGAAGTGACATAAGATAAGATAAGATAATCCTTTATTAGTCCCACGGCGGGGAAATTTGCAGTGCTACAGCAGCATAATAGCACAACCGAAGAAAGAACAAGAAAAATAATAAAAATAAATAATCAAAGAGTGGGAGTAAAAATAGTAAATAAATAAAAAACAGACAGTGCACAGTAAATAGACACTAAACAGTAAACAGTAAACAGTGTATTGCACATCACTGAGGTATAGACAATAAACAGTAATATTGCACATGAGTGGATTTAGACATTGAACAGAATATTGCACGTTGAGTCAATATTTAACTTTGATGTGTGTGGGCCTCTGGGAGCAGTGTGGAAGTGTTTATTAATGCGTGGAAGAGTTACACAGGGGTTTGTAGTGGACGCTAGATACAGGGGCAGAATGGTGAGGGTCGCTGAGCCTCTGTTATTCTGACCTGATATTTGTGTGACTGTACACAAATTTTAGTATCACCACTTTAACTCCCTTGCAAATAATAACTAAAATATAGACAAGGACATTTAATATAATATTAAAGAGACTGAATATCCATGGACACGAGTGTTTCTGTGAGTTAAAAAGCTGTTTTCAGGCTGTGAGTTTGGGGTGCTCTGCCCTCAGGCTGTGAGTTAAGGGTGCTCTGCCCTCAGGCCCTGAGTTTGGGGTGCTCTTTTTTCAGGCTGTGAGTTTGGGGTGCTCTGTTTCAGGCTGTGAGTTTGGGGTGCTCTGTTTCAGGCTGTGAGTTTGGGGTGCTCTGTGAGGAGGACTTGCTGGATTTGGCTCTCGGGGGGTTCCTGCTCCTGCTGTCCCGAGGGGGTCAGGTGATCTACACCACGGAAGCAGTCAGCACACACACTGGCATCAGACAGGTACTGCCCAAACTGGGGTCCCCCCTACCCCACACACACAGAACAGGTACTGCCCAAGCTGGGGTCCCCCCTACCCCACACACACAGAACAGGTACTGCCCAAACTGGGGTCCCCCCCACCCCACACACACAGAACAGGTACTGCTCATGCCTGCTTCACACTTCCACAACTCCATGCAGCTGTCATCTACTACAATATCATTAACAAGCCACACGCATTTCTAATACTGATACAAATACTGTTATTACTGCTACCAGTAGCACCAAAACTGAACCCAAACTGAAGGAAGACAATAATCACGACTAATCACATATTCTGACACTTTTCTGATGGAAAAGAGCCTTCCTTTCTCATCCCTGCCACCCCTACACTGTGTGTCTGTGTGCTTTTGGGCAGATGGACCTGATTGGTCAGAGCTTATATGACTTCATGCATCCGCGGGACCAGAAGGAGGCGAGAGAGATCCTGTCCAGCAGGGCAGGTGAAAAGATCATTTTGCTTCTGTAATTTAATGCAATTTCTCTGATACTGTCCGGGAGGAGTCTTTTATCAACAGCTCAGAAATCCTCCCACCGTAGATTTTGAAGCCAGTTATGATTTTTAAAAATGGAGCAATTGTCCGTGTGATCTGGCCTGGCTGCCGTCCCTCACTCTGTCTCCCTCCTACAGATGTATCGGAACACCAGGACTGTGACCTTTTCTTCCGAATGAGGTGCACTTTGCCCCCTCAGGGGCGACACTTCGGGGTGAAGTCCACCACCTGGAAGGTGAGAGTTGCTCTCGGCCTCCATGTCAGAGCTGAAGTACAGAATCAGCACCAACGCCCTGGGGCTCTCTCCTCAGCAAGCCACACTTTGAGCTACAAAGCAATATTAATAAGAGATATATTTCACCTGTTTTCACCCGGAATTTCACTGTTACCTCTCCTCACTGTTTTTTCCTCCATCTGCTGTTTCTTGCCTCTTTTTCTCTCCTCCTCTCTCCCCCCTCCTCCTCTCTCCCTCTCTCCCCCTCTCCTCCCCGTCTCTCTCTCTCTGGGCTGTAGGTACTGCACTGCAGGGGTGTGAGGAAGGCCTCAGTGCCCGCTGTGCCCGGCTGTCTGGTCCTGCTGTGCCAGGCTCTGCCCGCTCCCCTACCCAGCGCCGGCGATGCCAGTCTGAACCAGAGGGCCTTCCTGAGCCGGCACACCCCTGACATGAGGTTCACCTACTGCCAGGCCAGGTGCCCCCCCACCACGCTGCCAACGGCTCACTCCATCACGCTAAACACAACACCTCGCTATGAATGCACAAAACTTTACAGCAAATGGTTCATTTAAAATATTTTTAATGCATCTATTTATTTATTTGGCAGAGATTCTGATACAAACCATCATGCATAGCGTACATACCGGTATGAATATCATGAAATGAGTAATCAAAATTTCATATATCACAACAGACATAATTTTGATATTTTAATATATATTATTATTTAAATATAATTACTTTTGCGTGTATATAAATATGTTCTACAATAGTGGTATAAATAGCTTTTTTGTATTTAAAACACAAACACACAGAGATGGCGCATGGCAGGGTTGCCATGGTGAACTCAGTGTGTGTGTCCTGTGCTCGGCAGAGTGGCGAAGTTGACGGGTTACACAGAGAGGGAGCTGCTGGGCCGCTCTGTGTATCAGTATTACCACGCTTTAGACTGCCCCCAGATCCTAAAGGCGCATCAAAACCGTGAGTGACCCCCCAAAACATACCCGCCACTTTATCCCCGCCCACTCCAACTGCCCCTACACACTGCTGACCACGCCCACTCCAACTGCCTCGACACACTGCTGACCACGCCTCCTACATATCTGACTCCACCCCTTTTCAACCCTACCCCACCTCCTCTTAAACCCTGCCTCCTCCTCAGTGACCTTTGCCCTCTGTGTCCCGGCACAGTGCTGTCCAAGGGTCAGGTGTCCACAGGCAGGTACCGGCTGCTGGTGAAGCACGGGGGGTACGTGTGGGTGGAGACGGTCGCCATGGTGACGTACAGCAGCCAGACCGGGCAGCCGCAGAGCATCGTCTGTGTCAACTACATCCTGAGGTGAGTGACAGGCGGGAGTCTGCACACGCTCAGGTCCTGCTGCTGACCCCACACACTGACCCCCCGTCTCCCCCACACAGCGACACACAGCAGGCAGAGCTGGCGTTCGCGCTGGAGCAGACGGGGAGGCTGCTGAAACCCTGCTCCTCCAAGCCCTGCACTGCCCCGCCCCTTCTGCTGCTGGGCGCCGCCCTGCTGGACGAGGTCAGCCAGCTGGCTGCAGCCCCCGCCCCCCCTCTGGCAGGACATCTCCAGGTAAGCCCCCCACGCTCACCTTTACGCAGAGAGCTACCCCTTTCCACCAGAGAAATTCAGTCTGCATCACCCCCCATGCACTCTTAGTGTGAGTTACATGTAGTGCCTCATTGAATTCAAGAGAAATATACCTTTTAAGACTCAGCAACCAAATGGCCCCTGGAACAAAATGCTAACAGAGGGATGTTTTCTCAACTCGGTTTTTAGGGCAAAGCAGCCAAGGTTACGAGGGTCACCCTCAGGTCACCATAAAGGAGGAAGTCCTCTCCCCGCTGCTTGTGAGTGATATTTTTGGGGAAGTACAGGACTGTTTCTAAGGACTGGCGAACAGTGCCTCATTCCTGTCAATTTCTTAAGTAAGGTTATTAACTTGTTTTACAATGTAACCATAACACACTAGATTATGACACTTCTTACTGTAAAACTTTTATATTTTAATAATTTCCTCATTTTTCCTCAAGTCAGGGCCACAACTTGTTCCTTTAATTAAATTAAATGTCTTTTTATTTCATTGTAATAAACAGCATTTGAGAATCATTCAAGGGTTATTGTTCTGTGTTCTTTCAATTTTATTTACGTATAGTTGTAATTGAAACTGAATGGAAGGAAAAATTGAATTAAACTGTAAAGTCATAATTGCTCAGCACGGCTGTCCTTTCAGGATGCGGATGAGAGGTCAGAGGTCACTGGGACAGTGTCCGTGACGGAGACTCTGCTGGAGTGGGGCAGTGAGGGACTCTCTCAGCCCATGCCTCAGGTGGGCACACTGATCACCTGTTCCTGGAGAGACAGGATGGAGCAGTCTAATCTCTCTCAGTCCACCGGCAGCTGCTTCACAGAGCTTTAATAATCAGGAGCTCTTCCTGTCTGTCCTGTAGAATATTCCAGACTTTCGCAAACAGGGTCTGTCTCTGTCTCATAGCTCTCTCTGTCTAACAGAATATCTCTCAGAGCTTTGATAAGTAGATGACTGCTCTCTTGAGGATTCAAGATTTTGAAGGATTCAGACCGGCTTCATTAGCGTTACAGCAGTTATCCAGTGTTGGTAATATGTTATGCCTATCGTCCTCTCCTCACTTACTAAGAGCAAAACACCCTCTCTGTCTCCAATCCTCTCTGTTTCTCTGTCTCTTCCCCCATCTCTGTTTCTCTCTCCCTCTCCCACCGTAGACTCTCTCAGAGCAGGATCTGGAGACTCTGGCCCCCTACATCCCCATGGATGGGGAGGACTTCCTCCTCACTCCCTTCTCTGAGATGGCGGAGATGGAGGAGGCAGAGACGAGAGAGCAGGAGCGCCTCTACGACTCCCTCCTCCTGTCGTACCCTGAGCTCCAGGGTTACGGAGGCCCTGCCTCCCCGTCCCCTCTCCTTGGCCACGCCCACACCTGGCCCCCGAGACCAGGTGTGACACCACAGAGTCAGCCTGGACTCACCTCCTCCCGCAGAGAGCTCCAGACGCACGCGATCACTGCGTCAAGACAGGGGTGAGTGTGCCGAGGAATGAGTTCAGCTTAGCTGGATCTGCCGCTGTACTGACTAGCCCTGACAAACACGGGAACCCCTCTGTTTGGAAGAGCTGGAGTTTGTCCTCACAGTATGCCCATTGCATATTATTGCATAACTTATATTTATTTATAATTTATTTACAAAGTGGACACCTTTCCCCACAGTGAAAAACCTGTATTTTTACACCCTCTCAGTTTATACTGAAGGAAGTAGTATTTATTTTAGTTGACAGCAGTGGTCTGCTCTTGGGTTTGAACCTGCAACCTTCCTGATGGAACGCTCAGCTCCATCTCCTGACCCTCTCTGTGTATGGTTCCAGGGGCGGGGCGGGGCTTGACTGTGAAAAGTGGGCGGGGCAAGGGAAGAGGGAGTGCAGAACACTGAAGAGATGGAGGAGGGACACCTCTCCCTCACCTGGAGAACATCTACAGGTACTCCCCCCAGCAACTGCTGTGTGTGTGTGTGTGTGTGTGTGTGTGTGTGTGTGTGTGTGTGTGTTTGGGGGAGGGGCGGATGGGGTGGGGTGAGAGAATAGGACTTCATCTTACATATTACAGCACATGATAGCACAGACTCTAGTCATGTTTGAAGGCTTCATGTTGTATGAATTATTCATACAGAAGTAATTCTTTACTAATTGATGATTAATTTTCTAAATAATAACTAATTCTTAAGAATAAGAGTCACTAGTGATTAGAAATAAGTTAAGAAAACCCTTTAAGCTTTTATTTTTAGTATCAGTCACTAAGACCTTAGAGTGAGCAGAGATGCAGAATCCAGTTCAATCAGACCTCCTTTACTGAGTGTAAATATGGGACAGGGAGGCTTCAGGAACCCCAAAATGACTGCTGTTTGCCCCTCCCACAGTGTGGCTGTCGCCCCTGGTCTCTGCAACAAATGGCGCCTCGATGGAAGAAACCAAAACTAGAGACTGACGAAACACAGTGCGACTCCTGCTGGTGGAGCTCCGGTATAGCATGTCGTCTGATTTTTGTTTTGGCTGAGATCTGTGTGCTGTCTGCCATGTTATGGGCTCATACCATATGCGGATATGCAAATACAATGCATTGTTTCCCAAAACATCAAGATTCTGACCAAACATGTCTCCTCCATATTTTTCAATAAAACCTGTATTTGTAATATGACATATTTCTGACATGTTTTGTATTCCTGTTTTCCTCTCCAAGGTGCTCCTCAAAAGAGTTTTGATTTACAGAGTGTAAAGTTCACCACCACAATCTCAAGACAATATGAAATCTATGTGGTCATTAACTTTCCCCTCTCCCTCTCTTTCTCTCCCCTTCCTTTCCTCCACATCTCTCTGTCCTTCTGTCTCTCTCTCTGTCTCTCTCTCTCTGCTCGTCCCAGGTGGTTCTGGGTACAGTTGTGGGCGGAGTCGGCTTGGCTCTGTGCCCTGGGCTCCACGCTACGCTGCAGTCTCCATGACTCCTCGAACCCCACCCTCCCTGTACCCCCCTGTAAAGAAACACCCCATGAAAGACTCCCACAGGACAGGTGAGTTATCTCCCTGCGGCTGACCCCGAAATCTGTCCCTCTCTGTCCTCCTCTCTCTCATGCCGCTTCCACACAGGGGTTCTCTAAAACAGAGGGAAACATACTACTGCCGTGTCCTGCAACCTGGACAAATTTCATTTATGGAGGGATTTGATTGGCTGGATTGTCTTGCTAATACCTTCCAAGGCACAGTGGAGGGGAACAAATAAACTTGATCCTTATGCTCAACATGTCAAAGTGAAATACGGCATCAAGATGTTCAAAAATGGTTACTTTGAGCACAAAATTTTGTTGCCAATACCAGTGTGGAAGCACCAACACACACACACACACACACACACGCACACGCACACGCATGCACACACACACAGTGCCTCCTCTCCCTGTCTTGGATGGTGCATACATTCCTCTCAGTGAAGTGACAGTGACTCTACCGCCCCCTGTCTGCTGTGCAGTGTCGGTGTGTTCAGTCCTGCCTGTGTTGAGCCGATGGGAGTGTGAGGTGAATGCACCGCTCGGACCCACTTCCTGCCTGCTCCGTGGCTCCGAGATCCTCTCTGTGCTGGACCAGGCTGCCTCCACCCTCTCCCCGCTGGGAACAATGGTACATTCCACGATGGAACCTCTCAGGCCCGCCCCACCACTCCCACCCAGCCAATCATCACTGACACACCCTTTTCAGCCACACCCACCTCACAAACACTACCACACCCAACCCTGTACCTGCTTAAGCCTAAATTCACACACTCAGTGCAGCCAATCAATGCCTTGCATTGGTGCTGATGTATCTGACACTGAACATTATTAAAATTGAGGAAGAGGAGCACTTTAAACCTATACTTTCTTGGTAAATATTGGCACCATATTATTTTGATTACAAACAAACATTACCCACATATAAATGATCGATTTATAGGCTGAGTAGAGCCACAAACACCCTGGGTTCTGGAATTCTCTTTCCCTCTACATCGAACTCTATATGCATATACAGCATCTGATAAACCAAAGAGATGCTTCTATTTAACAGCAGAATTTTAAACAGACATATACTTCCTGAGTGTGTCAGTACTATGCTTCCTGCCTGAGTTATTTGACAATAGAGATCTGCACCTACAGAATTTTAGCAGGTGCAGTAATTGCGCCCAAAGATAGGAGGAACGCAAACAAGGATAAATGAACAGCACCTAGCTCGAAGGCACAGAGAATGAGGGCTTTCTGTTCACTGTCTGCTGTGCTTAAACTCAGTGCTTTCAGAGGATCCAGCCTCATTGGTCATGGAAGCCAAGCAATCAGCCAATCAGTGCCTCAAACATTCAGAACATAAAGAAATGGAGGAGTCCTCTGACCAATCTATCCACATGCACACAGTAAAGACAAAAGTAAAGCTTTTCCATGGTAGATATGCTTGAGCACATTGCTCAGTAAATGACTCTTTCATACACTTTTCTTTGCACTAGCGTGGCTGAAATTATTGATAACAAATCAACGATTGAAGTAAATATGCAATAAATTGTAGATATATCCATCAGCCAGCTGAGCAAAGGTCGTCTCTATGCTTATAGAGCTGTCGTAAGGACTGCACGAGCAGCACACATGGGTTACCACTCTCCATCCATGGCTTTAAGCCTTTTTCTGTTACTCTAGGAGAAAAATACTAATTTTGCACACTTGTTTGGTATTATTTTTCTAGTAACACCACACCCCCATTTTCAACCCTTTTACCTGCCTTATCACCCTCAGATGATAAACTATGCAACAGTTTGCATAGTGCAACTGTTCTGATTTTGCATTATGCAACTGTTCTGATTGAACTCAAATATTTATGCACTTTTAATAATCCAGGGGTGTATAAGTCACAGGTGTAGAAACATATAAGTCATGGTAAGTCAATATTGTATTTTTGTATCAGTTCATGTGAAAATGGTGTTTGTGTACACATTATTGGGTTTGTGTATGCATGGATGTATATGAATAATAATAAATAATAAAGCTTATAGCTCCAGACATGCTTGGGGAATTATTTGTACTGTACACATGTGACCTAGTTTGTTGTTGAATCACAGTTATACATTTTAAATAAGCATGGATCCAACAACTGTCCAATGCGATGGTTTCTCAGGAGTGTCGACAGGAAAAACTGCTACCATTACCAGAATGGGTAAGGTGAGAGGAAAAGGTGTGCCACAAATTTTAACAAAATGAAAAATCATTTCTTGTCTTTAGCAGAGGAGCACTTATGGAAAGAGAAAAGCTGTTTATGAAATATGAAGAGTGTGATTGCCCTCATGTTTCATCTTATTCAAACCTTTAAATCCACACCTTCAGGTTTGCTGTAGAATTCTGACATCATCTTTTGCCTAAAAAAGTTAAGTGCATCATATGGTAAAGCCTACAGTAGAACAATGATGATGAACTTGACTCATGATATCTCACAAAATCTCACCGACTGTAGAAAGAGACAGATTCATTCCCCAGGCTCTGGGAGAAATCTTAACCCTGGAGGCCTGTTGCTCCTGTTTCAGTCTGTCTAAACCAGGGATCACACTGCTTTCTCATGGTACAGGAAGGGCAAGCAATTCCCACTTCCTATGGTTGAAATCATGTACAGATAAGTACAGTATGTATTCACAATTTAAATTATAAATGCCAATATGCATAGCTCATCTTTATTATTCAGAATAACATATTATTATTACCTGCTATATCTTTTTCACTGTTCACTATTGGTGCTATATGATCAGAATAGATCCATCCTTGTTAAGCAAGCAAAAGTTCTAAAAAAATAAATATATATTTCCGCTCCACATTCAACAACAGTAAGGGAGTGACACGAACATGGATAGCGGTACACATAAACAAGGCAAAGACACATGGTTATACACAGCACATGAAGCTTGGGCATGTAGAATAACATTGTGCTGTGTTTTGGTCAGCAGATTGGAAGAGTACCTAGAATGATATAAGTCCTCACAAAGCCAAACAGCATGCAACAGGGAGGAGAACCAGCCCGTCCCCCCGTTTTCCACCATTCAGGAGAAAGGGGAGTCAAACACACAACATGCTCACGAGTGTGTACACACAAATTACTCCCCTAATGAAGGGGGATAATTATGGGCTCATTCACACTCAAATGCCTGGACCCTGCTGGGTCCACTCCCCAATCTGGCAGCAGAATTCTTAGATTTTTATCGATTTCCTGTTAACCTCTAGACTGCTTCCTCCTGCAGTCTGTTCTGTGTACACAACGGAGCACACACCCCACTCAGACAGAGGGTCTGTTTGCATATGAGTCTACAATGTACATCCCTAACAACACTCTAATGTTATTCTCCTGCTTTAGGCTAAACTCATTTTAACCAAAAAATCTAAATTGTAGTGAAATACACTGCTCTTGTATCTGTGAGTAAGGTACCTGGGTGTGAAATAATTCTGTAAATATCCAGCTGTATAAAGCAATATGTAAAAACTATAACTTGGTTTGTAGCAAGCGCACCTGCCAGTAGAAAAGGTACCTGATAGGGAAAGCATCAAAGCAGTGTGCCCATTTACCAAAAGAGTCGTTATTAATGGCTGAAAACCCTTTCCCCAACTTTCTGTCTCATTGACTTCATAAAGTTAATAACCTGAATGTAAACAGCTTGCCCTTGTATTATACAAACCAGACAGTATGCACCACACTAAAAGCCACCCTGTTTGCAGCCCAGCAGTGCACTAAACCGAGCCTTCTGTGTGAAAACAGAACGCTGATCATTTAGATCATCATCCACCAGCGGTTCAGTGGACACCAGCAGATGACACAGGTCCAGAGATGCAGTGGTACAGTTGCATCTGATACCATTTCAGATTTAAACACAACTGATTTCAGCTTTAACTGTGTGAATTTGGTGCTTGCCTTATTATGTACTGAAGACTGTGTCAGTGTGCCCACTGCAGTCATAGAACACTGTGATACTCTGGAAACAGGGTTTACAAGCAATAAGCCAAAATGCCTTCCTCAGTGGAAACACTGGAAAGACCACTAACACAACAGCTTCATCAGCATAAGAAGGAGACACAAAGTTATTATAGGATGGGGTAGCGTTCTCCTTCTCCTTATTAATGCAGGATAACCCAGTGGTTATCATGCTGTGTATAGGGTGAATTTAAAAGACCCTTCAACCTAATTGCCATCAATCCCACATTTACATTACATTTACTCATTTATTCATTTGGCAGACGGTTTTATCCAAAGCGACTTAGAAGTGAGGCAGAATACAACACAAGCAAAAGCCATACAATGAGTCACAATAATAGAAGTGCTGCATGACCAAGTTTCAACGGTTGGCCAGACAATCCCATGGTATAACAGGTGTTATTTCAGTTGTTTAGGGATAATACGCTTAGCAACGTGCCCCATTCCCACCTAATGCTTTACTGCTCATGAATTCCTGCTCCAGTGGTGTACCCCTCCTCACCTCACTCAGTCTCCTGCCTCCCACACTGACACCCTGACTTCAGAGGAGCTGTCTGTCACTGAGGCAAGCTGATGCTCACAACATCCAACATCCAGCATCCAACATCCAGCATCCAACATCCAACATCCAGCATCCAACATCCAGCATCCAGCATCCAGCATCCAGCATCCAACATCCAGCATCCAGCATCCAGCATCCAGCATCCAACATCCAGCATCCAGCATCCAACATCCAGCATCCAGCATCCAACATCCAGCATCCAACATCCAGCATCCAGCATCCAGCATCCAACATCCAGCATCCAGCATCCAACATCCAGCATCCAGCATCCAGCATCCAGCATCCAGCATCCAACATCCATCCAGCATCCATCCAGCATCCAGCATCCAGCATCCAACATCCAGCATCCAGCATCCAGCATCCAGCATCCAACATCCAACATCCAGCATCCAGCATCCAGCATCCAACATCCAGCATCCAACATCCAGCATCCAGCATCCAACATCCAACATCCAGCATCCAACATCCAGCATCCAACATCCGCATCTTATGCTGTTAGAAAGGATCATTCCATAAATTACAAACTTAAAATTCCATAAATTTGTACTTTAAGAATGAAAAATACAGATGGCCAGAATGTTGCCATAATTTAAAAGGCCTCATAAAATAGGCCTATGTCACTCATACTCTAGAAATAAAAAAGTTAGGCATTTCATATTGCCTATGCAATTCTGCCTATTTAAATTATAAACGAGTCTTACTAGCACAACTCACAATACGATTTTAATGTTGAGTGCACACTCTCCTGTACTTGCACAGTGCTGATGATAATCCCTTTCAGGTAAGAACGTCTTACTTAATGTGGATAATATGAATCAAAGTAAACCTGCTTTCCCCCTGCGCTTACATGCTGCTAATCTTCCCAGATGACGGCAGTCCCAACTGATCTGTGTGATAAAGGCCTCTGTCTCTAATTAGACGCCCCATCGAAAATATGATGAAATCGCCGGCACTTCACCACTCCAAACCGATTTAAAAACCTGCACCGCACGCATGCACACGCACCGCACGCAAGCACACGCACACCGTCTGCCGCTCGGACACAGATTCTGTGTTATGCGCCATAGACTTTTGCTCCTTCACTGGGTGTTTTTTTTTTTGCCTTTTTACAGCTACCCTCCCCTAAACGTTGAAGAAGCATTATCACCAAATCAGGAACTAATAATTAGAGCAAAAATAATTAGATCAGAAACAGCATGGGGTCATCACGCCTTAACCCCCTGAAACCAATTTAAGGGATCAGCACCCTATCGAGGCTTATTTCACTAAAATAATTAGAATGTTAGCAGCCTAATTACTAATTAACGGCACTGTAAAAATTACTATTATCTAACAGCAGTAATAGTCGCTGTAAGGCTTAGTACTACAAGATTTCGCTGTTTCTTTACTGTCACCTACTGGTAATAATGGGTATTACATAAATAAGGAGTTGAACGTCTCCATGTAGCGGCTAGCTACCCACGGGTTTTAGAACGCCTCAAAAGATCACGTAGCTTGAAACAATCATCAGCCTGTGCCAGCCTCAAACTACATACAAACCTCGTGAAAAATTACATTTCAAGGGTAGAGGAGCTGGCAAGCAAAATGCATCTGCGATTGGAAATGTGGAAAGAAACATAGCTAGCTGGCTAACGTGGCCAGTTAAGGGTTTTACAGACAGAACGAACTATTTACTTTAGCGTCTGCTGTACAAAGACAAAAACACAAACAACCAAGAAATCGAAAATACCGGAGTGCCATAATTATCGGTATTATTCGGGTTTTAGAGCACATAAACCTCATATGACGAGGTGGCCGAGTGGTTAAGGCGATGGACTGCTAATCCATTGTGCTCTGCACGCGTGGGTTCGAATCCCATCCTCGTCGCAAAGTTTTTAACTCCTTTTCTGTATCAGAAGCACGTCGTGCATTTTACAGAGGCGAAGAAGAGTAAAAACTGTCACAACAGGGCGCAGAACATTCACACCTGCTTAGCAATCTAGTGCTTCGCCCAGCTGCCCAAACATAAAAGTGCATTCACCGTACAACTTCAGTTCGACACCAAGTCTCTATCATGAGCCGGTCTCTTTTCGAAGGCTGGAACAAAAACGTAAAAACACAAACAAACACCAGTTTCCAGTTATTAGGTATGCAGAGCACAAGCCTGAATTGACCCGCACAAACGGAACGGAAGGGGCAGGATCTAATTCCCAGTTGCCTTGTCTGTTGCCTGCAAAGTAGAGTTTGAATATAGAATTTGGAAATGACCTTTCATATTTAGTTATCTTCATTTAAAATTGTGTATTGAATGGTGTTGTTATAAATAACGTTACCAACCTAAATTGTATTATTTGCATAAATGTTGTTGCATAAAAGTTTTTTACATTTTTTTACCCCCGTCATGTTGTATCCGCCATCGATACAACATGAGCTAGCACGCTAACTATGATACCATCGACGACTTTCTGCATGTTATTCAGTTTACAGTGCAGTTTATTTTCCGACTGTCCTCAGGTCCCCTCGTCATGTCCTTTTATGACCGCTAGAGGGCTCTGCAGCCCTGCCAAACAACCCATAACCTCACCACAGAAAATACGGCTGTTGAAACCACACCTTATAACATCATTTGAGACTAGTTCTACATTTTTTTCATTCATTCATTAGTGGATATAACTTTAAATCCAGCAACTGTATCTGTTTTGAATTCTTTTAGGGATCTTTGCTGACCCATCTGGCCATTTTTGTTTTATTTCTTCAAAAGGTAGATACAGACACACGAAAACTTTGCATCCTGAACGTGACGTAAGAGCAAAATGGCCACCATGTGAATAAGGCTAGTTATAGTACCACCTATTGGATCTTCTCCGAATCTGCACCTGGGTCGCTACTGTTGTCCGAGTCAGACCGCAAATAACCAACACAACATTTAGCCAGCGCAAAATTGATGCGACACAACAGATAAACATCGGCCACTGCCATTGGTGAATGTCATCTGATTTGCCGATAGGCCGATGGCAGTCAACAAGGCGAATATCAGCCGATACCAATGTACAGCCGATAAATCGGTGCATCCCTAGTAGAAACAGCTGATAACTGGAACAGCTGCCACACTACAAAAACAAAACATGCTCTTTTGTCGGTGAGCTGTTTTGCCCTCACATGACCAGCAGGAAGAGCTGAAGTGAAGTGAAGGCCTCATGATAAAGCCAGAGAGCCGATCAAAGACCAAAAGGCTGTTCACAGCAGTCTGGGAGATGAAAATGAGACGAGCCTGTACCTGTTAAAGCGCTGTTTGAGCATTAGAGAGTCCTCCTCTGAGTGGAAAGCAGACCTGCCAAACACCAGAGTGTGCAGTCCTCTGTACAGCAGCGCAGTGACATCACTGCATTGCTGTGAGGTCAGCGTGATCTCACAGGGCTGAGCAGTCCCGCCTCCAAGCTCAGGCCTGGCAATGTCACCCTGTCCGGTGGGCATGAGGCTATATCCTGCAGACAGTATGAACTGATCACATGAAGCCTCGCAGCTAACTTTCAACATTTATATTATTGTCATTCAGCACATGCACTTATCCAGAACAACTTAGTTTTATCCCTTTATGCAGCTGGATATTTACTGAGGCAGTTGTGAGCTAAGTACCTTGCCCAAGGGTACAGCAGCAGTGCCTCATCAGGGAACTGAATCAACAACCTTTCGGTTATGTGTCCCGCTCCTTCCCAGCACTCCACACTGCTGCCCTATTTGGGGATTAGATCCTTCACACGTGACGAGTTGGCTGCTTGCGGGCGTGGTGCAGGGAGGGCAGCGTGTGAGCGTGCCGGAGGCCTTCGCTTCCTCACTCACACCTCCAGACGGGGAAGGAGGCGTCTGCCCCCCTGCTCCTCCGAACATGCTGCTGGCATAACCATGGCATGACCATGTGCCGGCTCCATCGGCCATACAGGCACCGGCATAGCCGGAGGGCGCAGGGCTGAGAGGGGAATGATGTGTGAAATGTCTCCTGTTCGCTGTGGCGAGGTGCAGGGTGGCACCGAACACCCCCTTCCTGCTGCCGCTCTCGGGGGTCTCACGCCGTCAGTCCTTTCATGACCTCAGCAATGTTTTTATGGATTTTGACCCCCCTGCTGATCATTCAGGAGTAAGCAAGTAGTGATAGGTGAGAGATGCTGCATCTATCCCAAATGTTTCAATCAAGGACTCACTGATTTGGACCAATCATAGTGTTTGGCCATACCAGCTCCACCCATTAATGGAGCTCACAAAGTCCCTCTGTCCCATTACTACTTTCCCAGTAATTACAGTACATTATTGTCATTTAGCTGACACTCTTATCTGTTTTTTTCCTAAGAAACGCAACACTAAACAACTATCTTCCCTTTTGAGTGTGTATTCATACCCAGGTAAACATTGTAACAGAGCTGTGCAGTGAATTTCAGGGACTGAGAGCTTCGTTATGGGAGTCCTCTCAGTACTGAGTAACTCTGTGCAAAGCTACATCCTGTGTGGATTCTTTGATGCTGGCACCCAAAGCGATTATTGCTTCTATTCACTTGTTTCTCACACAACCAAATGCAGAGCAGCTTTTGTAGGATGAATATAATGTCCATTTGTAAAGACTCAATGCTTACTGGAGCAACAGTAGCTGAAGCACCTTGAAGGGTACAACAGCAGAACCATACCTGTGAGTCAACCCCACGCACTTCAGGTTACACGCCCGCCTGCTTATCTCCAAGGCTGCACTCCCTTCGGGAAGGCTTCTGAAAGTGGCTGAATAAATTCAGACCTCTTCTCCCTTTTTTGATGGGTCGATATGGGAGTGCAGCTGGGATTTTAGGATTTAGCAGGGGGCAATCCTAGCCATGCAGAATAAAGACACTGCTTTCAGAATGCCTGCTGATTCACTGCACAGAGGCATTAGTATCAGAGATGAATACAATGCTGCATGAATTCTAATGGATTTAAGAGGAATCAAAGGCCCAGCCCTGCAGCTATAAACCCGGTGCCCAAGTACAAGCATAAAAAGTCTTTATGATGCCAAACAAAATAACTGTCTGTATTGAGATGTACTTATCTCTGCTGTCTTACTTTTTCAAATGGATTTTGTGGAACCTGCTTTTGGAAAACTCTGCCCCGGATTCAGCGGGTTTTCTTGAGTGGAGCTGATGTTTGAGAAGGTTGAGTGTATGGAGCTATTCTGCAGTGTACCTTGAGAGTGGTTCAGGTCTGCGGCCGCACCATGGCACATATTACTGAAAGGAATCCTCTGTGCATTTTCATTTGTGAGGATAGATTTCACCTCTCAAGCCAGTAGGTACCAATTTGTAAGAACGACACAGTATAGAGAAATTGAGGTGCCTTATTATCATATAAATTACATGCATGTTCCTCGTCTCCATATACTTTACCTGTTCACATGTATAATTCAATGGCCAGTTTAGCAGAATTTGAGATGGAAATAGGTTTTCATCTTACATTACCTCTGTATGTGTGGCCATAATCTCTTTCCACAGTATTAAATGACTGCAGGCAATATACTCTCAAGCAAATCTAGTAATTCAAAAAAAAACTCTCCACCATCTAAATCGAAATGACTAAAAGGTGAATCACTTATCACTGTGCACTTTGACATGCAAGCACACCACTGCAATAGAGGCAAGGAAAAACACCCTACCACCAAGAACAAAGGAGGACGGCAACACATGACCGTTACCTTCACATGACCAAGTTACCTTCAGCTTTTCAGTATGGAAGAGTCAATAGTGAACCTTTTTCACCTTCAGAATCCTCATCTCTTCAGACTGTACCTGGAACTGCAGAGTCACTAACGAAGCTCTTTCACCTCCTGAATCATCATTGGTTTAGACTGTACCTGGAACAGCAGAGTCACTAACGAAGCTCTTTCACTTCCTGAATCATCATTGCTTTAGACTGTACCTGGAACAGCAGAGTCACTAACGAAGCTCTTTCACCTCCTGAATCATCATTGGTTTAGACTGTACCTGGAACAGCAGAGTCACTAACGAAGCTCTTTCACTTCCTGAATCATCATTGCTTTAGATTGTACCTGGAACAGCATAGTCACTAACGAAGCTCTTTCACGTCCTGAATCGTCACTGCTTTAGACTGTACCTGGAACAGCGGAGTCACTAACGAAGCTCTTTCACGTCCGGAATCATCATTGCTTTAGACCGTATGTGGGTCCATCTGATTCGGTTCCACCATGTTGAGCCCTGAGATCTGAAGAGCACCTGCTGGTTTTCCCCTAATACTGATGGCTGACAATGAGGCATTATGATTATGGTTTATATTCTTGTTATATGTGATACAAACAACACCACTCCATTTCTTCAGCTAAAAAAACCCTCCCACCTGAATATTGGGACCAGCTTTATCTATGTTCCTCCCCCAAAACATACCAACTTTGGGAAAATCAGTTATCATCAATTACAATATTTACATGAATTTTATCATTAACAACAACATTGTCTACATTGCTCTGAGAATACAATCAATAATTGCACTGTAACATTTTACAGGTCAATATAATATCATAGATATTCTCCCCCCACATGAATTCGACTTTTGTCAGACTCCTGCAGATTAATAATGTTTCGCGTCAGACAGCGTCTCATCTTTTCTGTTACCTGATGCTGCCAATGCCACCCCAAACCCACCAAACAGTAGGGTAAGTTATATTACCTTTATATGACATTTACTAAATTCATTTAACTATGCATTTATTCAAAATATTCTCATATACATTTAACCAATATTTCAGTCACTTGCTTTAGTTCACTGAGTCATATTATTTGTAACAATGGACGTAGTTCAGCATACTGAACACGGAACACAGACCGTAGTGCCCCAGTATGAACCTGCATGCTAACTTCGGTGCTGCTTCTGCCTTTTGCCGGTCTGGCTCCCCTTCTGGCAGAACTACAGGAGCAATACAACAACAGGTCATCATTTCCATTACAGCGAAGTCACAAACAAAACCATTTTCTGCAATTACAAATTGTCGCATCTTTACCACAGCAAACCTACTATGCGCTATTGCAATTTATCGTGATAAGGAACGGAGGACTCGTTCCGTTACAACTGGTTGAGCTAAAAAAATTATTTTTCAAATATATGCTTAATATGCATTTTTTGTCTGGGAGGGGAGTGTCTGAGAGGTGATGGGGGTAGGATTTGGAGGACCCAGCGTGAGTGTGTGGGTGCTGAGTGTGTGTGATCAGGGCTGTGTGGGGCTCTCCTGGCTCTACCCCACATTACTGCCAGGCCTGCATGTGTTAGAGTGAGAGCACGCAGGGGGTGGCGTAACCCAAACGCCATCTGGCAACTCTCCCACAGACGGCACTTACCGAGGCCAGTGACCTTCTGCGGCTGAATCTCATATGGAGCCCAAAGACCTGCTGCCTGTCACATCCGATCCGCCTGGAAGAGCAAATATGTCGCTTTGTTCAAAAAAGGGACTCGCATTTCTATAACTGTCAGAGTAATGAGCTGAAGGGGCTCCTGTCTGCAGGAATATTAGTCTCTTTGTCGCTCTGGTTTTCAAACACAGGCCTGCAGAGCAGGGAATCAGGGCTGCAGGCTACTGTGCAGCTGATTCCGTATCCAAGGGCAGATTCATTCACCGAAGTCATGGATTTATTTCTGTATGTCTGCCTGAATGTTGAAATAACTGATTATTATTGTTACCTATTTATCTGGCAGATTTACAGAATTCTTTAGCTGCCTGGCTCCTGTGACTGTCTGTAGTGTCTCTGTCACAGTACCAGCCAATTCACTGCTCATGTTACAGCAGAGAGGGACATTTTTCACAAAAGCAGTTTATCTGAAAATCAAACCAACTGCTCAGAGAGTGATTCCACCTGCAAGCCTGCATTAACATACCTCCAACCAGCCAGGGGGAGCCCATTAGCCAATGCTTGGCAACCAGACACACAATCACACAGAGGAATACAGTTATCCCTAAGCTGATGGACTAAGATCTGTTGTTGGTGAATAGGGGGGTCTTCAATTAACACAATTAACAATATACAATTAATGTGCAACTAAAAACAAAGTCAGCAGGTTTAATTTTTTGAGACTCCATCTCAGTCTCATTGTTCTGTGTGATAAATCATTTTAACTCCCTGATTTTGAGATCGGCAGTATTAGACATCAAGCTCACCTCACCACCACATGCTGTGCACAGGTGCTGTAGCCAGGAATGTCATCCTCTAATACACTTGCGTGCAGCCAATGGCTCCTTGTCACTACAAGTCCCACAGTGCACCACAGTAGGGCAAGCACCGAATGGAGGATATGTAGAATCACTGGGCGATGCTGTTGAGCAGTGTGGCGAGGGGACCCTGGCCAGCATAAGCTACCCAAACCACGGCTGAGTGGGGTCAGGTATGTTCCCTTACTGTGGGATATGTACTGTGGGGCTGTAGGGCCCATTCTGTGCTTGGAACATGCCCTTTATCCAGCTGAGACACTCTGGAGCCCCCATGATAGCCCATCTTTGATTGGACCACTCAAGAGTTCCTGTTGTAGTTCATCTTTTGATTGGGCCACTCTGATTCCCTGTGACAGACCATCTTTGACTGGTGTTTGTTTCAGACTTTCCTGTGAAAATGTACAGTGGCTCAGTGTAGCTTCCATTTAGTTTAAGAAGGTCATTCTTCTGAGACCTCCTCAGACCCCCATATGACTGTCAGTTTCCTTCCTGGGCTGGTTGTTGGTGGCCTGTATTATCCAATCACACTGTGAGTGTGAAAACCCCTCACAAAGGCCAACTCTGAGGAAACTCCACCCACCCTGTCCACATACGTGCTGAGTAGGGCTGAGACAAACACAGACAAAAGGGTTTTCACCTCTATGGTGTCTCTTTATAAAAACCTCATTCGCATTAACCATGCACACAGCTGGATCATGTACTGAGGCAATTTAAGCTAAAATGCTTCACTCCAGACCACAACAGACACACCTCACATGGGATCTGAACTGACAACCCTCTGGTCACACAGCCAGCTCCTGAACCTCTGCCTCCAGCTTATAGTGTCCAATGCTGTACTCCTCAGCACTAAGAGTTAAAAGACTTAAGCTTCAGGAATTCAAGGACGTATCCTTCTCCAGTCTTTATGCTCTGATGTGGGTCTTTTTTCACTCTCTGTTGAGAGACAAACTGTATGACAAACGTTGCTCTAAGGAGAAGGGTAAAGAAGTCTGACCACATCTGTCCTCAGATCAGTGTAGCCTCCAGCCCTCCTCATAGACCTGAATACCTCCATGCGTCACTCAGCTGATGTGGGATGCTGTATCTCTGCTCATACGTCACTTGGCAACCAGCTGGGGTTCAGAGTATCACTGGGAAAGTAATTGAATTCAGTTTTCAGAATTTCGGTTTTTATTTTGATGTACTTTGAGGTGTTAACTGCAAGGACTGGGGTTGCTCAGGGCATTGTACACAGTTACAGCCGATGACAAATGCAGACATAATTGGTCGCAAGTTTCCCAATCAGGGAGTATAACAACGAAAAGGCCTCAGTCCAGCTGGTTTGAGGTAGTAGCTGCACAGATATTATGCTATGAGCAGATATTCAGCTCCTGTATTCCAGACAGAAATATGCATTTGGTTTTAATTCATTACATTCCTTTCATGCCTTTTTTTTAATAACCCTTAATTTATAGAACAGAACCATGTAAACCAGCATTAATGTAAGCACTGTAGAACATAGTGGAGAAACATACATCCTAATCAGCATAAAACCGTTTAACTTTCACTCAGTCCTTCACGCCCTTAATCCAGTTGTCACGCTTGTGCATTTATTAAAAACACCCGCTCGATGAATTCCTTCATTGCGAGTCGTTTGATCCTGACCACAGACCGCACTGCCGTGCCCGGTTCCACAGAGGCGTCTGGACCCTCTGAGAGGCGGCGGCACCAGCAGGGAGCTGCTTACTGAAGAAGGTGAAGTGCAGGATGATATTACACGTCTCTAAATTACCCTCTCCCCAGCAGCCGTTGCTATGGTAACCGCATCACTTAGTTGGTGTTGCGATGCAGACCCTGGTAATGGTGACTGGAGGGTGGGATGCTCGGGCACCTGTGTGCTCTCCCTCACTGACCAGTGGACTGGCAGGTGCCACAGCACTGACCAATGAACTGATATAGGCTTCAGCACTGACCAATGGACTGGCAGAGGCTACAGGACTGGCCAATGAACTAACATAGGCTTCAGCACTGACCAATGGACTGGCAGGTGCCACAGCACTGACCAATGAACTAACATAGGCTCCAGCACTGACCACTGGACTAACACAGCCTTCAGCACTGACCAATGGACTGGCAGAGGCTTCAGGACTGGCCAATGAACTAACATAGGCTTCAGCACTGACCAGTGGATTGGCCGGGATCTTTGGTATTGACCAATTGAGAGATAGAGGCTTTAGCAGTGACCAATCGAGTAACAGAGGCTTCAGCACTGGCCAATGGACTGGCAGAGGCTTCAGCACTGACCAATGGACTGGCAGAGGCTTCAGCACTGACCAATGGACTGGCAGAGGATTCAGCACTGGCCAATTGAATGGCTGGGATCTTCAGCACTGACCAATGGAGTGACAGAGGCTTTAACATTGGCCAACACTGGTGCCCCAGTGATGCCTGGCAGTCAGACATGGTTTCTAACACATGAACACAAGGTCCTGTTTTTAGGGCCTAGTATCTACAGTAACCCTGTAGAAATTACAGACAAAGGTGATATCACTTCCACTTATAAATATTTCTGAGCTGGACCATTAAAAGTTACTATTCTTCCTCTGTGTGTTTTTCTCCTTATCCTGTTTGGGAATTGTCATGTGTATGTAAGGCTTGTCTCACCATAATGCAATCCTCTGATACACTTGCAAAGCCAAGAGCTACATTTCACACTACAAGTCCCAGAGTGCACTGCAGTGGAGTGAGCACTCATTGGAGGATACACAGCACTCATCGGAGATCGTCCGAGCATCTCGCAGGGTGTCGGAGAGACGATGCACCCCTGCCCCTGGCGGGACAAACCCCAGTGTGCTCTGCTGCAGTGTCTTTTCCTCTGCGAATGACACGGGCTTTAGGTCTCAGCCTGGGCTCAGAGCCCACACCTGCCCAAACAAGCTCCTCAGGGCCCTCTAAAACCTAAGATTACTACGCTTTGAGTGGACAGTTCTTTTCAGATAAAAGACCTCACTAAACTACATTATTTACATTTTAGCAGACACTCCAGAGAAACTTACATTGGTAACAGTTTTTTTTTTTTTTTTTTTTTTTTTTTTTACAGCAGCTGTACCTAAGAGGGGACTTGAACCAGTAACCTTTTGGGTACGAGCCCTACTCCTTACTACTATGCTGCACTGCCACCAATGGTTTTTCTAAAGCAGAATATTTTTACTCAGCAGGGTAAAAAGTCATGCGTACAGCTGTAATCAGTTAAGCTTCTGTGCCCGGCTCAGCAAGAGCAGAACCACCCAGCTGGACTGAACTTAAAAACTGCTCTCTGATCTCTTTGTCATGATTAAAAATATCTAATGTGAGCTACACAGAGGTAATTCTGCCATATTAGCCACAGTTAAGCAGTAAGAAATTGGTTGTTGAAATGGGATCCTCAGAATCTGTGATCTTGGTAATCACAGCCAGACAGCTTCAGCTGCTGATCAGTTCATCTGTGAGCATCACTTTCTTTGTAACTGGATGGCCGCTGCTACTGAGATGAAATTTGAAATGAGTGTATGCTAAGCCAGCTGCTGTGCCTAATTTACGACCCCGTCAGAGAGTCCTCAAACACACGCGAGACAGGAGATCCTGTCACTCTGTGATTGCTCTGGTTTCTCTGATTTGCTGTGTGAAAGTGCTGGTGCAAAGCCTTTGATAAATATGCGCTATTCAGTTAAATTAGATCAAACTGATTGATGTACAAGTGCAAATATGATTCTTCGTGCCTGTCCTACATTTTATCAGAGTGTAATGTTTACACTGATTCCTAAAGTGGGAGTTTATGGAGAATCCTATTTTGAAGCAGATCCCATAAGGTAATCACTGGAGGCCACTTCTGTGCCTTGGTGATGGAGCTGATTTTGGGGTCGGGACAGCCGCAGACCCCTGAGAGCTGACAGCCGAGGCTGACAGGATAAACAAAACAGACTCTAACGTTTGGCTTCGCCCTGAGAAGTCAGCGCGCATTAACTGCAAACACAGCAGCACAAAGCGTCTCTAAAAGTTTCAGACCAGAACAAAAAGGGCTTTATGGCAGCTAATTTTTCTCTATCAGTCATCAGGACTGGTGTTTTTCCCCCCATCAAGTAAATAACTTTTCTCCTCTTATCTTTAGAGAGATTTCACAGCGGCACATCACAGTGAGCACATCTACTGATAAAGGCAGAGACCGCTCCCACCCTGCTGCCCCCCCCCAATTCTGCTCCCTCACAAAAAGGATTTTGTGCAGTTTCTGTGAGCATTTATCCTGCCAGCTCAAATGGAAGATCCATGCAAGTATTTCACACCTACTAATCCATTAACCAATTAAAGGTCCATTCCGAAGTGTAAACACGCTGTCATTGTTCATTCTGAATTAAATTGTCCAAAGTAAAGTGACATTGTATTGAATTTGCTCAGATGAGTAGGTGAATTCAGGACAAGCTGTATTTCTGTGGCTTAAGTGAAATTGCAACAGAGACTGTGGACCACTACTGTTGGCATGGTTACAAAGTTTAGACTGCTGTACAACAAACACAAATAATAATGCTAAAAATAAATAAGGTTCACTGTGTGTCTCTGTGTCTAATCCTAATGATTATAATGTTGGTCGATCACACTATTTGGCTTCAAATCCTTTCTACGGTTGCATATATTGTATGGCAAGGGTGGGAGGTGACAGTAATGGCTATGCAAAAGAGGGAAAAATGCTCTCAGGTGACTGATACTGCTGTTTTGTGAAGTAGCCATTGATGCAAAAAAATGTGCAATAAATTTATTCTATATGTGTGCAAAATGGTATTTTATTACAAATTAAAATTTATATTTTGTAAATACAATATTAAATTACAAAATACCTTCAGACAATAATTTGGAACAGAGTGTTTTATGTGAACTCCATGAACAGTGCATCAATAGCACACCTTTTGTGCTTAATAACTCAGAGGGTGACAGATGCATGGAAAACGTAACAAACCAGTAAGAACGGTGGTGAAAAGCAGCATATTAAACAATAATATTAACAATAATATTGCAGATGCTTGCAATATGCAGATTCGGATGCTTTAATGAAGTTTAGATTGAGCAGAATATTATAGAATATTATATTATACAATTTTAAAGGATTACAAATTTGTCCTAAAACAAAACTTGCATTACTGTACTGCTAATGTTCAACATATAAGATACAAAGTGTTTACATACAAGTCTTGGAAATACAAGTTTAAAAAAACATAAGCATAGATCAAATATGTATTTCAATGACATGTTTGTGTTTCCATCCTGGACACTAACCCTTAAAATGTAGCACGCTGCACAACAGCACAGATGCATGCAACTTGTGGGTTTCTAACTCAGACTTCTGGGGTCCAGTTCTGGTGACAGGGTCAGGTGATAAATCAGAGCAAATGAAATTAGGTGGGGACTGAGGTGGAGGAGGTGAAGAGGACACTACAGCAGAGAGAGAGAAGGAGGAGTTGGCTGGAGAAGGTTGCAGTTGATCCTTTGCGTAAACTCACACACTGCATTCCAGGATGCCATCTTGTTGCTGGGGAAACCAGCCTCAATGGGTCCACAGCAGAATGCTCTCTTTCAAAAGAGTAAAGAATGGGTTTTCATACACAGTAAATTCACATACCAGATATGGCCTTATGTTCTATGTATGAGAGAACTGTATGGTATAGGAGCACAGAGAAAGCTTAATATTTATCTCAAGGTGAATTAATTGCAATACTGTGTAAGTGATGCTCAGAAACCTACTGAGCAGAGGATCTTCAGACTCCTCTGATCGTGGGCCTGTGTAATGAGACAGTTAGGGAGAAATAAATTCTGCAAAGAAAATGGAGGATTTAACGGAATATGGGACCTATCATGATTGGTCAATCAAGGAATGACCGTTAACTCCATCTGGGAAATACCACTAACATCTTCTAAATCCCAAACGCCCTGAGAAAGCCATCTCTGCCCCCCATTAGAGAAATGATGCACTGCTCCTTGACCTCAGTAACTTAGCAACAACATTGTTGGAGACTCTAACCTGATGTATACAGCTGGTATGTACATAGAATGGTGGTTAGTAAATTCAGCCACGTATAAAAGAATATCCAAAAAGCAGTAAATAACCTCAGAAATACAGCTCTGTCAGGGCAGATGAGTATCCTGATTATTGTTATGAATTGGTGGGTTGGGGGGCTACTGTTCTTAAGACTGTAGGAATAAGCAGATACAGTGCATTACAAAACAGAACAATGCTATTTCATTTTGTTCAAATTTTCATTCCACTGTTAATTTGAATTCTTTTTTTTTCTTAATTTAAGATCTTTAATATTCAAAGTGGAAATGCTATGTCCTGTCTGTTATTTATCACAAAGATTAAAACCTGGACATTTTTACAATGAAACCTAAAAATGTGATCTAAGACTGGATACATGGAAATAAAATATAAAATGGAAAATTGAAAAGAATAAAATTGATTTCACTTGGCCCTAGACACCTGCAGTAGGAAGCAAAAGGTAATATAAGATCTCATATCATCCATCAAAGCCCCACACAACACCAGCAACGACTCGGAAATGGAATGGTTTATTTTTTTGGGCTGTTTGTTTTGTAATATTAATACAGAATACTCCAGGCTAGCTTGTCAGTGAGTTTCAGTGGAAGTGTCAGATGGTGATCATTAGATGGCTGGATACCCATACATCCACATGACCTTGCCCACAGTGCTACAGGAAGAGGTCGTCCCAGGTGGTCAATGTATGAAACATTTATGTTAGTCCTGCGTTCACAACGCTGTGTAGTCCTTCCTTGTCCCCTCCACTATATTTTATAAATGGCTTAGTATTGTGAAACAGCAAAGGTAAGGTTCCCTACCTTATTTTTTTCTAAAAAAGTGATGAATTTAAGGCAGCTATCTCCTTTATTTAAGCATAATTTGGTGTTCAAATAATATTCTAAGGCCTTTAACAGTTAATTGGATACAACCTGAACGCTTACATTGAATGGATTAGAAATGAACAAGGCTTTGTTCAGAAAAACCTTCATCTCGGCTTCTTTAAGACCTTTACTTTAGCACACCTCCAATGCGTTTAGAGCAGTTACTGTGTCAAAGCCACATAATCCAGATCGGCATACAACGCACAGCTCAGTCCAAACAGAGAGAGAGCTTGGCTGGACTGAGCAGCGCACCTTTTAGGACCCCGGTACCTGGCCTGAGACACCCCGATGTGCATCAGACCATTCAGCCGAAACCTTGAATGATAACTCTCTGTGACGTCATGCAATACATTCAATACTGAGCCTGCAGTTAATGCCACAATGAGCGAGACCAGTGAGACCAGCAGGCAGAGGGGAAGCAAGAGACACACGACCACCTGCACACACAGGTATGAACACAGCGACAGGTACAGCAGCATTGGCACAAATACAGGCACAGGTACATGTACAGATACAGGCACACACAAGTATGGATGCAGATACAAGCACAGGTATGAATACACATACAGGTACAGATACAGGTTTAGATTTAGCTGTACAGGTAGAGGTACAGGTAGAGGCACAAGTAGAGGTACAGGTAGAGGTACAGGCAGGTTACACCCTCAGCTGTCCCCTCGGATGAGCTCCAGCAGTTGTGAGCTGGCCTTGATTCTCCCTCCCCTTTGCTCATTACCTGCACTTTCCTTCCTCCCTGTCTGTTTGTTCCTGCTGTTTTTGCCACCTGAGGCTGGTGACACACACAATCTCAGCTTTTTAAAAGAAAGAAAATGAGTTTATTCACCTCCCAAATGCAATGACTCAAATCCAGGCACCAAGCCTCCCTTACAGATAGGCATGTTAGAAGCCACCTATCTGGGACTTGAACCTGCAAGATGCTGGTCTCTATGCTCACTGCGTTAGCCCTTCCAGCGCAGCATGGCCCTTGTGTGTAACCTCTGATTGCAAACGACACTGTCCCAGATAGCAGGGACCATGAAAACTCACTTTACATGACAGGCACACACTGAAAGGGCTGGTAATTGTCGGTAAACCCTTGGGTCCTCCTCTTCCTCTGCGAAAGCAGGATTCAGCAATTTTCCCGATTCATACTGAACACAAAAAATACCAACATGAATGAATACAATCTCACATCAAAAGCTGGACCTGGGGCAGGATTTTTTACACTGAAACGGGAGATGTCACTTGAGTCACTGTTGTAGAAGCAATGTTTCTATTTATTGTAATCTGCAAAGATGACCTCAAACTTGTTTACTTTTTGCAAAAGGAAACAGTGAAAATAATGAGGCTGAATTCACCTGATGCAGCCTTGCCCACTACACTAACACTGAGTGTCACCTGTTTGCCCTACAGAATTATCTTTTATTTGACAGCCGTCACCAGGGGCAGGACTGGAACCTGCCCAGGGCAGAGTGTGACACGCTTTCTGCATTTTTATTCATTTATGTGCACTCTGGTGTGATATACACATGGAAAGCTTTTTTAATGATCACTTGGGAAAGAAAAAATAAAATCAAACAACTTCTGTGCATAAACATTGCCAGAACTTTCTGAAAGTTTCTAGATCTGAATATCAAAATGACAGATCATTTGGCAACACTGGCCAGCAGGGCTTGCCTGAAGAATCTAAACAGGATGATGCGTACCTCCAGGAGAAATACAGTGGAAAAAAACCCCTAAAAACTACAGTTTTGAAGGTGTTGAAGCAGCTCCTTTACGACAGGCTTTGTTCGAGTGATGGGCACACTGTGGGGTATGAAGCACACACTCAGTGTGACACACTCAGAAGCACAGTAGCTGGCAGGCCAGAGAGAGAGAGACAGGGCGACGGGACCGTTTGCATTTCAAAGGGAGTGAGACTGAAGCCGCTGCCGGCCTCTATGAAGACTGAAACTCCACCGGAGTACAGCTGCAGTACAGGAAGTCCATGCTAAACAGGGCTAATTAGGGCAGAGCCGACTCAGAACCAGAACCAGACCCAGAGTCAGACCCACGACCAGACCCAGAACCACATCCACAAGCAGAGCCAAACCCAGAACCAGACCCGGAACCAGACCCAGACTGCACTGCTTCAGGTACTTGACCTTCAGAGAGCTCACTCTGTGTAAGCAAGGCTGACCGCTACGCTTGCGTAGGGTTTTATCAAGCAAGATATTCAGCCAATTCAGAGCAGGACCTCAAAACACAAACAGGGAGTTAGGAGCCAGGTGGAATTTTACAGCTAACAGCTCCCTCCATCCCCAGCGTCATGCTGGTCTTGCAAATGCATCCATTCAACAGTAAAGCGCCCCACCACCCCCCACCACACTCACCACCTCCACATACACCCACTGCTCCCAGATTCTGAGCTGAACGCTCCCATTCTGTCAGCGGTCTGAACATGAAGGCAGGGGAGAAGACTAACTCAGCCCTTTGAGCAATTATTGATATGGTGTGTGTTCTCAAAACTTCCATCCACAGACATTTTTCCCAGCTGTTTAAAGCTATACAAATTGGAAAGTGTGGAACATGATGTCATGCAATACAAAATATGTGGTGAAGCATATTTTAAATGTATTTTTCATCTTTTTTATGTTTATAAAACTCTGATAAAATAAAAATGGAACTGAAAGTTTTGTGCCAAATTCATCATTTCCGAACCCGAGCCTTCCAACTTAGAAGCAAAAAAATTGGCAATATCTGCTAGTACTACTCAAAAATGATTTTTTTTTCTTAAAAGGAAGGCACACACAGGAATTGGGAGATCTGAAATGCTTGTGGGTAGCTGTGAGCCCTTTTTAAATAGGAAAAAACTAACAGATGACTCCCTTGACGATGCATGTTTTATTCATGAATGGAGCTTTACATTGTCCCCCTCCGTCTCCTTGCATCTCTGTTTCATAACCTAACAGTCAGTCAGCACGCAGCATCAGAGGAGGACAGAGAAGGAGCGAGGGGGAGAGAGGGAGTGACAGAAGGAGAGAAGGAGTGAGAGAGAAGGAGTGAGGGAGAGAGAGAAGGAGAGGAGCGAGGGGGAGAGAGGGAGCGGGAGAAAGAGAAAGAAGGAGACAGTAAGAGGCATCCAATAATTGATGTACAATAAAATGCAACATGACAGAGCTTGGTGTGGTTTCATCCAGCAGAAGCTCTCCCCTCCCTGTAATGCCAAGGGCTGAACCTGAGAAAGTCCTCTCAGCCAGATGGTCTTGAGTCTGACAGAATCATTGCTGTCTGATAGATCCACTGTCTTCATTAGAGATCCAGTCCGGTTACTGGCAATGGACCAGATCCCTCCATAAAGGAGACACCCGCCTGGATTCAATCAAAATTTTCCTCCTACTTACAATGTAATCTGCAAATGCAAGATTACATTACATTATTGGCATTTAGTAAGAATTATTTTCTTCTTCTCAAACAGAGTTCTGCAATAACCAAAACGAATGAGAATAATCATGTTTGTATCAAAAAGAAGGATGAAAAGAAAACTTTTGTTCATTTGTGAGTCAAGAACAGAGAAGATTGTGGATTGGATGCAGGGGTTTGTGTGTTTGCTGAAGCTTCACGCCGCAGTTCTGAACGCAGCCCAGCTTCAGCTCCAGGCTGGACAGTGAGTGCATCACTCCACTGTGAGGAAGAAGTGATGAAGGCTGTTGATAAGGTGATGGCTCACAGAGATTCGGGGTGCTGTCACACATTTTGGGACAGGTGGATATAGACCATCTCCCCTCTCTCTGTCAGGCACTCATTCCTGCCACGTGTCACTCCTCACCCCTGTGATGGAAGGGCACCGGGAGAGAGAAACCGTGGCAACAATCAGAGTCCCCGCTGCACCTCGGGAAAGGTGCGGCCATCAGCGCACTGCCAGCCGAGGCCGAGCGTCTTTAGATGCTCTCCCTCTCCCTCTCTCTGCCTCTCTCTGTCCTTACCTCTCTCTCCCGCTCTCACAAACTCCCTCTCTCTCTCTTTTTCTCTCTCTCTCTCTCCTTCCCTCTCTCTCTCTCCCTCTCTCCTTCCCTCTCCCTCTCTCTCTCTCTCTCTCTCTCCCTCTCTCTCTCTCTCTCTCCCTCTCTCCCTCTCTCTCACTCTCCGTCCCTTTCTCCCTCTCTCTCTCCCTCTGTCTCTCTCTGTCTCTCTGAATCAAAGGCAGTGTATGGAATCGAGTCACCGCGAAATGTTCCTCTGTTGCTGCAGTTCCTCTGATTCTGCCTCCCTGGACCCTGGATGGTGAATGGGGGTAGGTAAAGGTAGTGCTTTCCTCCGCTAGGCGAGCGGGTCGTGTTTGTCTGACTCCTGCAGCCTCTAACCACCTTTCTTTCAGGTAATCGATGCTCTGCCCGTCTCCGGCGAGCTCGGCGCTGGAGTCGTGTGCTCAGTTCAGCTCGTTCTCTCAGGGAATAGTGACAGGTGATGGAATACAGAAAGCGTGCAGATACTTTCCCTTGTCTCAGATCTCTGCCTGCGCTCCACTGATCCGGGAGCCCACCGTTTTGGCATTTATGGGATTTGGCATCTGTTAGCTTTGCCCCCCCACAATCTCTCATTCTGCATGTTTCCCTGGCAGTGATTTGTCTCCTGTATTCAGCTCACCTCTGGGCAAAGCTCTCCACCTGCCTGCTTCTCTCTGCTGCCCGCCTCTGTTCCATTCAGTGCTGATAATCTCTCACTCGCTCCTGCCGCACGCTCCAGCCCGCTGCGCTGACAGCACTCCAAACCAGCATGGTCTATGGGCAGGAGACGGAGCTCAAGTCAGTAGCAGGAATAAGTCGGTATGACAAGATATGTTCTTTAAAATTAGTGCACGTTTATTTACTCATATCATCTGTATCTTAACCTGAGAGCTGTTCCTCTATCTGATGCAGTTGACATGGTGGTTAAATTGAATGTTTCTCTTATATTCAGATCTGAGTATGAATTGCTTTTTTTGAGTGTTTGTTGCTTGGTTGCGCTCCTGGCACAGAGAGCAGCTTGTGTTGTTGTACAGTATATCAGCTTCCTTGCTTAGCAGAGTGAGTTACAGCACGCACTGAGGAGAGATGTGAAGACATTGAAGCACGCTGCGTGTTTGGAATGTGGTGAAACTGAGCGTTGTGCATTCCGCCTGTGTTCTGCACATAACACAGCTAATATCTGCACAAGCAGGAAAGGAAGGAAAATTGCATACTAACCATGACCTGAGATGCTCTGATTTACCTAGATAGCCTCCCAGCTCCCTATGAAAAGCTTGATTTGAGTCAATTTGCTGCTAACTTTCCATCCATGCATTTGTGTGTCTACACCTATAAACTGATTGCTTGCCTTAATGGAGAGTTTGACCCCTTTGTGTAAAATTCATGTTTCACAGTGTGATTAGTCTATTATGATATGTTTATCTATATTCATGTTGAAAAACAATTTGCATATTCATGCTGCTGCCTTATTTTCAGCCTGCGATACCCTCCCCCCTGCCTGTTTTAACAGAGTGATGTTAAGTGCAGGAATCGCATTATAATCGCAGTTCAGATCCAGCCACAAATGCATTTGCTTTTTTGTCATCGGTGCCTGAGGGTTTGCAGATGCTTCTTCAGTTGCGTCCACAGAGTCTGTGCTCTTAGCTCATTACCTGCCACCTCGTTTAGAAAACCTTTTAACTCTGCCACTCAGTTCACCTCAGAGTGTGGACCACACACCAAAGGATGGACCTCAGAAATGCTTAACCAGCACCCCCTAACAGTTTAACCAGCACCCCCTAACAGCTTAACCAGCACCCCCTAACAGTTTAACCAGCACCCCCTAACAGCTTAACTAGCACCCCCTAACAGCTTAATTAGCAGCCCCTAACAGCTTAACCAGCACCCCTAACAGCTTAACCAGCACCCCTAACAGTTTAACCAGCACCCCCTAACAGCTTAACTAGCACCCCTAACAGCTTAATTAGCAGCCCCTAACAGCTTAACCAGCACCCCCTAACAGCTTTAACTAGCACCCCTTAACAGCTTAACTAGCACCCCCTAACAGCTTAACTAGCACCCCCTAACAGTTTAACCAGCACCCCCTAACAGCTTAACTAGCACCCCCTAACAGCTTAACTAGCACCCCCTAACAGTTTAACCAGCACCCCCTAACAGTTTAACTGGCACACCCTCTTCTCGGCTGAACAGCACCCATTTTCACAGATTAAACTGCACCCCTTTTTCGCAGTTTTCCTTGCACCCCTTTTTCACAGCTGCTCAGGGGCAGGAAGCAGACTGTAGGTAACACAAATGCAGAGTCGCACACAGCACACCCTTACTGAAAGGGTTGAACCCTCGTTCGGTCTAAATCACCAAGGACACAAGAGAAATCTAACAAATCAAACAGGTCTACAGTCTGGGGTGGTGTAGAGGGCACCACTGTCTGCAGTGAAATGCAACTGTATTTTTTAGACCTGTTAGTACAGGAAGAAGGAAACGTCATCCCATCCATCTACAGTAAACCCTACAGTAGCCCCATACGATGCCTGGGGTTAGTGGGGATGAGAAGCGTGCAATTTCCCAAATCAGCCCCTGTGTGACCATAACCTATCAGCCAATGTTATTCTCCAGCCCCAAACCAAGGCCACCAAAACTGTCCTCAGATACACTTTCCCAGCATGCAATGGGCACAAAATAAGGCCAAGGACTGCCATACTGCTGCGTGATTTATACTTTCATTTCCAAAAAGAAACTCAGAAAGAAAATGAACAGATATTGCACTCTCCACTTTACAGGCAAGACATAAATCAACCTCATTTACATGTGCATTTGCACTAATGGGAAGAAAGGGCAAAGTGCCTTTGGAGAAACAGAGAAATAAAAAGCTCAGCTGAGCAGGAGTGTGTGTGCAGCTACGCCTCCGATTCTGTCTGGCTGCTGGACCTGGGGTGGCTGGTATTCAAAGCACAGTCTTCACACCCCACTCCTGCACCTGGGGAGTTTCCTCCTGCAATCTGTTCACAGCTGAGGACATCTTCATCACTGTGGCCTTGTCCCCGTCAAATCTGTCAAAAGCAACTTCAACACAAAACAACTTCATCTTAAAATAACTTTAACACAGAGCAGCTTTAACACAAAGCAACCTTAAGACAAAACAACCTCAGCCCAAAACAACTTTAACCCAAAAGTTAAAACCCAGCCCTGACACAGATAGAAATGCAGGTGGTAAAACAGGCCACTGAAAGAGGACACACTAACAGATGCTACACAGCTGCAGGTACGCAGTGACAGAGATCCTGAGCAGCTTTGTTTACATCACACTGACCGCACATGGATGCACACAAACATGCTTCAGTTCAGCACACCGACGTTCAATTCTCTTGCCAAGAGAAATTTTGGAAAATCTAATCTCCCACAGTTAAATGTGAACCTGACCATTTTGCATTATCCAGGTTTTCTGCACCTGTACAGCCAAACACCTGTAGTAACATACACACCTGCACAGGCATACACACTAATACAGGGACACACTAGTACAGCAATAAACAACTGTACAGCAGTCCAATGTAAATATGTATGACATGGTAACGCATGGTAACGCATGGTAACGCATGGTAACGCATGGTAACGCAGTAATGCATTCTACTTTTGCAGCTGGCTTCAAAGCTCAATAAAAGTATGAGGAAGACCACGGTATGGTGGTGAGAAAGCAGATTCTCACGCTGCCAGTGTTAAATGGGGCTTGTGTGAAGTTCTCTGATGCCCATGAACACACTGTCTCATGTGGGCTGGCTTGTGATCACAGCTCATTTTGGGAAATTCATCAGCAGGGCAAACATGAGTTTGATCTTTAATTAAAGCCCAGCCCCTCCTGGCAGCACCTCTCCGCTGAGAGTGCATGGGATCGCTTTCACACCTTTTTTCCTTCTCTTTGTTTCCAGATTATTTCATCTTCTGATCTTTGAAGGGGACCTGCATTTTTCACAAGGTGACCCACCCCCTACCTGCCTCCCTCAACACCACCTCCTGGTGTTCAGGGTGCAGAAGTACAGATGACAGCAGCCAAAGATGTCACTGATTCCCTGAGAAAGAACAGCCAGCAGCAGCAGCGGAGGATCCTTTTGTTTAAGAGCTGGTGAGAGCACCAAAAACTGGACATGCAACAGCCCAATGGGACAGAGGGGGCGCTGTTTCCCACAGAACAGCTTCTCAACTTCTCCCTGGACTACGAGGACTTTGAGCAGGAGCACGACGCCAGCAAGATCGTCATCCCCTCCATCTACGCGCTGGTGTGCTGCGTGGGGCTGACGGGCAACGCCATGGTCATCTACGTCATCCTCAAGTACGCCAAGATGAAGACGGCCACCAACATCTACATCCTGAACCTGGCCATCGCAGACGAGCTCTTCATGCTGAGCGTGCCGTTCCTGGCCACCGCGGCGGCGCTCCGGCACTGGCCCTTCGGCTCGCTCATGTGCCGGGTGGTGCTCAGCGTGGACGGCATCAACATGTTCACCAGCATCTTCTGCCTGACCGTGCTCAGCGTCGACCGCTACATCGCCGTGGTGCACCCGATCAAGGCCGCCCGATACCGCCGGCCCACTGTGGCCAAGGTGGTCAACGTGTGCGTGTGGGGGCTGTCGCTGGTGGTCATCCTGCCCATCATCGTCTTCGCCGACACCGTCCCCGCCCAGGACGGCGGCGTGGACTGCAACTTCCTGTGGCCGGAGTCGTGGTGGTCGGAGGCCTTCGTGGTCTACACCTTCCTGCTGGGCTTCCTGCTGCCGGTGGTGGCCATCTGCCTGTGCTACTGCCTGATCGTGGCGCGCATGCGGGCGGTGGGGCTGAAGGCGGGCTGGATGCAGCGGCGGCGCTCGGAGAAGAAGCTGACGCGCATGGTGCTGCTGGTGGTGGCCGTCTTCGTGGTCTGCTGGATGCCCTTCTACATCGTGCAGCTGGTCAGCGTCTTCCGCCGGCCGCCCGACCCCATGGTCACCCAGCTCTTCGTCATCCTCAGCTACGCCAACAGCGGCGCCAACCCCATCCTCTACGGCTTTGTCTCCGACAACTTCCGCCGCTCCTTCCAGCGGATCGTCTGCTTCCGCTGGCTGGAGAGCGGCCTGGACGCCGAGCCGGTGGATTACTGTGCCGTCGCCCTGAAGCGACAGGCCACACGCCGCGCCCACGACTTCCCCCTCAAGGACTGCCTGCCCTCAGACATGCTGTACCGCAACGGCACCTACACCTCCCGCACCACCACCCTGTGAGAGAGAGCGGGGGGGGAGGGAGGGAGGGAGAGAGAGGGAGAAAGGGGGAGAGAGGGAGAAAGGGGGAGAGAGGGAGAAAGAGAGAGAGGAGAGGGGGAGAGGGAGGGGGAGAGAGAGCGAGGGAGAGAGAGAGAGAGAGAGGGAGAGAGAGGGAGAAGGGAAGGAGAGAAGGAAGGTAGGTGAAGTAAAAAGAGAGAGAAACACACAGAGAGAGGAGGGAAGGAGAGAAGGAAGGTGAAACAGAGAGAGGTAAAGAGGGAGAGACAGAGACAGAGATTTGGAAAGGCAGCTGTAGTAACACATCTGATGGAGGAACCTGGTTTCTGTGTCATGCTGGAGGCAGATGATCTGCACACACCCACCTTTCCAGCTGAAATCGTGCACACACGCAGCGTTCCACGGATACAACGGGAACTCTCTCCAGAAGAGAGCATCAGAGCTCCGTGTTCAAGCCAGGACCCTCTTTGCAAACTGATTTAGAGTTGAAAAACATTGGACAGAGCAACATTAAACACTACTAAGTCCTGTCTTTTATATGAACCATTCAATCGGTCATCACTGCTGCCCATCGCAGCATAGTGGTTAAGGAGCAGGACTCGTAACTGAAAGGTTGCTGGTTCGATTCCCCACAGGGGCACTGCTGTTGTACCCTTGGGCAAGATACTTAACCCAGAATTGCGTCAATAAATATCCAGCTGTATAAATGGATAAAATTGTAAAAAAACTGTAATTGATGTAAGTCGTTCTGGATAAGAGCGTCTGCTAAATGACAATAATGTAATGGCCCTGAGCCCCGAGCCCCACGCAGAGAGGAGAAACTCCAGCCCTGAGCCGCACACAGAGAGGGGAGAAACTCCAGCCCTGAGCCACACAGAGAGGAGAAACTCCAGCCCTGAGCCGCACACAGAGAGGAGAAACTCCAGCCCTGAGCCACACACAGAGAAGTGTCCTCTTGTCCTGAGCCGCACACAGAGAGATGTCCTCTTGTCCTGAAGCACATTCTGCAGAGTGTTTATCATGTTTGAGTGTGAGATTACAGCCCCGCGGGTGTGTGCGTGTGTGTGGGGGGGTTGGTTGGGGGTGTTTGTTTGCAGTTTGACTGCGGCTCAGGCACTCTCTGGTCCCCTAATCCTCTGCGCTCTGTGCGAAATCATGCACCTCACCCTCCTGCGGACCACGACACAGAGGCATGCCTGGGAATTCCTCTCTTCGCCTCCATCCCCAGGGTGACGCAAACACCGCTCCTCTCATCGCCGGAGAGGACCCCACTCACACACACACATGCTTTACATGATTTATCTCTCGCTGAAACAGTTCTCATTGTAAAACAGCTCCAACATTATTCATGTGGGGGGGCAATGAGGTTAATTTTTGGGCTCCTTGTTATTGAACCCTAACATCTCCCCTTACATCAGGGCACTGTCACACCCTGATCTCCTTCCTTCAGCAACAGAGATGGGGCGGAGAGTGTTCAATGGTGTCCAGAAGTTATCGCCATAGAAACCCGACACTATTACGTGACATCCCATAACCCGTAACAAACTAACATTTTCAGACGCACAAACGAGGCTCAGGTGTGAGTCTCAGATTCCTGCTCTGCCACTGCACTCCCCATCCTGTTGCTAAAAAGGCGGAGTCCTGTCCACCTGGACAAAAGAGTCCTGTCCACCTGGACAGATCTTGGTGCAGGTGAAGCCTCTGGTTGCTTCCAACAGTTTACTCCTTAAATCACTATTAAATCACTAAATCACTATTAAATCATCTATTGATGTTGTGAGCACTGTGTTAATTCCAGACCGATGGGGTGAGAGGGGTTATGTTGCTGGTGCAGAGCTGTAATGTGTATTTTTATAAGAAATTTTGAGCTGTGTCTTTCCCTCTGGTTTCAGTCTTTCTCAGAGCTATTCTCCTCCAATCCAGCAGACCCATGGGGAGGAAACAGTGTCAGCTGCACAAACCATCAGGAAAGCAATTTGCTGGAGCAATTCATTTGCTTCATTAATAAAAGTCATTAAAATAAAAAGGAAATTGGACAGAGGATAAAAAGACTGACCTGTGGGGTGTTTCAGGGTGGCTGGAGATTGAATTTTTTTGTTTGGAAGAATAAATGAATGAATTAATGTTTGAATGGATGTATGAAAAATGTCTACGTCTGGCTGGGCTGGTGTCCTGCCCCTGCGTTTGACAATTTTATGGCTAAATTACTCATGGTTTCCTCTGTCTCAAACACAGCGTGGACTCCAGAAAGAAACATAAAGATGCTATGTGTTGGATGTGGTTGCTGGCTATGTGTCAGGCTGTTATACAGTTACAACAATACAGTTAATTTTCTGTGCCTGTTGTGAGATGTGCATCATTTTTCATTGTTTCTGTCTTTTCCCTACAGTAGACAAATACTACTGAATGTATGCTGTTCAGGTGTAAAACACATACTGTGTTTAAATACACATGCAGAACACATGCCATGCTACACTGCTTTGTTTAGCAACACAAGTCATACAGGCAACCTAAAAGAGGGACCCAGTGTCCAAGGGGGGAAAGCCAACGTGTAAAACCATCTTAATTAATCAGAAAATATCCCCCTTTTCCTTACCTCGTTAGCTGTAGTAGCAGTCTCCTAGTGTTACCAGTGTTATTACAACATTCTAAGGACTGGAAGGAAACGTGTCAGAGTGCTAACTAAATGCAGAAATTGGTGATACGGGGGTAAAATTGGGTTCACCGTGATATGACAACATAAATTAGTAGGACCCATATCCATATGACACTTTATTATAAAATGCCTTCTGGGTAAAGTGTACTGGTATTGCAAATTTGATTTGGCGCTCTGATAATAAAAAATTAGACTTTAAAGATTGCCTCTGCAGTTCATTCAGATCTGATCTGGTGGAGCTGAATTTCAAGCCGCTGATCTACTGTAGGTTCAAAGGCCCTTCCTTACAGTCTAACCACACTCTCAGGTGTTACAAACAGAGCTGTTGCATTCACACTGTATTCGCTCATTTCTATCTGAAAAAACAATTATTTCTGACAAGATTCATGAGCTTACAAATCATTTTCATCCACGAACCCAGAGAAAAAGCAGGTTTTTCTCAAATGATGACGTTGTGATGGTGGTGGGGGTCTGTGCGGGGGGAAAATCCACTCATTTCAAACCACTCCACCACCCCAAAGCCTCGCTGCAAAGAGTCTGACTGAGGCCCCTTTTTCACCATGGAAACTAATGGCATTTTTCTGCCATTCTGCATAGAGAGAGGGAGGAAACGGCACTTAGTGGCAGAAGCATCGGGCGCACGTGTGACTGTCTCACTGACACAAGAGTCCCTCACCCGAGGGGGAGGCAGGGGTGGGGCAGGGCTCACAGAACCTTTCAAAATAGCAAATAATTAATACATTTTTCAGTAACTGACATTACAAACAAAGTGTAAAAAACAAAAATTTGGAGAATAATTTTCCGACAATCTCTATGCAATTAACAAACCTGTCCCATCCACATGTATAAAAATCCTGCTCAGCTCTTCCTTTTCATGTCAGCTGGTCAAAGCATCCCTCCTCCACCACTTCTCCCCCTTTTCTCTACTGTTCATGATTTCCAAACAGGGGGTCAGCACCCTCTCCCCACCCCTTCATCAGACTCCAAGCCAAAGAATAGTACCCCGATACTCTCATCAACGCCAATGCGTATGTTTTCACTGTATGGAAATTCAGATCTGCTGGTATGAATGTCTTTTTCCCCAGAGGCCAGCCTGTCTGTGCCTCTTCCTCTCTGCTTCAGTTGGGTTGTTTCTGCTTTGAGATGCAGACTAACATGCCATGGATGCATTCAGAGGAAACAGAGCGCTTTCTCTACACAGGTGAGAACCCGCGATGGAGAGGGAGTCAGTGTTTCTGTGCTCTGTGCCAGCGCTGATCTACACACTGCCCCGACTGCTCCCCGAGGCCCACACCCATCTCTCATCACTGAGTAACACTTCATATTACAAGGCAGTTGTAAACGCTTTATAAAGTATAGATACCTGCATTATACACCAGTTAAAAACACCTGAGTTCTTACATTTTTCCGACATTAAAACATGTTAGTAAATGTGTAATCACATTTCACAGATTGCTTCTCTGTTTGCATTGTGCACTGTGGAGATAGAAACCTGCACAACATACCCACAGTACAGACTGTAACCTTATCTGGGATTTTCTCAGTGACAATAACAAAAACAAAAACAATACCACCGCCTCATGCGTGCATCGCGCTCCACTATAACCACGCTGTGGCGTCAGTGGTGCTGTGGCCTGCATTCTTTCTCACCTGATCTCTTCTCCAGGAAGCGAACTGCCCCAGCCAGCCTCGTGGCGCCCTCCAATGGCTGGTGGGAACAGTTTGCACCCATTTAAAAATGCTGGTGTTAGTCCACTGTTTAGCAGTGTGGAGAACAGCTCAGCCTTCAGGCAGTGAGGGGAACGGCACCCCCCTCAGGCAGTGAGGGGAACAGCTCACCCTTCAGGCCATGAGGGGAACAGCTCATTAAAAAATATTCTCATTTTATTTTTGTTTGATTTTAATCTTTATTTTTGTTTTGTTTTTTTTTTTTTTCAAAATTTGATCAGCATTCACTGTGTTGCTTGTGGCACTGGTTATTCCAGTGCCACATGATGGACAGACACATGCTCAGATGGGGTCTGACATTTTCTGTATGTTTTATTTTTCATGTGGCCCTACATTGAGGGCTGCTGTTATTGAGCGATGCTGCTTACTGCAGACGCCGCATTTAGACTGAAGCCCTTCGGAGGCGTGGGGGGACGGGAGAGCGTGACGGACTCCATGAGTGGACGCGGTGGCGAGGGGGTGGCGACGTGAACGAGGCGCGCTCAGAGCTCCGCACGCGTACCCCTCCCCGGTGCGTCGTGCAGCGTGGAGTGTGTCTGGGCGTGGGGTCGCCCTGCAGGGGCAATCTGTTTTGCATCTGCTTCATTTTGCTCGGGAGAAGCAGGAGTCCTCCCAGGACACACACAGAAGGATCACACATTAATCACATCATAATGAATGCGGTTTTTTTCCCACCACTCGATTCTGGCCAGATGCTCTGGTTCTCCTTCAGAAAGCGCCTCCTGTTCACCAGCCAGTGCTACTGCCGCATTTACATACCATACTCCACTCACTCACAGAGCTGAAGTGTGTGTGATGCGGACACAGGAACAGTGGTACATATGCTAAACATCGGGCCACATTTGAACAAGTGTACATATGCCACACAGAGCCACAGTGAACAGTGCCAAACTGAAAACCAGGTTCTGCAATAGTCACAACATCAATGATGACTTGTGTCAAAGTATAATCAGTGTCATAGCAATAAAAAGGTAAACCTGTAGTGGGTCAACATTTACTGCCATTGTGCTGAGCATTCTGGGATAGCTGAAAATAACTTTAGTTCTAAGTGCTGTCTTGAGTTAAGAATTAATTGTGGGTTGATGTAAATATGGAATCATTTAGAGAGGAAGATAAGTGGAGAGAGTCACTGCCTCTAACCTTCATTCACTGAGCAGTAGCAGATGTAAGGAAGTATTACTTTTTATTCTTTCAGGTCATCACAGTTTCTCAAAAACATTGTGTTAGGAGCAAAAGATAAATGTCACAATTGCTTAAATGTGTTTCTTGTGAGGGACATGCCTGTAGTGTTGCCATAGTTACCAGACTTCTCAGTCAGAAGGAATGCACTTTTCCCATTTTCAGGCTGCAGACCAACAGGCACTATAAGGAGCTGTCACCATATCAGAAGCAGCTGCAGAGCAGAGGTTTGAGCAGAAATCTGAGGGGTTTTTCGGGAAGGTAATGCCAGAGCTGTTTGGAAGAGGTTGTGGAATGTCTGTTATCTTAATAGACTCACCAGGTGGATACAGTGACAGCATATCTCTGAATCAGACACAGAGCAGATGAAGACCGCTTTTACTGGGGCAGGGAGCTCTGAGAGAGGACTGGGGCGGGGGAGTCCCTGAGTGGGGGGCAAACAATCCCAGAAAAAAACAGCAGGACCATCACAACTGACCAGGTGAGTGACCGGAGGTGACTGATTTACGGTGAATCCATGGCATTTACTCCATAGTGAACATCACTCGGCCCTTAAAAATAACTTGACAGGTGCTGCAGTCAATGTAGCTGATGCTCTGCAGTGTTAAATGGTATTCACTAAGCTTTAATGAGGTATTTATAAAGGGTAAGTGATGCTTGTTTTAGGACAGACTCTTGCTGTCCTAAAAAGAATGTTTATAAGATTAATAAATGCTATAACATTTTATCAGTGGTTAACCACTGTGACCTAATACGCAATACCCGCCCAGAGATGATTGACAGCCAAGATAATGTGCTGCTCGCCAAGTTTACTGAAGAAGTTTTGCTCCATTATGAGAAAACTGCCTGTAAAATTGTGTCATATTCTACAGATGCATGCGAGAGAATTATTACTTTTCAGATGAACAAACCAGCTGACAAAACTGCTCAGCAATGTGACTGATATTCCAGACACATCCGAAACGCAGGCGTTAAAGGTTGGCTTTTCAGTGGGCTGGCCAGGATGACATTCCCATAACACATTCTGTTTTTTTTTTTTTTTTTCAGACTTCGGCGGGAACGTCTTAGTCATTTGTATTACGGTCACAAGGCTGTAGTGGACCAACACCGTCACACAGGAAATGCCTGACTGCAACCGCTCACAAAGAGCTGCTTGTTGGTCTGACTGTAAAACACAATCCAGGCTAACTGCTGTTAAGGAGAAACATGCCGTGAGGCACCGGTAAGAGCATGGAGAGAGAGAAGGATATTAACATCCACCCCTGACTCCTGCTCATCATTCAATAATACTGCAGTCACGGTACTACAGCACTGAAGCTAATTAATAATGCTGTGTTTGCTTTAGTACAAAGCAAGCACTGTGTACTGCTCTTATAATTGTTATTTATTGTTGACATCTTTTCCTGTTATATGCATTTAATGTATCATGTCCTATTGGCTAAGTAAGACACTCTGGATTACAGTTCATGCTAAATAAGCACTAATAATAAATATAATAACTGTGATGTCAAAATACCTGACCAAGCTTTGTCACAAACACATTTTTTTCTTTTGGTCAGAAAATGCGACCACAGTTCAACCTCGGTTCAGGAGTAACGGTGCTCTCAGCAGGACCACAGGGTGACCGGGTCATTCACACACAGCAGGTCTTATGAAAGAGCCACACCCGCAGCGGAACTGCTCTCGCATGTGACACAGATCCTGGGGTCAGCGCCCGAGGGAGAGCCGTTGAGCCCAGCGCTGTTCCGAGCGATTTTATAACTGATCCCAAGTCACCCACATCTGGTTCCAACTAGGGCCGCATAATCAGCCATTGTGTTCCTGCACGGGCTGACAGGGAGTAATTTAGCAGGAATTAGCAAGACAAACAAAAGGGGTCCTGTTTGTTGTCTGATGTTTTTCTTCCCGAGGAGCGACCCGAGATCAGCCAATCAGGGAGAGAGCACCCCAGGCCCTCTCTCACCATGTGTCATTTTTCAGATTTTCGGTTTGATAGCGTTACAGCGAGGACGGAGCTGCACCGCACTCTCACAATGCAGATAACAGATGCTATCACAGTCGTGCAGATTCCATCCGCCACGCCTCTGCCCTCTCACACAGCTCAGGAGAAAACGCTCCAGGAATGGTGTCTCTTCAGACAGCACTAAATGAGAAGCTTAGCACAAGCTGACCCTGAGTTACCTCACTCCGTTTGATCAAAACTACAGCCCTGTTCTCATGAGATACACAGAGGAAATACAATGAATAGAAATTACTCCCTGCCTGTGCACAAAATGACAATAATAGTGTTCTTGGTATGTAGACACAATGGTGAAAGAGAGTTGGGGAAATACCGTCAGGATTTATACCAATGCAGTCTACAAAGTGCCAGATACAAAACATAAACACAAATAAATGACATATATGACATACAAATATACAACACTTTGCTGCAGCACTTATTAAGCATTTTAACTACATTAAACTGTCTTACCAGCAGCATGACATGTTACAGCATTGTGTTTGAGCTGAAAGTATGGTGTCTGTTCAATACTGATACAACAAATTCAGACTCAAGGGTAGGCGATATTATTCAGGTCTCGAGCCTGTTGACCTCTGACCTCTGTGACAGCAGCAAAGGCATCGTGTGGGGTTACGGGGTAACAGATCTGTTTTGGAGGGGCCCCTGTTGAGATAAACTGCTCGGTCCTAATGTTCTGAGGAATGTAAACTCCTTCCTTTTGCGCTGTTAAAACCCCTGAGCAGACAGCTGTACTGTGGAAAATAGAGAACACTTTGTTATCCATGATTCCTTTATCTCTGGCCAAGGCAGGGTGAGGCAGAGTGACAGGGTGAGGCAGAGTGACAGAGTGACAGAGTGAGGCAGAGTGAGGGCAGAGTGAGGGCAGAGTGAGGCAGAGTGAGGGCAGAGTGACAGAGTGAGGCAGTGTGAGGGCAGAGTGAGAGAGTGAGGCAGAGTGAGGGCAGAGTGACAGAGTGAGGCAGAGTGAGGCAGAGTGAGAGAGTGAGGCAGAGTGAGGGCAGAGTGACAGAGTGAGGCAGAGTGAGGCAGAGTGAGAGAGTGAGGCAGAGTGAGGGCAGAGTGGCAGAGTGAGGGCAGAGTGAGGCAGAGTGAGGCAGAGTGACAGAGTGAGGCAGTGTGAGGCAGAGTGACAGAGTGAGGCAGAGTGAGGGCAGAGTGACAGGGTGAGGCAGAGTGACAGAGTGACAGAGTGAGGCAGAGTGAGGGCAGAGTGACAGAGTGAGGCAGAGTGAGGGCAGAGTGACAGAGTGAGGCAGAGTGACAGAGTGAGAGAGTGAGGCAGAGTGAGGGCAGAGTGACAGAGTGAGGCAGAGTGACAGAGTGAGGCAGAGTGAGGGCAGAGTGACAGAGTGAGGCAGAGTGACAGAGTGAGAGAGTGAGGCAGAGTGAGGGCAGAGTGACAGAGTGAGGCAGAGTGAGGGCAGAGTGACAGAGTGAGGCAGAGTGAGGCAGAGTGACAGAGTGAGAGAGTGAGGCAGAGTGAGGCAGAGTGACAGAGTGAGAGAGTGAGGCAGAGTGAGAGAGTGAGGCAGAGGCTCAGATCCAATCCAACTGCGATGTACTTTGTCCTTCCCTTACTTTCTCATTATTCTTTTATTTCATCAAACACGGAGCTCGTGAAGTTGTGCAACAAAAAGTAACAAAGAGCAGGTTGATTTCTTACTCAGAGTCATGGACAAACTGTAGCTTAAACTGTGGTTTGACTTACAAAAGAGACAAAGACGCTGGCACCAGAGAGAGAGTGTGAAAGGAGTGATATAATTTACACTCATAATCTGACAGGACTTTTCAGTTGTAAGTAATAAATACACTGTATTCATTTATATATGTTTATTATTTTACTTTAAGATAAAGATTTAATATTAACACGATCTGTGTCACAACACGACTGTGATAAAGATCAGAGACACAGAATTACTTTGTGGTTCCAGGAACAACTATAATAGGTATGAAAGCACTATGCGCACACACATGTAGAGGCACTGACAGACACACACACACACACACACACACACGCACACGCACACGCACACACACACACGCACACACACACACATGCACACACACACACACACACACACACACACACATGCACACACACACGCACACACACACACAAACAGAGTTAGTTTGATTCAAATGCTACAGGGAAAACACGTACGGATGTGAATGAAAACAAAAAACTTTCCATACGAATTTGCTGCTTATTCCCAGGCCCAGAGAGGGACTCCTCCTCCCTTTTATTTAAGATCGCTTCACTGAATGCGTTTTCTTTACTGTGTTTGGGGTGTAATTCTCAGGACTGGAGTGATCGGTACTCTCGGGTTGGAGTGTGGAGTGAGCTGCTCAGGGCTGGCGGTACGCTGCCTCGCTCGGCCGTCTCTTTCCTCAGGAGGCAGTTTAATCTGCGCTCCCAAGCCGGCCGCTCTGCATGAGCGCTACGGCTGCTGGCTGCAAAAACACACATCTGTTTGTAATATCTCCTGTCCTTTTCCTTCTGTCTGTATCTGAGCCCTAAGTAATGTCAGTTTTCCTCACAGACCGCCACTTACAATGGCGGTCATGAAGCCAGCGCACGCAGCAGACTGTCTCTCTGTGGTCCTGCCACGGTTTTGTTGTGGTTCTCGTCTCGCTCGTTAGTGTCTGCTCACATCCGTGCCATTGTGGGTGCATCACTGCATGCGCCGCACGCACATCCCATAATAATAAAAGAAATGCAGTTTCTGTCTGAAGGTTTGGGGATTTTCGCTCCTGGCCTGAGGGTAATGGCTTCTCTGAGCTTTTCCTAGGCTGTCAATCAAAACCCATCTGTGCAGACAGCTCTTTGTGTTTGCGCAGACGGTAAAACAGCAGCACTGACCCCTCAGAGAGGCGTTTTTTAAACACGCTGTCAGGTGCACGTCCCTGGGAAGTTATCTGACCCCTCCCCTGGCACCCCTTCCCAGATATCGCATGCATAGCATGCTGCTGTAATTATCTGGCCGCAGGACCCTGGGATCCCGGCCACAGAGCTGTGAGCACAGCGACTGTGGGGCTGAGTGCGATTTACTCTCATGCTTTCTGCTTATGTGCTTGGGCACTCATCAAAGGGTGTAGATCACAGCAGGCCGGTCCCTGCAAGAAGAATGGCTGAGAAACAGAAGGCTGTGGGTTCGAGTCTTGGCAGGGACACTGCCTTTGAGGGTCGCGTTTGCCAGAATTTCCTCTGAAGACAGAGCTGTGGAGTCAGACACACAAATGTTAATATTATTGGTCAAAGTGGGGGGTGGGTGGGGTGTGGACTGTTTGGTTAGAGAAAAACAGTTTGTCATACTGTCTTTGGCTTGCACTGTGTGTGTTTGCGTGTGTGTATCTGCATGTGTGTGTGTGTTTGCGTGTGTGCGTATGTATGTGTGTGTGTATGTGTTTGTGCGTGTGTGTGTGTGTGTTTGTGTGTGTGTGTGTTTGCATGTGTGTGTTTGCGTGTGTGTGTGTCTGTGAACCATAGTCTTGGTGATTGTGTCTGAGGCCCTGACTCACTGTGTCGTTAAAAGTCTTGCTGTGCTTATGTAAAGAGTATGGGTGTGAGTGTGGGTGTGTGTGGGTGTGAGTGTGTGTGTGTGGGTGTGTGTGGGTGTGAGTGTGGGTGTGTATGTGTGTGTGTGTGTGTGGGGGTGTGTGTGTGTGTGTGTGTGTGTGTGTGTGTGTGTGTGTGTGTGTGTGTGTGTGTGTGGGGTTGTGTGTGTGTGTGTGTGTGTGTGTGTGTGTGTGTGTGTGTGTGTGTGTGTGTGTGTGTGTGTGTGTGTGTGTGTGTGTGTGTGAGTCAGTATGGGTGATCCGTGGCGTCCTGACCTGATTCTCCGTCTGACCCTGTAATCGCTGCTCACTTTGAGTGGCTAAATGACAGGCTCCCCTTCCCTCAGGGAGAGCAGGGGGGGTATGAGGTAAGATATTCATCCTCACTGCAAAGCACCTCCATATCACTGCAATTAAATGCAATTTCATCATCATCATCATCATCACCACCATCATCACCATCACCCTCATCAACCTCACCCTCCTCGTCCTTGTCCTGGCCTGCAGGAGATTGAGGTGTTTATATCTGCAGGCTCATCCGGGTGCAGACTGTGTCAGTTCCCCCGAGGCTGACCTCTCCAGAGAGAGGCAGACAG
>CM032877.1:55570232-55600232 GCA_019176425.1 Megalops atlanticus
AGCAGCGCCACCACCAGCCAGCTGCGGTCCTGCCTCTGCCGGCCCCCCCGCTCCGGCACCGCGCTCACCACCCACACCGGCGTCAGGGGCGGGGGGGGCGGGGTGTACCGCCCGGGGGCCGGGGCGTCGGCCGCCGGCAGCCTGGAGTCTGGGGACGGTGGAGAGTCTCTGTGCAAAGTGGGCTCACTTTCCCTCACCCCAAATTCATACTCTGACGCTCTGTCTGGAGCCAGGCCGTGGGGCGCGGTCCCCCCTCGACCGACGCTCTCCTCTGGCGGAGCCGGAGTGGGGCTGGGCCACTGCCAGGCACCCCCTTCTGGTGTGGAGGAAGAAGGACTCGGGTTGTTTTCAATCTCAAACCAATCAGGTGTGGGAGTTGGAGTGATTTTATCCTCCAGCCAATCAGGTGCAGACGTTGGAGAGCTTTCATGCTCCAGCCAATCAGGCTCAGGGGTTGGAGTGCTTTCATGCTCCAGCCAATCAGGCTCAGGGGTTGGAGTGCTTTCATCCTCCAGCCAATCAGGCTCAGGGGTTGGAGTGCTTTCATCCTCTAGCCAATTAGGTGCAGGGGGTGGAGTGCTTTCATCCTCCAGCCAATCAGGCTCAGGGGTTGGAGTGCTTTCATCCTCTAGCCAATCAGGCTCAGGGGTTGGAGTGCTTTCATCCTCCAGCCAATCAGGCTCAGGGGTTGGAGTGATTTCGTTCTCCAGCCAATCAGGCTCAGGGGTGGTGCTTGGGGAGGGGGTAATGGCAGGCCAGGCAGGCCATATCCAATCAGGAACAGCCCAGGCAGAGCTATCGTGGTCTGTCAGCCTGTCAGAGGGAGGGGTGGGGGTCGAATCCTCGGGGTGTCTGTGAACCACTTCAGGTCAGTGGGCAGCCACTCCAGGCTGGGCGGATCCGTCAGCCAGGCCAGGGGCGTGGCGTCCGTCACCCAGTCAGGAAGCTGGTCCAACCAAGGGAGCCCGGGCCTGGCTGATCCCAGGGCATCCCCAGGAAGCTGGTGACCTCCGAGTAGGAGGGGTCAGCGTCGGGGGCTGTGGCCGTCCGGGACGGGCCTGCAGGAGTAGTGGTCGGGCTGCAGCTCGTGGCCCTCCTCGCAGTGGCACTCGAACCCGCCCACGTGGTTGACGCACATCTGCTCACAGGTGCCGGGAATCTGGCACTCGTCGGTGTCCTGGCAGCGGGCGGGGTCGTCGGGGGCGGGGCTGAAGCCCAGGTGGCAGTGGCAGGTGTAGGAGCCGGGCGTGTTCTCGCAGGCGTGCTCGCAGGGCTCGTCCGCGCACTCGTCCACGTCCTCGCAGGCCCCGCCCTCGCCGGGCTGGAACCCCGCCCCGCAGCGGCACAGGAAGCTGCCGGGCGTGTTCTCGCACTCCCGCGGGCAGGGCGTCTGCAGGCACTCGTCCACATCCAGGCAGTCGCGCCCGTCCGGCGCCAGCAGGTAGCCCTCGGGACAGGCGCAGCGGTACCCGCCGGGCGCGGGCTGGCACTCGAACTCGCAGGGCGCCCCCTGGCAGGCGTCGGCGGGAACGCAGCTCTGCCCGTCGTCCGCCAGCAGGTAGCCCTCCGAGCACTCGCAGTAGAAGCGGCCGTCCGCGCTCAGGCAGAAGTGCTCGCAGCCGCCGTTGTTCTGCTCACACCAGTCCTGCGCTGCGTCCGAGCACAGGGGGGCGCTCTTGGACCAGCCCACGCCCCCGTCCACCTGGTGCATGCACAGGACGGACTGGTCGCCGTCGGGGGCGTCGGGGCAGGGCACGGTGGCCACCGAGCCGAAGGGCGCGTGCGTGAGCAGGGTGCTGAGCAGGCCGAAGGGTGTGGTGTAGAGCGGGGCCCGGCCCCCCTCGTCCGCGATGGCGGGGCACATGCCCTTGTAGGTGTAGCGGCAGAGGAAGCCGTCCACGGCCAGCGAGCACGACCCGTCCAGCCACTTGAAGTTGTCGCGCTGCTCATGGGCGGAGCCTCCGTGCGTCATGACGACGCAGCGGGGGGCGGAGCAGGTGCTGGGCGTGTCCTCGCGCAGCCAGTTGGTATAGAGCGTGTCCTGGTCGCCGGTGATCCAGGTGAATCCGCGCAGCGGGCGGGAGGCGGAGCACTGCCGCGGCTGCCGCTGCAGCCCGATCCAGAGCCGCAGCCGCTGCCGGGACGCCTGCGGCTCCAGGCCCGAGAAGAGGTCCCGGATCAGCGCCGCCTCCTCGGGCCGCTTCACCGTGGCCAGGTTACCCCCCCTCTCCCTGCAGCTCCGCCAGGACGCCAGGAAGGTCTTGCGCTGGAAGTAGACGGCGAAGCAGCCGTCCTCGCTGCACACAGCGTCGGTCTCCCGGAGCTCCTGACCCCAAACGCCGGGACCCCCCCACACACACAGGACAGACAGCACCACACAGCAGCGCCCGGGAAAGCCCATCTTCCCCCCCGAAAACCGCCGCTCCGTCTCTGCGCTGGGCGCTCACGCTCCTCCCGCCGCTCCTCCTGCTGCTCCTCTCCGCCGCGATCCTCCTCGCAAACTTTCCCCAGAAAACTTCTGCTTCCCCGTCTGCCCCTCTCAGCCTGTCTGTCCTCCTGCCTGTGCACTCTGAGCGGAGCTCTGTCTCTGCAGAGAGAGCTCGGGGAGAGAGGGGAGAGGAGGGAGGGAGAGAGGGAGGGACATGAGGGGAGAGGACTGTATGTTTTTGGAAGTGGGGGTGGGTTGTGTGTGACTCTGTGTGTGTGTGTGTGTGTGTGTGTGTGTGTGTGGCGGGTGGGGAGGTGATCTGTTCCTTTTGCCGTATGGTTTTCATAAGGTCCGTTTAAGGAAACTGTCTGTGATTCAGCCATCTACAGCACCACCCCCCCCCCCACCCCCCCTGCACCACCATCCCCCCCTACCCCCAAGGCACTCCAGCTTTGAGGCTTCAAACTTTTCTGTTTAGGTTTTTTTAGGGTTCATTTTTTCCTGAGGGCGGTAAGGAAAGAGAATTAGTCAGACAAAGAGCCGTCTCTGTTCCAGAGGAGCATCATCAGTTTCTGCGCCAGGGCTCTCTCTCAGCTGAGATTTTCTCATTTCATTTTTCATTTCTCTCTCCATTCTTCCATCTGTTCTTCTCTCTTTCTGTCAGCTGACCTTACACACCGATCATCCCTCCCTTACAAACGCTGATTTCAATCCCCCCAGACGTTTTGGGAACCATACCCACATTATTTATTTTTGCTTTTGATATTTTGCAGACTGTGTTGTGTTCTGACAGAATAGCATATGTAAGGGAATAGACAGTAAATATACTGATAAAAACAGACATGAAGACAGACACGTTTGGGGAAAGTTTGCCTCTGCAATGTGCTAAAGATCACTGCACACTTTTACTGACTCTGTGGGAGTGAGAGACAGCTTACCTCCCCACCCCACTCACACACACGCACGCACGCACGCACGCACTCACACACACACACGCACGCACGCACGCACGCACTCACACACACACACACGCACGCACGCACGCACACACCAAACACTTGCATGCACACAAACACACGCACACACTGATTGCAAGCATGCACACACGCGCACACACACACTGTCACACACAGACACACACACACACAGAGTGCAAACACGCATGCACACACACACATGCTCCCACACACACAAAGGCTTCGGGTACTCAGGCCAAAGCCTCCTTGTATCCCTGTCGCTGCAGGCAGGAGATCAGCCTCTATCAGAGGGGTTTCACTGTGCTGTGCCTTCTCTGACTCATCCTCTAACCTCTCTCTCTCAATGCCCTTCCTCCTCCTCCCCCTCCTCTTCCTCAGGGGAACAGTGGGTTGCTGGAATGCCGCTCAGGTTATTAAATGTTTTTGTTTTTTATTGGATTGCTGAGCTTGACCTCTCTGCCTGCAGGGATCTCAGATGAAAGGCCTAATAATAGAATTAATTACAGCGCAATAAGTCTCCTCTCCGCTTGTTTTCATTCGTCCGAGCGAGGGAGAAATTAGCAAACCCAGGGACGTCTGAGAGGCTCGAGGGTTTATTAAATACATGAAGTGGAGATAAAATTGATTCAATTCTGTCTCTTCTCCAGGTGTGTGTGTGTGTGTGTGTGTGTGTGTGTGTGTGTGAGTGAGTGAGTGAGTGTCTGAGTGTATGTGTGTGTGTGTGTGTGCGTGTGTGTGTGTGTGTGTGTGTGTGTGTGTGTGTGTGAGTGTGTGTGTGTGCACGTGTGTGTGTGTGTGTGTGTGTGTGTGTGTGTGGTGTGTGTGTGTGTGTGTGTGTGTGTGTGTGGGGTGTGTGAGTGTGTGTGTGTGTGTGTGTGTGTGTGTGTGTGGGGGTCACTGTGGTCTGGAGAGCAAGTAGTCAGATCAGAATAAACTCTTTAAACATGAATCACTTACCCCCATCCCCAGAGCACAGCTCCAGTGAGACTAACTCGCTCTCAGTCTCTCTGACACAGAGCACAGCTCCAGTTTGTGCTCTCTGGCCATACTCCAGCGTTGCGCACTGTTTCCTGATGTGAGATTGCCACACCCACAAACCCTCACCCTGAACATCGCTCAGTGGTAAAGGCACAGCTCACTTTGATGATGATGATGGTGATGATGATGATGATGATGATGATGATGATGATGATGGTGATTATGATGATGATTTATGTATTTTTATTTTTATAGTTGTTGAATCACTTGGCAGACATCAGACCTTTTGCCACCAGCCTCATGTTAGCCCATCACAGACTCTCCCACTCAGCCAGAGTTCAGGGATTGCTCCACACCCGAAACCTCTCCCTCCAGCAGCCACAGGTCAGCAGGAGAAAGATCTGCTCTTAAAGTCACAGTTGTGTGTAAACTGTAACAGAGAAACAGGCCGAACAGCAGCTCTGCCTCGCCATATTCATCTCCTCCCTGTCTGCAAGTGCACTTTCAGATAAGGCAATGAGTTAGAAACCACAACGATTAGTGCCTACCGAGCTGAATTCAGGTGGAAACTCCTGCCTCTGCCTGCCTCCCTCTCCTCTTTCACCTGCTTCTCTTTTGAACATGCGGCAGAGGAGGGGGGTCTGATGGATCAAGCTGGCTTCTGCTCTGACCTTGGTCACGGTACCTCATCTTCGGCCACGCCCAGATGCCCGATCCAGCAAGTAGCCCTCCAAAGCTAAACCAGTCCTTCCTTTCGGCACAACATGTATATCCTCAAACCACACATGCAGGTGCGGTCGCCATAGCAGAATTATAAAATGTCAAGTAAACACACCTATAAACTCTCTCACAGAGTCACGCCTGCACCTGTGTTAGGATGCAGCAGCACCTGATCAGGTGCAGCACCCCGCAAAGGGCCAGGACATCAACTCCCATCATGCTCAGCGGCCTGTAGTGAAAACTCAAAGGAGGAAGGACAGAGCGGTGAGCTCACAGCTTCCTGATGCAGGAGATGACGGGGGCTGCTAATGGCCCCTGCCTGATGTCTGACCAGGGCTGACACTGGGAGTGTGAGGCACAGTAAAGCAGCTTCCTGTGAAGCTGAGGTCGGGTAAGTCTCCTGCTCACCTTTCCCTGGGGAGAATATGGTACCACAAGGACAGGTACCAGAATGGACTCACCGTACCACACTGAATCACACTGAACCACACTGTACCACACTGGACCACACTGTACCACACTGAACCACACTGGACCACACTGAACCACACCGGACCACACCGAACCACACTAGACCACACTGTACCACACTGAACCACACTGAACCACACTGAATCACACTGAACCACACTGGACCACACTGGACCACACTGAACCACACTGGACCACACTGGACCACACTGAACCACACCGGACCACACTGAACCACACTGTACCACACTGAATCACACTGAACCACACTGGACCACACTGGACCACACTGAACCACACTGGACCACACTGGACCACACTGAACCACACTGGACCACACTGAATCACACTGTACCACACTGAACCACACTGAACCACAGAAAACACATGCCTGTGTGTGCAGCCCCAGTTGCCGTGGTGATTGCAGTTCATTAAAGCCTCCTCGTTAATTTCTCTTTCTGGTGCTGACTCTGCTGACCCCTGCAGTGGGGTCTGTGTGTTTGTGTGTGTGTGTGTGTGGGGGTTCTCCCCCCTTCTCACCCAGCCCGAAGCCCTGGGGTGTCCTTCTAAAATCTGAAGCAGGGTCAGTCTTCCATAGCGGGCTCTCAGCAGAAGACAGCAGAGCCTGGCTTTCATTAGCGGCCGGGCAGCAAGAGAGGCTGTTTGCTGGGGTGACTGAGGGGTGTTTCAGTCACGCTTCCCTCTGGGCAGGGACGTTCGGCCGCAGAGCAGCAGTGTGTGTGAGGACCTGGATTCCAGCGCTGGCGCTGCAGAGAGCACAGCTCAGACCTGCGCCTCCCTGCTGGCCTGAGGCTGGGCGGCCAGGCTGGTGAATTTAGACATCATCGGTTTGGATTTATGTGAGGATGTATGGAACCACATTTCCCTTAGACTTCCTCTCACACTTCATCCTGTATTAACCAAACATTGATGGTTGCTTGGAGTTTGGCAGGGGGCTAATTGTTGTCAAAGAACTGTCAGGAACTGTGTTTATACTATCTCCTATGCCAGGACTCCCCGGGTTGATTTCCGGAGCGCCACAGCAGGTGAAAACGCTATCTCTCCTGGAGATGGGTAGAGGGTTTATTCACACTGACAGCTCCTGGAATCAAAGGGTAGAGTGTGTAAGTAGTGCTGCAGCGTGGGAGACAGGCAGATGTGCCCGTGTGACAGGGGCATCCTGTCTCACTCAGGGGAGGCTGATGGGAAAGGAATCTGTGTTTTCCTCCACACACGGCGGAGGCCTGGGACAGCTGCCTCCATCTCCGTGTTCATGTCCAGGTCTGTGCAGGAAACAGGAGACGCATCATCAGCAACAGACACGTCTGAGACTGTATTTACTTTTGTGAAAAGACAGAAGAGCCTCAGGCCCCTACATTTAATCCCTGCCCAGTTCTGTGTGCTTTTTATTTTATGATTGATACAGCACTTTATTGTATGTTGTGTTGTATTCTGTGTATCGTCCAGGTCTCTCTTCTGATTGCTCTCATGCTGCTAGACTGCGTTCCTCACTTTTATTGTTGTTATGGCTATGATTATGATCATGAATATAATTATGATTAGGATGATGATTATCATTATTTTAAACACTTGTGGCGTAGCCAGTTGGTAAAGTGTTTTAACAGACGCGGTTTCTGATTTGTCTGTGAAACTCTGGCTATTGGGAAAGCGTGAACCAGTCTACATTAACACTTCTATACTGTAGGTTTAAGTCACTAAATCCTTTCTCTGCGGAGAGTGAATGCTTTTCAAAGGCACACAGACAGACAGACAGAAAGACACACAGAGAGACACAGACAGACAGACACACCAACATAGAAACAGACAGGCAGGCAGAATAGATAGACAGACAGACTCGCAGCAGGCAGACAGACAGACCCGCAGCAGACAGACAGACTTGCAGCGGCCAGAGACAGACAGGCAGACAGACTTGCAGCGGGCAGAGACAGATAAGCAGACAGACAGACTCGCAGCGGGCAGAGACAGATAAGCAGACAGACAGACTCGCAGCGGGCAGAGACAGACAGGCAGACAGACAGACTCGCAGTGGCTAGAGACAGACAGGCAGACAGACAGACTCGCAGCGGGCAGAGACAGACAGGCAGACAGACAGACTCGCAGCGGGCAGAGCTCCCTGGTGCGGCAGGCCCAGTCCCCCGGTGGGGAAACAGCGGTCGGGGCCGGGCCATCACGCTCTACTGCCCGAGACTTCAACAGAAAACAAATAATAAACAGAAGCCGCAGTGTGAGGTCACTTCCTGAGCTGCGCTGGGGCGTCTGCAGATCTAATCAGCTGGGTGTTCCCACATCACAGAGACCCGGGCCCTGCGGAGGCCTGATTACAGAGCTGCACCGCTGATCCTCCACCCGCTCCGGAGCCTCCCTCTCTCTGCCCCTCTGTGCCCAGCCTTTCCCCAGAACACCAGGCAGGCTCCGCAGGAATCCTGCGGCTCAGACGCCCTCCCTGCCCCCTCGGCCTCTCACCCTCCGCAGCGCACAGGCAGAGGTCAGGAATGCAGGGAGAGCCCCTGCACTGACCCGGGCAGAACTCCTCACACACTGCGCCCTCTGACCCTCACGACCTTTACCCCTTACCCCTCTGCCACTGCACACACACACACACACACACACACACACACACACACACACACACACACACACACACACACACTCACAAACACACACACACTCACTCTCTCACACACACACACACACACACACACACACTCATACACACATACACACACACACACACACACACACACAGACTCACACACACACACACACACACACACACACACACACACACACACACACACACACACACACACACACACTCACTCTCACACACACACACACACACACACACACACACACACACACACACACACACACACACACACACATACACACACACACACACACAGACTCACACACACACACACTCATACACACATACACACACACAGACTCACTCATACACACACACACACACACACACACACAGACAGACACACACACACTCACACACACACACACACAGACACACACACACACACAGGCACACGCACACAGAGGATAAGGAGTCATCCTCAGCCCCATGCTCTGATTGTCATTAGTGTGACTGAGGTCAATTGCACTGCATTGATTAGCGGCAGCGAGCTGCTGGCAGCCAATCAGCTTCTGTGCTGCTCGCTCTGCATGGCAGCTTCTCCTCCACTGCAGCAATTTCAGAGGCAGTCTAAACAAAGAGCTGATTGGAGCTAACAATAACAGAGAATTATTATGCTCATGGCCAATTTCATTATTATTATTCATTTTCCTTGGCAGACAGTAATGACATGCAGTGCTCCATCAGCCGCTGTGACCTTGGACAAGGTGACTCACCACCACCGATCCAGGAAAAGCAAGACCCTCCTGCAGACCAGAACCAAAAGTCCGTTCTCAGGCTATGGGAACCTCAGGTGTCCATTAGTCAGTCTGCTCTGCTCAGTCTCAGACTGTGTGCATACTGGACTGTCGGCTCCTGTAGGAGTGAAGCTGATTTTGTTTCAGGAGTAACTCTACACAGGAGCCTTGATCATTGCTTCTCTTATCCCTGTGAAAGCTCTGCTTTGTGTTTCTGTGAATGCTCTGCTTCTTGTGTCTGTGAAAGCTTGGTTTGTGTGTCAGTGAAAGCTCTGCTGTGTGTGTCGCTGAAAGCCCAGGTGGCAGCCTCCTCTGTTTCAGCATGGCAGGGAGAGACCCACTTCAACCCGGGGGGGAGGGGAGACACCCCTGTGCTCATAAAACCCCCCAAAAGTAAAGAGGAGCCTCCAGACTCCTTCAGACTGCAGGAGAGACGGTTTCCTGCTTGGCTTCACCCTCCCTCTGTCTTACTCACTCTTTCTGTCCTTCCCTCCCCCTTTCTTTTTCTCTCCCTCACCTTCTCTCCTTTGCTGTCTCTCTCTCTCTCTCTCTCTCTCTCTCTCTCTCTCATATTCTCTCTCTCTCTCTCTCTCATATTCTCTCTCTCTCTCACCTTCTCTCCTTCTTTCTCTTTCAGATCAGACACATGCACACATGAGCACACACACACACACACACACACACACACACACACACACACACACACACACACACACATATACACACACATACACACACACACACTTCCATTTTTTAAATCTTCCATAACTTTTGAGGGACAGTGGGATCACTGAACTCAGTCTGGCACTTTCCAGGATGAACTGTGGGAAATGTTTGTAAAAAAGAGAGGAAGAGAGAGCCAGGAGAAATCGGGAGGATATTGGGGAGTTTTGAGGGTACATTGTGACTCTCCCCTGCTGGACAGCGGGGGAGACACAGGCTGTGCAGAGAGGGGGTGCAGAGGGTCAGGAAACCATGGCAATGCTCTGATAAAGGATTTTTAAAGGCCTCTCCTGTACATGTGGAAAAGCTGAGGGCACGGGGTGGAGTCCATGCCCGCAAGGAGCATTACCAGCAGAGTGGGTGCAGCCGTAACGTGCTGAGCAGATAGACGATGCTTCCTCCTCCCTCTGAGTGAAAACACATTCACAGCTGCCATTAACAGCACAGGTTAAACTTTATTCACCTGCTCTGAAACAGGGGGTAAAAACGCTCTTAGCTGTAATGTGGACAGCGGTCTGAAGAGATGCCATAATTGATCTCCGCCTCTCCTACACGCCCATCCTGCCTCAGATGAATAATTCAGAGACGCTCATTTGCACCCTGTTATTTGGAGCCCATTTGGGCTGGTATGGATGGCTGTTTTGCATTAGCAACGTGCTAGACTGTACTGCCTCCTGCACCGAAGGCTTTTTGGTTTATTTTACGTGCCGACCCATTTGACCCCCGGGGGGGGTGGGAGGTAGATGCTTTGGCATTTACATGTACATTTACATTTAGGTCATTTGGCAGACACTTTTATCCAAAGTAGTGTAGGAGAAAGAGTAAGCTTTAAGTGCAACCTAAACAACTACACATAAGCATAAGCACAGGGCTGTGGAGTCAGGGAGGGGGGAGGTGGCGGGGGGGGCAGGTTGTATGGTCATGACAGCTGCATGGGGCAGCTCTGTAGGAGCCATGCCTCAGGTCTGAAGCACTGATTAAGGTGGCTGGAGCTGATTTCCTCTTGCAGTTCTACATGTGAACTGCTTGTGCCCTCTTGCCTGACTAAAAATACATTCTCAGTGTGCTTACAGAGGTGGTCTTGTTGGGGGGAGATTGTTGATGGGATTAAAAACACCCTGGTTTGAGTCTTTCCTGCAGGAAAAAATGCAGAAAAGAGCTCCTGGATCATGTCCTGCAGTAAAGTCTTAAAGTCTGTCAGCAATGTGTCAGCCGACACCCAGACCTGCTGAGTGACTCAAGCCCCCATTGTGATGTCACTCCACACCTCACACAGCCCCACCCACACCCTGTCTCTTATCTGCTCTGATCTTGCTGCTGATTGGCTCATTCTGAACCCTACATCCATCAGCCCAGAGACAAGGGGACCACCAGGCGCTGAAGCAATTTCAACAGCCCCTTAATAGGGGAAAAAATACATTCCCCCGGAAAATGGAATAAGCAACTGACCAAAACCATTTTTGGAATTTATGGATACAATCAAACTCACAATTCAGAATGGGAAAGAATAATTTTGAAAAAAACTGTGAGATAGGAAAAGAATTCTGATTTAAAAGGTGCAACTGGTCAATGAAAGGGAAGAACTGAAATTCCCACAGTGATTGTTTCATGCCCAGGTCCCCAAACTGAGGGAACCAATCCAGTGCTTGGTTGGACTCTGAGGGAATGACATCACATCCTGTAGCAGGGGCACATGCCTTTCTGCATCCTGCTACCTACAGACACGCACAGGTCTACAGAATCACAGCAAGGCAGGGCGCCAATCCCAGCTCTGTCCACAGGACACGGAGAGATACGATTGGCTCACTGAGTTGAGAGAACCAATCCCAGCCTGTGTGTGCTGACTGTGAAGGGAGAGGTCACCCTCTGTAGCAGACACGCATGCTGTGAGATGGAGATTACATGCCCCACTCTTCCATGTTCCTCTCCTGCTCTGTGTTTTCCTGTCAGCTCTCTCTCCCCGAAACCCTGAGCCAGAGTGGGGGAGCTTTCGCCTGTGGAGGGGGAGAGCAAGGAGACCTGGCCTCCTTCCACTCCTGTCCAGAGGCCCCGACACTTTGAAAACCATCCCAGCCAGTGATTCATACGACTCCCAGGTCTCCACAATGCGGATTTTAACATCTGCACCCCAAAGTCTGGAGCCCCTTTGATCTACATGAGCTGGTCTGGCATTAAGCCTCCCTCCCCCTCACACCTCTCCACTCTCTGTCCTTTACACACACCGAGGCCTTCAACAGGGCCAAACAGCCTGCGATATCAGCACAGGGGTGGGGGAATATCAGCGTCTGAATCTACAGACAAAGGAGTCTGCCATGAAAATGAGCGGTAAAGAAAAGATAACTCCTCTGCTGGGCCCTGCTGTGACCCTCCCTGAGTTCTGAATCTCTGCTGTGACTCTCCCTGAGTTCTGAATCTCTGCTGTGACCCTCCCTGAGTTCTGAATCTCTGCTGTGACTCTCCCTGAGTTCTGAATCTCTGCTGTGACTCTTCCTGTGTTCTGCGTCTCTGCTGTGACTCTCCCTGTGTTCTGCGTCTCTGCTGTGACTCTTCCTGTGTTCTGCGTCTCTGCTGTGACTCTCCCTGTGTTCTGCGTCTCTGCTGTGACTCTCCCTGAGTTCTGCGTTTTTGCTCTTTAACGGTGACAGTGAGCTTATTCTCTGCAGGGCTCTGCCCCTGACCCTGCACCGCTGTCCTTCCTCTAACAGAACCCGGTCCATGCGTGGGCCCACAGAATAGCAACATTGTTTCAGGAAGAGGTGAAACTCTACCCCGGACCCAAGCCTCCCCAAGCTGAGCATCCCAACCTTTTTCTCCATGTATGCCATCTCTGTTTCTCCCTGTTATTTTCTCCCTGTATCTCCTCTCAGCTTCTCCCTATACCTCCCCTCCAGTTCTCCCTGTTTCTCCCCATGTCTCCTCTCTGTTTGTCTCTGTTTGTCTCTGTTCCTCCCTGTATTTCATCTCTATTTCTCCTTTTATCTCCTCTGTTTCTAACTGTATCTCTCCTACTTGTCTCTCCTTGTATCTTCCCTCCATTTCTCTCTGTTTCTCCTGCCTCATTTCTCCTTTCTGTTCCTCACTGTTTGTCTTGCTTCAGCTCCAAGGCGTGGATCTGGGCTGTTTCCGTTCAATCCCATGGAGCAGATGTATGCATACCGCAGGTTTGATGGTGGAATTCCTCACGCGTTTCCCAGGAGCGCCTGGGAGAGACCCCTCCCAGCTCCACAGTCAGAGTAACCCAATAGGTCTCAGCCTCGGAGCCCGGGCGGCCAGCATTCAGCTGATAATTTATGCATCACTCTGAAGTACACGCGCACATATTCATATGTGCTTGCCAACAGAAACAGAAATACAAACAAAAAATACACAACCACACAGAAATCCAAAACAATATAACGCTCACACACACACACACACACACACACACACACACACACACACATACATATGCATACGCACTCACCTACAGACACACACATACACACACATGCATTCAAAAACGCATAAATTAAAAAATATAGCCACAAGCGGCAATTACGGGGTCCAAGCAGATCAGCTGAAAACTGAATGGGTGATGGCTGCCATTGTTTCTGAGTCATCAACTTGTCCTTGAAGACTTTATTAGGACCTTTAACCAAGACACAGCATGCCAAATTTGAACTTGATCGGGCAAGTGCTTTAGGAGTTATGACCATTTGTTTGCTTTAGCACCACCCATGGATGGATTTACACCAATTTGGTAGGCTTGAGTCTCATGGCCTGTACATGAGGGATCTCAAGTTTGGTGATGATTGGACATTGCATTCAGGAGTTACACCTCATTATATCAATTGAGGCCATGCCCACAAAATTCATTGGTTTACTGTGGCCATGTTTTTTAACGTAGCAACTTTCTTTATACTGGGCCTTAAGATGTTGGTCTGAAGATGCTGTGTACCAAATTTTGTGCAAATCAGTCACACTGTCTGGGAGGAGATAGATTTTAAAGGTTTTACAAAAAATTCAAAATGGCGGAAAATCCAATATGGCGCATCATGTTTGTCCTAGAGGCTTTTTTGTTCAGCTGGAGCCAGGGAATCAGGGGAAAAAAGAATTCTGATTCTACCCCCAAACGGTTCCAGAGAACAAAACCAATAGGGTTCCCCTAAAAATACATACCTACACAGAAATTCAAAACAATATAATACACACACACACTCACACACACACACACACACGCATAAGCTTTCATGTACGTACACACACATACATATGCATACGCACTCACCTACAGACACACACACATACACACATTCAAGTAAAAAGGCATACATGCAAAAATACATACCCACACAGGAATGCAAAACACATTCACACCTGCATACACACAAAAATGTAAACAGGCATACATGCAAACAATACACGCCCCCATGAAAAAGCAAAACACACACTCGCTATCCCAAACAGACTAAATGAAAGGGTCTTCATTCATCTAGAATCTAGGTCCTAGAGAAGGAATATTGAACCATGAGAACTGGCTGTCTGTCATGCTCAATCCAAAGCAAAGAAGAGAAGAGATATCACAGCTGCAGGCAGTAATATCAGAAAAATCAGTCTTTTTGAACCAGAAATATCAGTCTTTTTTCTCAGAAATATCAGTCTATTTTCAGAGCCTGCTCTATCAGCTGACATCTGCCAAACAGACAAAAGCAATGGAATTCATTCAGAGAGGAGTGGACTGGGTTTGGGTCAGAGTTCAGACAGTGTTGTTTCCACCCCCCCACTGAGGCCAGTACTGACAGTGACCATCACAACCAGTCATTCTAACCCCCCGAGTCACATGACCAACCCAGACCCACTCTTGTGCCATTAAGTGCTGCTAAGCAACCGCTCACAATGTTTACAGAAAACAACTGAGAAAAAAGGCAAGCCATGCTCCCTCCCCAAGGGAAGGAAATCTGTTTACAGATAACAGCACACGAGTTAAGCTCTGATAAGGGAATGAGTCACCATAATGGATGAAGGTCAGGGGGGGAGGTTTCCTGGCTGGAGGGGGGGTTGTGAGCCGGAGGGGCGTCAGAAACGAACCTCACAGTCCAGCCCTTGGTGTTTGCCCCAACACTGCCATTCTGATCGCTCTCCTCTCATTCAGTTAGTGGTGAAATGCTCCTTTTTTGCAGAGCTCTGCAGTTGCTCCTCTGCAAAACATTCATTGTTGCCTGATATTTGCAATACATCGTAATAACCGAGTGGCAGTCTTTTCTGAATGCAGCGGCTGAAACCATTCTGCTCTGCTCTGCTCTGTGCTGCTCTGTGCTGCTCTGCTCTGCGCTGCTCTGTGCTGCTCTGCGCTGCTCTGTGCTGCTCTGTGCTGCTCTGTGCTGCTCTGTGCTCTGCTCTGTGCTGCTCTGTGCTGCTCTGCTGCTCTGCTCTGTGCTGCTCTGTGCTGCTCTGCTCTGTGCTGCTGTGCTGCTCTGCTCTGTGCTGCTCTGTGCTGCTCTGCTCTGTGCTGCTCTGTGCTGCTCTGCTCTGTGCTGCTGTGAGCTGCTCTGCTGCTCTGCTCTGTGCTGCTCTGCTCTGTGCTGCTCTGTGCTGCTCTGTGCTGCTCTGCTCTGTGCTGCTCTGTGCTGCTCTGCTCTGTGCTGCTCTGCTCTGCTCTGTGCTGCTCTGCTCTGTGCTGCTCTGTGCTGCTCTGTGCTGCTCTGTGATCCACTCCTGTCTCATCTCAGCGCGGTCGCAGTGTTTTTATTCAGGGACACGTGTGCTGCTCATGCACTCACCCAGAGCCACACTTTCTCATTTAGCTTTCTAACATCAGCGGCTTTCGTTCAAGGATACACAAGCAGCAACCCTGAATACAGCATCAATCCCTCCAATCTCCCTGCCCCTCTCTCCCCCCCTCCCTCTTTCACCCCCTCTCTTTCCTCCTTTCTTTCTCTGTCCCTTTCACTAGCCGTCTTTGTTTCTGCCCCCCCTTTCTCTTTTTCCTATCTCTCCTTCTCTCCTTTTCTCCTTCCCCTCTTCCAGACAGAAAGGTCTCAGAGTGTGGGTGTCTATTGCAGTAAGGTAACAGGCAAATCATTTCAGACTAAAACATGCATTTAAAATGAGTCCAAATGACATGGCAAATCAGTGGAAAAGGCAGAAAAGGAATATGATGCAACCTGTAATTTAGTGAATGTAACTGGATTTTAAAAGAAAGAGCTCTCTGTGAGGAATCGCACTGTGGGATTGGGGTGATGGTGGGGAATAGGTGTGATTTCTGAAAGGGCACAAGGCTTGGACATTTACCTGTTAGATCTGAGTGCCACTGGTACCTGCTGGCTTTTAGATTACCTCTACTGTGAGGTAAAATCTGCCAGCGTGGGTCTTATTAACCTGCTGCTGGGTACAGACCGAGCTCCGTCAGGGTTACATAAGCGAACCAGCAACTAAAAATAAGCCACAGATGAAGGGTAATAAATCATAAATAAACCATAGTACCTTCACTAGAAGAACAAAACCTTTGGAGAGCTGGAATATACACAGAGACACAGCAAGGGCTGGGTGGAGCCTTACAGGTAAAAAGAAAAGGAGAGGTACAGAGAGTGGCATTATGGGTGTTGTGTGTTAGTATTCAGGGCTGCAGGCTGCTGTTGCAGGCTGTGGAAGGAGATTAATGAGATGGTGATATGGGCGTCACCAGGGGTCCCCAAGACCAGCGGTGCAGCAAGACCCAGGCCAGGCTATGGCTTCACCAGGGAACCGCATCGATCAAATGCCTGTGCCGAGACCATGACCGTGACTGAGACCATGACCGTGATCATGACCGTGACTGAGACTGGGACTGCAACTGAGACCATGACCGTGATCATGACTGTGACTGAGACTGGGACTGCAGCTGAAACCATGACCGTGATCATGACCGTGACTGAGACTGGGACTGCAGCTGAGACCATGACCGTGATCATGACCATGACTGGGGCTGTGACTATGATTGTGAAAGTCACTGAGACCAGTAAACACACACAATGGTTTGTAGAATCCCACCAGAAGTCTCTGAGGACTTATTTTTAGCGACCAGCTGAACATGCACTGAAAGCCAGTTCCAGTCAGATTCTTAATCAGACTGAGACTCAAAACCTCAATCCTGTTGACTGTTTTCTTAATGCCCCACAGTTTGGCTTTTCAGCCACTTTTAAGAGCTCTTATCATGAGTAAGAAGACAAGGATTGTAAATCAGATACAGCTTCATCGTGCACATGCAGTCTTACCACATACCAGCGTGGAGGCCGTGCAGGTCCCTGCTGTCCTGTTAGCAGCGTGTGCTGACACCATAAGCATTCTGCAGCTGCATCTAATGAACAGACACGCAGGCTGTGTCCTTCAGCAGTGAGGCTGTGAGTGAGAATGACAGCTCAATGCTGAAATGAGATAAACGCGATCAATACAACCTCCCAGCAGAGACGGTACTGCATGTGTGGGGCATCATACTGCCATAGAGACAGCGGCAGTGACAGACGTGGCAGTGACAGACGTGGCAGTGACAGACGCGGCAGTGCAAACCTGGTGAAAGTGACGGCCCGCACCGGGCCCTCCTTGTGGGAAAGCACTGCGGTTCTCTCCTGTTTTAAGAACAGCCCTGCTTTTGGAAACGGCAGCTGTAGACTCGGCTCGTCTCCCTGCAGCAGCGTTTGCCCTCACACAGGAGCAGTGAGAGTCTCACAGCACACCACAGCAGAGAGTCCTCCGATACCCTCACGCTGAGAGTCTCACAGCACACCACAGCAGAGCGGACGCCCATCAGAGGATAGGAGCACCTCCACTGACATCATCTGACAAACCTGCAGGCAGCCGGCGAATCACAGAGTGCCTGAGAATGTGAGAGGAGCAGAGCCCCGCCCACCTCCCTACCCCCGTACCTCACGGAGCGCAGCCGAACTCCCAGTCCACTCAGGATGCCTGCATCACCCCGTGCCAGGCACTCTCAGACCCTCCCAGCTCCTTTATTCACTGGAACTGATACAGTACACGCTAATGCTTATCCAAATCTGAGAAATCAAAGGTTTTTTCTTTAGTCAGTGTAATTAAAACATCTAATTTAATGTACTTATCTGTGTCACAGACACCAGTGTATATAAATTTCATAGTAACTCCCCATCAGTACAGGTGCACATTTACTGGTGGAGTACCTTACAGAACAATGGCAGAACATTCGATGAAATTCATACCTTTAACCTTTACCCTTTAACCTTTAACCAGCTAGAAACAAGGGAACTTCCTTACTTCCCCCCACTGCGTGGTTCTGGGGAGAACCGTCAGCAAACATGAACACGCGCCTAGGTCAGAGCACAGCGATCACTTTTTCTGCCACTCAGAGGATATTTCACAGTGTTCATCTTATGCACATTGGTAACGTGCAGAGTCAAGACCATGTGTGTCCCAGCACTCAGCAATGCATGTCAGATGTCCCACACCCCCCCAAACACCTCACAATGCATCAGTGTTTATTTACTGCGGTCAGGGCGTCAGCAGTCCCTCCGTCACGCCTTTCGGAGGCCTCCTCTGCGAACCCACCTCAGGACCACGCACCCAATCCCAGGCTCTCCTGTGTTTTTCGCGAGCCTCCACCTCAGAATAAAAAGAGGGGGGAAAAAGAAAGTTAAACAATCGTTGTAAAAATGAAACCAGACACTGGAGATTGGATTCCAAGGTTAATATGAAGAAAATGTTCTGTTGGTCTGAACCTGGCGTTCTTCTCTCTGTGACTGACACCTGATCACTCACTACGCACTCAGGATAAATTATGTTTAATGCGTAACATACGTGGGTTTAGTCTGCGGGGGAGGACTGCCTCATTACAGCCTTGTTAATGCAGCTTTCGCCGCGTTAATGGAGCCTTTGTCTTCTTCCACTTTGCCGTGTTCTTCTGGGACTCTGATGACGTTGGTTTTGTACCTGCGCACCGCTTCAGGTTTCAGGTAAGTGGTGCATCACAGCAACACTGCTGCAGCTCACGCTCTCCCGGAAGCCTCTGCAGGGAAAACAACTAAACTGCAAATTATGCAACGATGAAAAACATATGGAACGTGTTTAGCGGGATCTTGAGAAATGTACAGACAAGACCCTCACACTCCAAACTGCTCACACAAGGGAAAGGAGAAGTGATGGGGGTTGTAGACTTGTGGGGGGGGATAACCCCCCCACTTCATCCATTACATCTGGCTGATTTATATTCACCCAGACGCCCGATTACCTGCCCCTGGGGCACACAGTGCTGTATGCGTGTAATATACGCATCCTGTTGTCTCCAGTGAGTGGGCCCTGGGGTGGATCTGTATTTACATTAAACTCCTGGCTGTGTCCTGCTTACCATGAGGGCAAGGCCGATATGCTCACAGCAGCTCAATCAGATGAGCAGGGCCCAACACAGCGCCGTCCATACGATGCCACATAAGCAAGACAAATCCTAACTGGAGCAATTCTGAAAGGCTATTATGTTTGAAAACATTAACTTGAGGGGAAAAAAAACATTAACTTGAGGGGAATGGATCAGCTGCAAACAGTGTAGCACTACCACAAAATTGCTGAAATTACAGGGTCTGCAGTTACCTCCCAGATGCAGGGCCACCTCCATGTTTTCCACTCACAGAACAGCCCACAGAACACGACCTCAGCCCAGCCGCAAAGCCCGACCTGACCCGGAGGGGTCTGGAGGTTCTGTAGTTGTGGCTTTGCACCAGTCCACGCGCTCACACAGAACCCGCGACCACAGCCACTCCGAGACCCCTCCTCCCAGTCGCTGAGGGCACAGCGGACTGGCTGGAACTCAGCCAATCACCACCAGCGTTTAGCATCTCTCCCAGCAGGGGTTTTCTGGGCGGCTGCTCTCAGAACCCTTTAACTCCAGCAGCCTGGAACTGCCTGTGATCTGTGTCGGTTTGTTTGTTTGTGTGTCAGAGGCTGTGTTGCTGGTGTGATGGAGAGCCGGCTGGCGATAATGGTGGAGGCCGATATGAGGGCCTGTGTTTACTCATCACCAGCCACCGCCCCTCATTACACACACTGGAGCAATCAGACTGGGTCACGTGACCGTATAATTGATGACAGCAGAATGAATGGGGGTTCTCCAAACTTGAAACAGACAAAAAAAATGGCAGGGGCTGTAATTTGTTTCGTGTAATTTGCGAGCATCGTTTTGAGTATGGCCGGCCCAGGTGGTGTTCATGTTGTATCTCTCAGTATAGCTGGTCATGCAGGGCGATGCACAGAAATTCTCTAGCCTGATTTCACAGATCCTCAGGGAGAGTTCATTCATCACATTTATTTGTTTGTCTTGAGTTTATTTCTGGAGCGCAGAGGGATGAGTTGGAGATGTCATACGCATATACGGAGGCCAGCAGTACACTGGTACAACCGACCTGCTTTTGCTCTGCTGTAGACAGCGTTCCCTCCAGGGAAACCCACAAGCTCACAGTGCCACAATAATATGACATTCTGGGGGTGGGGAGGGGGTGTACAGAGAGCTCTGTCCTTATGTGGTTAAGTCACCTAATAAGCATTTAGAATTTGAAAAAATTTCAGCTCCCAAAGTTTAACATTCAAAAAATCAAACCCCATTTTTTGTCCCCAATCTGTTAATCTTTCTTTCTGAATAATGACTCTCTGACTCACTCATTTACTCACACTAACTAATTAAACTAACTGACTAAATCCATGAACATGATCTTATTTTATTAAGGGATCTAGATCTGTCGTTCTATGCAGTCCTGGTAATCGGTTGCTCATCTCATGGCTAGCTTTCCCTCTCCTCCTTTGGTTTCCAGTGTTGGTCACTGAGTCTCACTCTTACCTGCATCACTGTGGAAGGAGAGGGTGATCTATCTATAGTGATCTCCTACAGCTGTGAAGCAATGAGACTGAAAATTCAAATTCATATTCAAGATTTCTGCCTATCTTCCCAGAGAGACTGAAATCCCTCATCTTCAGACTGCATCTTGGCTCTCTGAGCCCAGACTCTCCTCTGACCGAGAGCAAACATCCTTACACCACAGGGTTTTGATTATTGGTGGTTTTACATTCATTTACATAACATTTTATTGCTGAACAGTGTGGGTTTGGCCACTAGATAAAGTTCTTCTGACTAGACTGGGTCAACATGTAGTCAGCATTGCTGGTAGGAAGATGGAGGGTCTCCAAGACCAGGACCTTGAAAAGGGTAGCCTACAGTAGGTGTTAGTCACAGTTCCCCTGAAGGTGTAGATGTACCTTCTCAGTTCTGAAAGTCTTCATTGCTCAGGTTGATTCTGGAACAGTCTCTCCATCAGACTTAGGGCTGTCCGTCTTCCACTGCATGCTCCATCCTGATCCTGGAGAAACGAGTTTAAGAGGGCAGCACATTGTTAGCAATCTTACATTTATTTCAGCGAACGCCAAACTCGTGACAATGTTTAAGACAGAGCTGTCTAAGACAGTTCAAGAAAATGTAAGTCTTGTTTAAAATTCCAAGGCTCGCAGCTGAGGTCACAGAGCTATAGCAGTTAGATTGGGGTCACAGAGCTATAGCGGTTAGATTGGATATCCCATTCAGTCAGCGGTGCTGTTCACACAGAGCCAGTCGTGTTTATGATAAAGAGGCCTTCAGCACCGGCCCGTCAGCCCGCACATTCTCTCACTCTGCGTTCACCTCCAGGCTGTTTAACTGGCTCTCAGCGACGGAGGAGCAGCGAGACCCTCAAGCTGCATGCTGCAGCAGCTGTGGGGGGCAGAGAGTGCTCTGCTCTTTAAAGGGGAAGCTAGAAAAGGCCAGTGAAGAAGCCCTGGATAAGCATGACTTCCATGTAAAGTAATAAGATATTTTACTTACCTGTCCATTATTTTACATATCTGTTGATTGATTTGTTAATAGAAACTTATTTATTCGTTTTTAAAATATTTATTTACCTTTGCAAAGTGTTGCCTGTCCCGTGTTTCGAGGTTTACTGTCTTCAGACCCAGCATCTGCTGAAGAAAACAGAATAAATGAAAAGGAAAACAGAAACTGTCCTGAAGACAGGAGGAGGAGTGGAGGAGGCAGCGGTGCGAGTCCCTGACAGAGTGAGCCGCAGGTGCGCTGCAGGTACCTGCATCACGATCGGCACCTAATACCAGGTATTTTCAGCCCATTACTTTTGCTCCAACTCACCTGTGAACACAGCTATTACAGACCCAACGCTGTAATCTGCCTGCCTCACGCTCTGTTCCTGCAGCTTGGTAAAATATCCCTTTGGTGAAATGAGGGGAGTAAGTGCTTGGTGATGGGACCGTGGAAATGGTTACCGTGGAAATGGTTAGGGAGAACACACGAACCGATACAAATTTACGAGGACAATCCAGGATACTTCCCCCTCGGCTTCTCCAGGAACATTTTTTTTAACTTGGCCGCTCCGAGACTGCTGGCTTTAGTGCAGATGACAGCAGAGACTGCAACCCTGATGCAGGCTTCTTCACAGAGAGGAGGCTTTTTCCAGCTATCACTCCATCTCTTTGGGCTGCCTCCAGACACGAACACACTGCTTTATTATCAAAATAAATAAGGTACTGTATTTTTCCAAATAAGGGGCCGGACGATAAAATAAATCACACAGCAGAGTACTGCCAGGACCTTACAGTATGTGTTTCAGAGTTCACATCTGCCTGCATGAACATAAATATCGCCCCAAATATCGGACACAGGCCTTCACGCTAGCATCATTTTCGGGCCAGGAAAAACAACGCGGGCCATTATAAATTCATATCTGCTGTTCTGAAAGATTACGGCTATTTTCAGATTGCCATAGTGACAGACAGGAGGGGCTGAGGTGGAGTGTGGGAAAAATACCTGCCATTTTGGGTCCATGTCACACCAGGGTCAAGGTTTTACTGGAAAACTGTGCGCATCTCCCAGGGGTGGGGAAATGGGCCTGATCCAAACCACTCCACCCTCCACCTCCAGAGCCTCTGTGATCCAGGGCGAGCTCAGATCTGTTTAATCTCTGTGGTGCATTTGAGCACCAAACCACAGTTCAATTGGCGTGGAACCACAAAAGGCATATGGTGGTTTCCCCAGTCAGACTGAGTGGAAATGGTGGTTTCCCCAGTCAGATCATGAGGAAATTCCACATAAAGAGTTAAGAGTTTAATCTTTTACCCAGCTCTCCTTGAGGGTGCTTGTCCATGGATAACACTTTGAAGAGGGCACAGATGCACAGATGCACAGATGTCTGAAAGGATCCCTGTTCAGCATCTGAAAATATAAGGAGTTTATGTCATGGCATAGAGGCAGAGATTTAGAGTGGGTTAGAGACAGCTAGCAGGAGCAGGGGTTTGTGTTTGCTCTCTCATGTCACCGACACGTGAGGAAGCTGCATCACATGCGGTTCTGGCTGCATTCCAATCGATCGGCATGTTGGTTTTACACTCACAAATGGTCTGACTGAATGATTCACATCTTGAGTCCTCAGTTCTACAAATGGGCTATAAGCAAACAGGCCTGCTGCAGAACATTCCAGATCGGTGTGTACCAGATCAGCACAGAACATTCCAGCTCGATCCAGTGTACCAGCTCAGCCCGGAGCACAGTGCCTCAGTCTGTGTGCATCGGTGGGGGCCAGGCCTCGGGACACACATGGAACTCCGTGGAGGAGTGGAAGGACAGCCATACGCAGGCGAATCAACACGTTTGTGACGGTCACATCCAGTCAGGAAGAGGCCTCACAGGGCTCTAACTGGGGAACACTCTGTGAAAATTACCTATATGAGTACAGACAGCAATCACCACAGGGACAGGAGAGATGCAAAGATATCCTGAAATACTGCAGATGGGTTAAACACAGGCCATACATTCTGCAGGGTGAGTGGAAAACTCTCATACTCTTATGCATTTTTCAATAATATTGCAGAATATTGTTGTTTAAATAGGTTTCATCATAAAGGTAATATTTCAGATTCAAAACTCCAGTGAGATTTGCTACTGTACAGTACTGTGAGCTGAAATGAATCACTGGCCACTGAAAGCAAGCTTTTTTCCCTGTGGGGCACTCTCTCGCATGCATAAGCACACAGGACACATGCAGCAGATACCTGACTGAATATGGCCCTTTTAAGTGCATTCATCATGGTCTTAAGGGTGCTCTCTCACTGTCTGTGCAGGAAATGTTAATGCATATAACCCTTTATTTGATCCCTTGTTTTCATTATTTGATATACATCAGATATTGGTTCCTTGTGAGTGGGTTTGTAAGGCCCACACCACTGTGCTGTGATTTATTTAAAAGAATGTACCAGGCTGTATCCCACAGGCCTCTGAAACGCTATAAGTTATATACGAAAAGTTATATCCTCAGGAAAAAAAGATGACAAAAACAACAGGAGGAATAAAAGTTGAAATGGTGCTAACTCCTGAGGAACACGGGGAGAGTAAGTATTAAAATGAAGAAAAACGAAAATTCCAGCAGAAAGAGGGGGGGTGGAAGCAGGTCCGTGCAGAGGGGTGCTACAGCGGCTGGAGGGGGGAGAGGTTCGGTCAAGGCTGCTCCCTAAATCTGCCGGGACCTCGGGGGATGGGGTCTGCCCGCGTCTGGGAACAGAGGAAGTACAGAGGGTGGTAAGTGTGGGAGTGTGAGCATTCAAGGGTCTAATCCAAACACAGACTCAATGAGCTCCCAGATGGGGCCTGGCTCGGGCGCTTATCAGATCATAAACACAGAACGTTCTGTTTGCCCCTACCCAGCCCTGAGAACCTCGCGGACAAGCGTCCAGAGAGAGGGCACCCCCAGGGCGGCGCCACAGAGTCAGCAGGAGCCAAATGCAGCCTCACCAGTGCCGGGGGGTGCAGATCACTGTGAGCAACTGGGCAGAGCGCTGGCAGGGCAGTTTGTAACCAGTAGGTGGCAGGGCTGATTCCCAGCTTGGACACAGCTGATGCACCCTTGAGCAAGGTTGTTAGCCGATGTAAATGGATAGCATGGAGGAATGTGAGCGATGCAGTTCTCCCTGCAAAGGGGAAATTACACACCACTGCAATTAAATGGCAGGAAATGATCGTTCACACATGAACCAGGTCACAGCCTGTTCATCAGGTATGACCATAAGGAGTGGTTATCAGATGTTCTAAATGGTCTTAATAAAACAGGGTCATTCAGGGACCACAGTCTGACCGCTGTGGGACAGCCGGCATTTTGCCAGCAGTCTGACCGCTGCCAAACCACTGTCTGACCACTGCCAAACCACTGTCTGACCGCTGCCAAACCACTGTCTGACCGCTGCGAATGCTGGGAGACCGCGCGGCAGTAATCTGATCTCAGTAACACCAGCAGCCCGGAAAGCTCCCCGCAGAATGAAGATGGCGCAGGAAGGACATGTCTGTTTTATCTGTGTGCGAGTCTGCACGCCTTCTTTGTGACAGAATAATGGCGGTTTGGGCTTTCTGGCCAAGCACACAGCACACAGCACACAGCACACAGCACACAGCACACAGCACACAGCACAGACCCGGGAAGAGCTGGGGGGAAACCTGAGCTCTCATGTGCAGAGTCACAGAGTTCAGTCCCACCTCCTGAGGGAGCCGGTCACAGGAGCAGGCTGAGAGCAGCGTCCTAACAGCCAGATATTACTGCACAAACCCTGCATCCACCCCCGGCGCTCTGCATGCACTCACAGCGCACTGAATATCTGCACCAAGGGGTCAGTTCAATCTATCTACAACGCACTGCTTCCTTCATTTTCAGCTGCTTTTGTCCACATTATTTCACACGTAGTATTGTGACACACTACAATCACAGGAAAACACAGCGTACTGCTGTTTTGGAAATGGAAAAATACGATACTAGTGTAAATGCAGAGCTAAGCACAAAGCACACTGTGGTTACAGCCCCTTAGGCTCAATAGCGCAGAGTGATAGGAAAACTCAACCCTGCTACTCCCGAGAGGAGGTTCTGAAAGGCTGCCAGACCAACTGCAGCAGAACCGGGTTGGGCTCCACAGTCCGGAAAAGGAGCCAGAGGATTCACCTGGTCAAACAGCGACCGCATGTTAACCCTGTCTCCACCTCACGCGGTACCCGAGCCAACACTGAGACCGCCTGCAGCACAGAGACAGAGCTTCAGCGCTGCTTCTGCACTCAGGTCAGAGCTTAGTCTCATCAGGACTTTCTGTCTGATTTGCAGATCACGTTTTACGTGTGCCGTCTCATTTCTGATGTTATTATGTCTGAGTGCCGTCTTGCTGTAGGCTCTCTGAGCAGTGTGCTTGCTGAGGACATGTGGCCTCGGAGTCCCGCACCATGTGACACAGAGCTCCAGGCTGTGCGACCGGAGGGAGGTTCAGCCCTGTAGCCGTTAGCATGCCCGCAGCACACAGCCCTCTGACGAACACACTCTACTCTTTAATCAGGGCTGTAATTTCAGGGCTAGGGTGGGCAGTTAGAGACCGAAAGAATGACCACAGTCTGTAAACGCTGATGGATACAGGGTGCACCTTCCACATCCAGGAGCTCAGTCTTCAGCCCCTACAAAGCCTCTGTATATTCCGCCTCACACCAGTTTCACACCATTTACAACACCATAGCATGAGTTACGGCCCTTTCACTACAGCTACAATCCAAAGTTTCTGTGGCTTTAGCTGTTTTATATATCCCTTGTGTCTGTAACTCTCCTCCTCATTTGTCGGTACAGCTGGGAAAGGCCAGCGTGCCCCGTGGATGATCAAAGTTAACAGTTACTCCATCTCCAGGAGGGTTGCTTTGGGATTGCAGGGGGTGGACCTGCTAATTAGCAGGCCAATGACCCGAGGAGCTCCACCCCACTGCCCCTCTGGGATTGGTCAGCAGGGGAGTGAGGGGTACTCACTGCACGCTTTGACCACCCACACCCCTCTCCCCTGCAGCTGATTCCCGTCTCTGCCTCACAGTGTCTGATCTCTTAACAGCCCCCTGTACACACTTCACTTTAAATCACTTTTTTTAATTAGAAGGAGATCAGAACAGAGATCACTTCTTAGATGAGTAATTTAAAACCAGCTGTTTTGGTTATGACTGAAATGATCCCGTGAGAAGAGTATAAAGATAACGTTGTCAGTTTAGATACAATCAGGTTAAAAAACGATGAGCTTCTGAGCCTTATTGAAACTGACACGCTCTTTAATCATGCATCACAATGAGAAACAGGGTCAGGATGATTACTGAGGTAAGATTTCTGTTGACCGTGTAGCTTGCAGGTTTGTATCATATCTAAAAAACAACAGACCCGCAGCCCAGCTTGTTTCATTAAGAACACAGATCTGAGTGATACACAGGCTGCTCTCCTTGTCCCGAACACATAAGAAACTCTTTTTATTTCCCTGGAAATGCTGCCCACGTTGCTGAGACGTGAGTGCTCCATCAGAGCACGGCACACCGCTGTGATGGAGTTATGATTACCATCATGCCTTTCCCCTGCAGGCACCATTATGCCCGGTATTATGCATAGCTCACGTTTTTCCATATCGCACACTCATACAGCGGGATAATTACTGAAGCAGCTCAGGTTAAGCACCTTGGCTGAAGGTTACAACATTCCTCCAGGGAGGCGAACTCACAACCCTCTGGTCTGCAGCCCAGATCGCTGCACTGCCCCGCCCACGTGGGCGGCCTCGCGGGGAGACCACCTCTAAGACTCTGCAGAGAGGGCGACTGCACACCACAGCGCAGGGAGACGGGTTTGAATCCGGGCACAGCGCAGGGAGACGGGTTTGAATCCGGGCACAGCGCAGGGAGACGGGTTTGAATCCAGGTGGCTGTGCTGCGGTGAAGAGCGTTTCATCTCCGGCGCTGCTTCATTACGGGAGGCAGGATCTGCGTTTCTGTGCAAATGGAACAGAATGTCCTCTGCACAGAGCTGTCAATCACCCCCACAGTGCCGAGCGTTCACACCGGCAGCCGAACCCGGCTCTCTCACTCCCGCTCCTGCAAAACTGTTTCATTGGGATATAGTTTGCGTGTGTGTGTGCGTGTGTGTGTCTGTGTCTGTGTGTCTGTGTGTGTGTGTGTGTGTAGGTATGCTTGTGTATGAGAGTTTTTGGGGGGATGTGTGTGTGTGGGTGTGTTGAGTGTGTGTGAGCATGTGTGTGTGAATCTGTGGGACAGGCCTGGCTGTCTCAGAGTAAACTAAGTCTCAGAGTTTTGGAGAGAGCTGATTAACTCATTCACAGCCAAAATGTCCCCATTTCCACTGTTTCAGTCCCAGTCTTTCCTGAGTGTGTCTGTTTTAATTGCAATGCTTGTGTTTATTGGATAGGTCTCCATGGCAATCTTCCCTGAGATCAGCTTCTCAGCAAGTTTCAAAGTACTGCTTTAACAGGACTGTGTAGCTAGTCTCTTTTCAGACTTTTTCATAAATAAACCAGGGGAACAAACTCTTTCATTTTTGATTATTCATAAGATAAGGATAAGGAAATGATAAGAAAAACTGAAGAGAGAAAGAGAGACAGCGAGAAAGGTGGAGAGAACAAAAGCAAGAGAGAGAGGTAAGAATGGTGAGCAGAGAGCTAATGAGAGAGAGAGCAGTGATAGAGCACACATTTCCAGCTGGATCACAGAGAAGACGACTCCCATTCCTGCCCGCTGATGGAGTGACCTTTGACCCCTCTCACACAAAGCCAAAAGACATGTCTGGACCAATTAGAATGATCTCCCCACTCACTGTCTCAGCTGTGCTGTCAGTCTGGATGAGGAGGTGTTTCTGAGAGCTCTCACACTCTGCCTCTGTCTGAGATACTGACTGTCCAGCACTACTTCTGATCTCACCATCAGAAACACTACAGGATGCCAGGTGTGAAGTTTCAATGGCTTATTCTCCCTCTAATGTTTAAACATTTTTTCACCAGCTCCTGATACATTTTATTGTAAAAAATAAGAAAAACTCCTCTGTAACATTATTGTTTGTATAATAAGAAGCCTCTCAGACAGTGGCTGTAGTTTCTGTGTTTCTGACATCTGCGGTGCTTGGACACAGCAAAGTGATTTTCCATTCCTGGCCTCCAAGAAAAACAGACGTTTCTCCTGAAGAGACGTGCAGTAACGCACTCATAAATATAAAGATTATTTTTTTACTATTGTTGAAGTGTTCTTTGAAAAATGAGGGAGCGGGACCTATATAAGTGTTAGCAGCTCCTGCAGTAGTGCAGTGACCTTCCCTGATATCTCAAGTGATGTGCAAGTCAGCTGGACTTCACTACCCACGATGCCTCTCTGCGATGATGTTGGTGATGATGATGATGCACTAGTGATGGGCAAGGGCTGATGACTGGAGAAAAATTTCATTTTCTCTGTAATGGGCGGGGTTAACACGCACTGTTCATGTGAACAGTTCATTCATATGAACCAATCAAAATGTTCTGCTCTCTATATCAATACAGCAGGTTCAAATCAGTGAGTGAGTGATAGCACAAGATAGGTCAACCCACTTATGGCTATCACGAAACCTCATCAACAGCAGCTGGTATTCACTCAGAGTAGCGACCTTATACAAGGCCTGGCCTACCCAGCAGACAGAAACACTGTGTAGGTCACTCACCTCTCACTACGGAGAGAGTCCCCATATTTAAGTCTGCGATACCATGCCATAAATACTCACGGCTCAGCTTTGGCAGAAACACGTTCAGCTGTTGTGATTGGACTGTGGCCTGGAGGGTTCATCCTATCGCAGCTGAGCACTGTCCTCCATTCAGTCTCTGTCAGTTTAGGAGAGACTCAGACAGCAGTGACATTCTACCGCTAAAGGGAGAGAAGGTCGATTAGCCACAGCTCTTGAGCGGTGGATAGATTCAGCTCTCCTGGATGGATGGATTGGGCAGGGGGAGAGCAGGCAGGCGGGGACAGAGAAAACGAGGGATGGAAACGTGTGTGGTGCCTGGGGGCTGAATCATCCCTCCAAACCTCCTGCAGCTGCGCAGGTTAGCCTGCAGCTCCGTGCACCCTCACAGGGGTCGGCTTTCCCACTGTCACTGCGCTGCTGCCAGTAATCACCTAAACGCAGAATATCCGGGGCATAACACAGCAAATAAACCAATAAACTAAGCAAAAACGTTTTTAGACAATTTCCCTCCCACCCACTGAGTGAAATCAGAAAAATATATGAAATATCATGCAGAAACTGACGATTTTAATGCCACATGCAAAGCAAGAAATTAGAGGTTTCACCATACAGAGTGTCACCTTTTATGAGCTGCTGGCATAGCAGTAAAGAACATGGTTCCTAACCAAAAGGTTGCTGGTTCGATTCCCCACTGGGGCAACACTGTTGTACCCTTGGGCAAGGTACTTAACCCATACCTGCATCAATA
>CM032877.1:55605232-55682732 GCA_019176425.1 Megalops atlanticus
TCTCTTCAGTAAATACTGTAATGCACACATTACAGAGCAGTGAGGGAAAGGGTTATGCGTTTAAAGGCTGTAAGCGCATCTCATCCCGTCCTCACTCAGGCCTGTGTGTGAGGCCCTCGCTGGGATGCAGGGACTCCAGCAGGACTCATGCACTGAGACACTGCACACCTTCAGAGCGGGATGAGTTCCGCAGCTGCTGCTCTCTCTCTCCCTCTCCCTCTGCCCTGTGTGCAACCTGACCTGCCTTTCCACAACACACGCAAAACACACCACAGAAACACCAGGGTCACATCTCCACAGAAAACTGTGCTGAGGCATCTGTGCCAGGTGAACGGGCACCTTTTTCCGCTCGAGAGAACAGTCGTTAAGCTGACTGCTCGTGCGACACGTGAGGAGACGAACGCAAGCCTCGGCTCGCACGCCTGCTCACCAGTCGCACGAGGGCGTCCTGGCTGCCGCGCCGCCGTTCCGTGCGATCGCTGCACAGGTGCAGCGCGTAACGCTCTCTGAGGGAGACGCAGCGGTGCGTAGAGCCAGGGTGGAAAAGCGGAGCTCATCCTGCACACCTCTGTCTGAGGAGAAGCGCAGCTGCGCGCAGAGTTCAGAGTGTTCAGAGAGGAGGCTGATCGTGTTAGCAGGACTGTAAAGAGAATCACGGGCGCACACCCAAAAGCCCCCCTCCACCGGCCTGCAGACCCCTCTAACACAGCGAATAGAGCATATTATGCATGGACGCTAGTGAAACCCACACATCTGCTCGCTCCGTTCTAGTCCGAGGTCACATTCAGGCGGTGATTTCTATAACGATGTTGTGTTATTGGGTGGTTATTGGGTGTTTTGTTTTTGGGTTGGCAGCAAGAATGGAGACACAGGGTAAAGTGTTAATGGAAGGGGGTAACCTGTGGTTAGGGCACAAAGGTCTTTAGTTGTGATTAGTTTAGTTAGGAATCATTGGTCCTCACTGAACATCTTACTGAGCTCATCCACATTGCAAATGTGTGAGTGTGAATTCTGTATCCAGGTATGTTTCCAGAGCCCCGAGTCTTCACTGGAAGAGCAGACAGACCTGATTAACACAGGTTTGCACCGGACTCATATCGCACCACACACGTCTCCAAAGTGCCAGTCTAAAAGCTGAGCTCCATCTGGACTTAAAGTACTGAAAACAAGGTGCTGCAGAATAACACTTTAAAATGGAGAAATTCACATAACAGGGACATTATGTAAATCCATAATCATCTACTTAATAAGCTTTCAGCTGTTAATCTGGCAGTAATCATCAGCACTGTGTGAGGATAAGCTCCACACTGCCTGTGTTAATGTGCACAGTATATCTAACACTTAGAATCATTACACAGAAACACATGCTCAGCATGGTGTTTCATTGGAGACCTAAGTGTAGAAGTGTAGAAAATTTTGTTGAAAAAAGCTGATGTAAAGTTCATAATTAAACACAGAAGTCTGCCAGGGCAGAAGGAAGGGTTAGGCTTTATAATGGGTAGGGCTACCTGTCAGTCTGACTGGTAAGAACTAATCAATGATTGGTCAAAATCACTGTGTCACTGTCAGCACATGGTAACCCCCACCCATCTTTGGGTTCATGAATATTCATGAGGAACACTCTCTAGATAAGGGGTTAAAAGCTGTGAAATTCATAGCAGCCCTTCTGTGTTAGCGAGGGAATGCTGCAGCACTCTCACTCTCTAATGACTCCCACCGTACAGAGTACAGGGTCCCAGGTCTGAGAATTCTACTTATACTGTGAACTCGCACTGTAATTACCTCTCAGTACACTGTAACTACCTCTCAGTACACTGTAACTGTCTGTCTGAACTCACACTGTAACTACCTCTCAGTACACTGTAACTGTCTGTCTGAACTCACACTGTAACTACCTCTCAGTACACTGTAACTGTCTGTCTGAACTTGCACTGTAACTACCTCTCAGTGCACTGTAACTATCTATGTCAGAAGTCATGCAGTAACTAAGTAACTTTCCTTGATATCGAAAATTTTTTCAATAACCACATAAAATGCAACAACTAACATCCTCCCCTCCAAATTAATAAATAAAAGGAATAATTTAACAACAATCTTAAATCACCCTCATTTATTTACAAAAATTGTTTTGGGATTTTAAGAATAAATTCAATACATAGATCAAGGTCCCTTACAAGATTGTCATAAAACATTGTCAAACTCCTTGTAACATCCCAAAATTGCATTGCACATATCGAAAACACAGAAACATGCACATCTGTCATCTTTCAAAACATTCAATTCAGCTCATCAAAATAGATCTTGTTACAAAATATATTCCTCAGTAATATAAACATCCGAATAGTCTCCATTAGGAAAAACAAAAATAATAATGATAACATCAGATCCAGTGGTGTGTCAGTTATGTGAGCAACCAGGTCATTGGGTAGCAGATGTAACATGCTGGCCATGACCAACGCTCAGAGTACTTTATCAGTCTTCCATTTCACTAAAATATCACTTATCTGCAAAAATATATTTCTCTAGCATATTTTATGTATCTTTAATATATGCACCTTTCAGTTGACATGAGTGTCATTTGACTTTGATATAAACAAAAGCAAGCAGATTGAGAGCGTACTCTCTGGAGCGTGCAGACGCGGGGTTGGGGGGGCAGCGGGGGGGTCGTAGCGGGACCGGCCCATGCAGACAGAGACCAGGGGAACAGAAACGTGCGCGGAGGAGGGCTCTCTCGGGACAGGAGGGAGAGGGAGACTGTCTGAATTCGGAGAGAGGTGTCTGTCCCTCTGTACCTCCTGTTTCACCTGCGAGTGCAGCGGGGGTGTGCCGGCGTCATCCTATCCTCAAACAGACCATTTTACAACTCTTCCAAAATTAACAAGAGTTAATGACACGCATAAAAACGACAAAAAACCTGCAGTGTCCATCCAGATAACCACTGCTGAACAGAGGACCAGGGAGAACGAAATCAGACCCTAGCCAGACCCTGAGTGTCTCAGTATCTCCCACACTCCTCTCATTCAACTCCCTCATCATTAGCCGATCAGTGAGCGCCCTCTGCTGGAGGACATCAGCACTGCCAGCAGAGAGGCTGCCTGGGTAGATGGCTGCAGCTCGGTTCTGATCTGAAGCGCTGTAATCTGTTATCTGAAGCACTGTAATCTGTTACCGGAAGCAGATCTGATACACTGTGGGACAGCGAACCCTAAGGATGAGGCAGAACCACACGCCTGAACACAGAGAACATGGCCACACGCAAACGCTGCTCTCCCAGGCGGAGCTGAAGCGCAGCTCAGAGGGTCATCAGCTCAGCACTGCCCTCTGCTGGCAGCAAATGACCCACATCTGCATGTTTAAAACAACAGTCAAAAAAAAAAAAAAAAACTACAAAACTTACAATACCCGCATACCTGCCAGCAGAGTTCAGATTCTGTACAGCATGTAGTCATTTTCCTATTGGCTGGCACATTTATTCATTTGGTTATTCAAAAAATAATAAGTGTATTCTTTTTGCAATTCTGGGAGTAAAAACTGCTTTTGTGTAGTGATGTTTGTCATGTTGGGCTAGATCTAGTGATAGCATCCGAACACTTACAGGTAACAAGTACGGTAACACTGAACAATTTCCAACATGTTATGAAAAGAAAAAAAAGAACTGGACAGAAGGTTGAATCAGATTTCTCACTGAAATCTCCAGGCCAGTTCTACACTCAAACATGCCTGTGTTTGACCAAAGGCATTCCCTGATTAGGCCGTTCCATTGTAGTTATTGCTAGAGTCAGTGACACTGTAAGAGGAGCAGCGATCTCTCCTCACTCAGTCAGTATGCTACTTTGCAGCTGCTGCAGGAAAAATCTTGTAGATATCAAACTAATCCAATAACCCAAATTTGTGCAGTCAGTGTAGTGGATAATACCAGCAGTGTTGAAATGTTAGCAAAGTACAGTCAAAGAGTGTGAATTCCACACACTCAGACTAGAGGTGTGAAAAGAAGAAGCACACTGGTGATCATCAGTGAGTTTCTGCACGCAGTAGTGGATTCTGATTCACACTCCGTGGCCTGTGAAACGCCCCACTGCACTGACTCTACGTCCAGCAGCAGGAGAGGAGAGCAGCGTGGAGACAGTGCTGTGTAGAGCTGCGGAGCATTCTGGCCTTCCTCCTCCTCCTCCTCCTCCTCCGAGAGAGGAGGGCCGACCATCGCAGAGTGAGAGAGAGAGGAGCTTCAAGTTTCAGAGGTGCGAGAATGCTGGACAGAGTGTGACACAGAGAGAGGAGAGAGAGAAAGATGGGGAGAGACAGAGAGATGGAGAGAGGATAAAAGAGGACAAACAGAAGCTTCAAGTTTTAAAGGTGGAGGAATGCTGAGGAGGGGGGGATGAGGGAAAGAGAAAGATAACGAAAGAGGGATGGAGAGTAAGAGAGCGCAAACTTTCAGGAATAAAAAAATTGGTGGAATGGCTTTGCAGAAGGGTGTTCAGATACCACCTTGTTGAACCTAGAGAGAACCTAGAGAGAGCAGGTAGACTGGCCTCTCACTGAGGAAACACTAAAGACCTGAGGTGGAGTGGAGGCCTGGCGCCCCCTGCTGGCCTGGCCAGCCCTGATGCACAAATCCTGCCCCTGTAGCAGTTCCAGGTTTCTTCTCCCAGCACCACACGCACACGCGCGCACACACACACACACACGCACACACACACGCACACACACCCTCGCCTCCTGGGAGATCAGCTCTGACATGGGCCTGTCTGGGTGGGCGGAGCGTGCTGAGGTGGGTGTGGCCTGCCAGGTGTCATCAGGAGCAAATGGGGCGTGGGCTGTCGACCAGGCTGCAGATGGGGGCGGAGCCGTAGAAGAAGGGGTCGGTGGCAGGGAAGAAGAGCAGGAGGAAGAGGACCACGCCCAGCAGGTAGCAGGAGAGGATGAGGAGGCGCTGGGGGTGGTCCAGGGCAGCGCCCAGCGAGGGAAAGCCCATGTAGTTACAGAAGGAGTGGCACAGCACCGGCCCCACCAGGTGACCTGCACACAGAGGCACACAGGTGAGCACAGGTGAGCACACACACGCCTACACACCGCTGAAGGACCTGGGCCTGGAACCCTAACATTACATGCTAGATCTTCAGCTGGGACGCCGCTGGTGTGGTCTTGAGTGAGGAGGTTTGACTCAGTCACTGGGTGAATAATCCAGTGAGTAACACACAGCAGGGGAAAAAGCAAACATTAACCTCCCTGAATAACACAAGCTACACACACACTGCACAATACAGACCAGTCACACACACACTACAGAGCACAGACATGACGCACACACACTCCAGAATACAGCAAGCAGCAAACAGTGAGCCTTCCAGATGCAACTGCAGAGTCTTCACACACACACACACACACACACACACACACACACACACACACACACACACACACACACCCCCCCACACACATGTGCCAGACACAGTGATAAGCACACACTCACCTGTCCTGATAAAGATGAAGGCAGTGTAGGCCCCAAACACAACTGTGTAGGAGAACTGGAACACTGAAACACAGAGACACACAGTGTCCACACCATCCTGTGCAAATTAAACACTGCTGAGTGTTAGGGGCTGTGCTGTGTGTTACTGGTTGTGCTGTATTTATGGGCTGTGCTCTGTGTTATAGACAATGCTGAGTGTTACAGGCTGTGCTTTGTGTTAAGACCTTTGCACACCAAGTCCGTATTTTTTGTATGCGTTTTTTAATCCGTCATCCGATAAAAATTGTTACGCACAGAAACCTTGCACACTGAGTCCAATGCGTTTTATTGTTCTATTCGCTGCGAAAATTCGGAGTATGAGACAAAATGGAGTCGTTAAGCCGTGAGGATGATTTTGTGGTCCTTTCACTTCTTGAAAGTAGAAAAAGAAAAAGAAAATATTAGGTCCATCCAATACTGGAACCATACATTAAAAAGAAGACCACCAATTTCCACGATCCAATTGATCCTGAACAGCGGCTGGCAGTATGTCTAAGGTAGGGACACACACACACGCACACGCACTTCATGAGTTTAACAGGCAATCCAAATTGTGCCATTGGAAAAGTGCATGCTAGGTGATCAGCCTTTTGACTGGATCCGCAGACATTCAGAGCACAGCCTCAAAATGCTGCAACATACAATATCATGGTCAATAGTTGTCCTGTGACCAGTCTGTTTATCACACTTTTCTGCCACACTTTTCTGCCAGTATTGGTGTTTCGAGGCTGTGCCGGAGATCCCAGATCCAGTCATGCGTAATGGCTGAGCTGCCTCACTGCCTAGTTTGTGCACAGTGTTTACACCCTCCCGAGATTCCTTTAAATTGGCTCTAAGTGGTCGAACATCTCTCTAAAGGCTTTTGACGGATGCAAAAAACACAGAAAATCTTACCTGTTCCGAAAACTTTAATGACGGACGAAAGTTTCAGAGTCGGTGTGTAAATGTGATTGACACAATGTGAGGTCGTATTTATTTTTAAACGTGCGACAATTTCGGACAAAAAATACAGACTTGGCGTGCAAAGGCCTTTACAGACGGCACTGTATTTATGGGCTGTGTGCTTATTAGGCATTTGCTCTCTGCTTTGTGTTTCTGGATGCTCTGTAAATTGTGCTGTTAGGACGTGTTTCTCAGAAATACATAAATGAATGATATCAGAGCAGCTGTGCATACAGAGTGAGTCACTGACAGCAGAGAGAAGACTGCAGATCAGAGATGATCTGCCAAATGCAATATGCTGGTGAAGACAGTCAAAGCTAAAGACCAGCTGGCCACATATTCGTGTGACAGCCATCTATGACCTTCTGATTACATCACAGTCATACAGGAATCCAGGAACCTGATTGGCTGCTAGGCTAAAGGAATCTTCTGTAGTGCAGTTCTGGCAGGTAGAATGTGTCGGTTTATTCTAACAGAGTGTACTAACTGGAAATAATAAGTGATATTTGGGAGAGTATTACTGCAGAATGTACGCTTTATAGCCAAGAAAGCTCATCTAAAGATAGTGCTACTGATACTGCTCATCTCAAATATTAGTTTTCATGATCTGCACTAAAATGTTTTCCATCTGTTCTGCACAACCACTTTCCCCAGCAGCTAAAGCATTAAAACAGCACTATAACGCAAATGAAGATCCTCACAAACCCATTAAAACGAGGGAGACACTGCATGAGATGGAAAGCACTTTTCTGCTTGTTTCTAATGGATGAACTCGCCACCGTGCACAAACCAGACCCACACTCTCTCAAGCTTCTGCTGCCTCTCACTGGCTTTTAGTGACCTACCCACAGAGAAGACAGCTCTGAACTGAACACATATTAAACCTGCTCTAAACAACGTATCCATATTAAACTATTATTTAAAAACAATTAAATAATTAAGCAATTTCTTAAACCTCAGAGAGAGATTCTTTGCCAGATGCGCATGCCACTCTAATCATTGAATGCATGAAATTATGACTGTTCAGTGCCAGGCATCTGGCTTCAAAGGGTGTATTATTTTATTGTTTCACCTGTGTGTCTGATATCAGCACTGACAACCTATCCTATGTGCATGATGTCATCACTATTAACACATTCTCTGTGTATGATATCAGCACACAAACCATAAGTGAGAGGCCTGAAGTCCAGGCAAAGGCCTTTGCAGTGGAAACCTTGTTCATTTTGCCTTTTTAAGCAAAGGAAGCATCACCACGCTGTGTGAATATGTGTCACTTCAGCTGTGAGGTTTTTCAGTGTGTATGTACTGTCCTTCCAGCTGGCGGAGGGTTGCCAGAGTGGTGCTCACAGGGTCATACCTGCAGAGAAGAGGATTCCCCACACAGAGGCCTGTCTGAAACGCAGCAGCTCGATCACATGGTGGAAGTGGGCTGGAATCACAGAAACAGAGGCATACTCACAGACTGAGACTCACAGAGTCAAAGTTTCAGACTCACAGACAGAGTCAGACAGTCAGAGGAGGCCGTGGGGGCAGGAGCTGATTGGATGGGGATCTGTGGGCGGGGCAGGGAGACTCACCCACTCCGAAGAAGAGCGGGCAGGTGAAGATGGCAGTGGTGGGGCCGGCACAGGGGACCAGCATGGGCAGCATGCACGCCCGGAACACCAGCTCCTCCGTCAGCGGCGCCACCACCTGGTTCCTGAGCCAGCGCATGTCACCCACACACAGAGCCCAGAACCAGGGATCTGCAGAGAAAGAGAGACCGTCACACACACACACACACACACACACACACAGCCCAGAACCAGGGATCTGCAGAGAGAGACACAGACACACAGCCCAGAACCAGGGATCTGCAGAGAGAGAGACACACACACACACACACACACACACACACACACACACACAGCCCAGAACCAGGGATCTGCAGAGAGAGAGAGACCACACACACACACACACACACACACACACACACACACACACACACACACACACACACACACACACACAGAGCCCAGAACCAGGGATCTGCAGAGAGAGAGAGACCGTCACACACACACACACACACACACACACACACACACAGAGCCCAGAACCAGGGATCTACACAGAAAGAGACACACACTTACACTACACACACACAAGCACACACACACGCACGCACACAGAGCCAAGAACCAGGAATCTACAGAGAAAGAGACACACATTTACACTACACACATACACATGCACACAGACACACGCACACAGACACGCACATGTACATACACACACACACGCACACTTACACTACACACACACACATACACACACAGTGACATGAAGGGAAACTGACCAAAGCCCAGTTTGATGCCATCGATGAGGCCCCAGGGACTGTCCAGTGCCAGCTGGGTCAGGGGCCCTAGAAACAGCGCCTGAAAAACAGACCAATCAGACAAATCATTATACACACTCTGGAGGCCAGGGAACCAATCAGACAAAGCATTACACACATTGAAGGCCAGAGAACCAATCAGACAAAGAGCATTATACACACACTGAAGGCCAGGGAACCAATCAGACAAAGAGCATTATACACACACTGAAGGCCAGGGAACCAATCAGACAAAGCATTACACACTCTGCTCTGAGGAATGGCTAAAAGCTTCAACCAAATAAATAGAAAACATAATTATAACTGCGCTTCTGTCTACAAGTGTTTCATACAAGAGTGTGAGTACAGCAAAGAAGCTGCTACTGTTACAGAGCAGTCCCTAAAGCCTGTAAACATACATGCAGCCTGAACCCAGAGACAGATCCAGAGAGCAGTTTCACTGGCTTTGTTCTGCTGGGATGGGTGGGGTGTGCATTGGGCAGGGTCTCCTCGCTGCACTGCTCAATAGTGCCCCCTAGTGAATCGCAAGACACGTCTGAGACTTCAGCTTGGATTCACCTATCCTCCAGTAGAGGTCTGAATTCCTGTGGTGCACTATGGGACTTGCAGTACCACAGTGAACCACAAGAGTTCAAAGCCCCAATGGAGGACAGATGTGTATATCGGGGGACTACATCTGTGGTGCAGCAGAGGAGAGACGGGGTAAAAGCGAGAGAAAGAAGAATGAAGAGGGGAAGTCTTACCATGGTAAGCACCAGAGGCAGCACCGCGGCCGACAGGAAACCCTCCAACCGAATGCCCATTAGAGCCAGCAGGGAGGGGCCCGGCTGCAGAGAGACCAATCAGACAATCAGATTTTATTTACCCTGACAACCTTTAACACAACATTGTCACAAAGCGATTCATTCACGTTGCACTTAAACAACTCCAGTAACAGTGGATGCAACCCAGAGGAATGAGAGGTGACCCAACAGGAAAGCTGGCAGTACTGTTCATCAGCACAGGACACAAACAATCTGCTCTTAAAGCAAGGAAAAGCTCAAAGCCAAGAGGCAAGAGAGGAAGCAAGCAGGACTTTTTATTTTCAAAACTCTCTGCTTATGAAAACCAAACTGGTGAGCAATGTCTTCACAGCACCTAAATGAAGCTGAGACTCGTTACATGACTCACACATGAATCATTTAGCTAGAGAGGGTCAAAGAGAGGGACAAAGAGAGAGTCAAAGTGTGAGCAAGAGGGGCAGAGAGAATAAAAGAGATATAGAAATAGAGTGATTATTTCAGATTCGGATTACTGAGCTCAGAATTCATTACTTATCTTAAGTGCTAATCGGCCCACATGGTATTGGCACACGCACACACACGCACACACAATTTTAATCAAGTAATAACCATTACCGGGGATGGGGTATGAACTCAGTTCAGAGTAAGTTGTGTAAAGAGGTATTAAATGATTAGGCCAGTAAGACTGTGAAACCAGCAGACTTGGGTTTGGCCTTCCGGACAGGGACATTTCACAAAGCAGCTCAAATCAGTTATAACAGGTGAGAAAGCCGTACCATCACAGCAGGCTGAGTGAGCTCCTGTGCCTCACTGCCTGTCCTACGAGGGGAATCATGCCTGCAGGTGACCGATGTATGATGATGACTGACACAGACCCACAATACAGCCAGGTGCAATCAGACAAGCAGGGCATTCACCCACAAGTCTCCAGCACCAGCTCACTGAAATATACTGGAGCTGGGGTGACTCTTCCTTATCTTGCACTCTGGGAACTGGCGTTCCAGTTGTAAGTGGTGTTTCCTTGCAGGTTCAGTGCCATATTGGTCTTGCACCTTAAAGCCCTGCTAAGACAGAGTGGCTTGGGCAGTAGGATGGACAGAAGTTTACAAACCCCCACAGTGAACTGTGGGTATTCACACTAGCGTCATCAATGCTGAGAAAACACGGTTACCACAGCAACACAGGGGTACGCCATGTCACTGATACCTAACTATGCAGGGCAACTTTTATGTATTTGACAGCTTTGCACATTTTGCCACGATTTAGGCTTCGATGGGATGCGTGAAAGACGCGGTATGGTCTGACTGTGCTGTAGCACAGTGTCGTAGACTGCGACACTCACCTTCAGGCCGGTGTATTCCCTCCATGTCCACACGAAGAGCGGCGACAGAGCGGACACGATCAGCACGCTGGTGAAGCGTCTCTTAATCACTGCCGGGTGATCCCTAAGGCAAACATCCACGATGCAGATCAACACAGTGCGGTTATCGCGACAGCGGGTGAAACTCAGCGGTGTGGGGGCCTGGCTTTATGGAGACTATGCACTGGTTTAAGACTGGTTCAAAGGCGTCAGGCTGACGAATAAGCCTCTGTCTGACCGGCACAGTCAACACTAACATGGTGAGGTCGGCTGGACAGCTCGGTTCACTGGGTAGCCTTCTCCTACTGACATTATTCGTTAGCCACTTAGCTCCTTGGGTACCGATCTATACCAAACAACCAGGCTACTGTTCCCCCTGACAACCCGCTGGAAACGTTGATCAAGGCAGCTAACGTTCGCCGATTACTTTCACCACAACCATGGCAGTCAGTCCAGCGAGCTGTCAAAGACGTGACAGATCTGAATGCTGTAACCAAATCGTTCTGCAGGACTTTTTTACCTGGGCAATTCGCTCCGCCACACGTACAAACTTCCAACGTAAGAACAGGCGAGCAGCAAACAGGACAGAACCGACACCCAGCAGAGCCCGTCCGGCGACACCGACCCGCCATCGCGATTTACCGACAGCCTGTCGGAAAACGTTGAATGAAACGTTAAATCACCATTCTCTGACATGACGCAGGGAACGGTGGCGAAAGGGGGGCTTTAACGAAAAGCTAAATTTGTAGCTCTCTCTCCTTGTTTCTACTTTAACTAATCAGAAGAGAAGAAAAAAATGAAGAAAACGAGTCCGAAAGAATCAGTGTGAGAAAAACATACTGCCCCAGCGCCTGAATTTGACGTCATCACCAACCGACGCACAGCTCGGCACCATCAAGGTCCCCAAGAGTAACTAAAGACGTGCCAATCACCTGGCTGATTAACTGATGTTTACCTGCTGCAAAAGTAATATTATTATTGTAGAAAAGGGCCACATGTTTCTGTCTTTGTCTTTGTGCACCACCCCCATCTCCTACAGGCACTTGTTTACAACTCAGTTGAAACCTGCCCAAACCGGTCCTGCTGCTCCCCTTATCACAGGTAACCCGAGGCACAGGCGCACCACCAAAGATGGCCCCCAGGTCACCATTTGCCCTCTGACCTGTCCGTATCCTTCGGCCACCAATCAGAGCCTCAACAGGGCCAAGGATACGGGACAATATAAAGGTAGTGGTGACCTCCCCCACCTCAGTACCACACTCAGACCTGTGAAGTGCAGAACTGAGGAGACCAAACCCTTGAGGACCGAGCCTATTGTGTCGTTGTTGTGTGCGTCTGTGCCAAAGTAAGTACAATGCCTGAGTTCAACTGGTTGTAATACAATTGTCTGTAGAGAGAGAAGGGTGATATGCATTCTTGTCCAATGTATATTGTATGTATATTCAATGTATGTATCCAATGTGTGCATGTTAGTAAGATTGTGTTTACCTGTTATGTGTATACGTTCTTATTGCATAACCATCAGTCCTGATTTATTCTTCCTGCTTATTCCTTGCAGGAAACCACACATTCAAACAACACACACACACACACACACACACACACACACACACACACACACACACACACACACAAACACACCTTCCAAAATCCTCAATAAAACCCTGAACCCGGAACCTGACTCCTGTGTCCTGACCGAGACCCCACTGTGACAGAAAATTAGCCTGAACCTAGTTACGGGTGAAACTGCCACCTCAGTTTCAATTATTGAAAAAAGAAGTGATACAATTCTTCTGTTGAAATACATACTCTTGATGGTTTTCTGATTGAAGCCACTGTGACATACTTTACAAGGGTTATCAGACAACATTAGAATAAGTCAAAGTGTATAAGTGATCAGAAATGTATTTTGTAACCCGTATGAGCACAAACAGAAAAAGACACAGGTTATGTAGATGTCCAGGATTGCTTTCTGCCTTAAACTGGATGATGCATGAGCAAGACCATGCTATTTAGCTGGGTGTGAGGACTGATAAAGACACTGACTATGGTCGTTGCACAAAGAGTAAACATGCCAACGTTCAACAGCTTCGCCTGAGTTTGGGGAAAACTTACCATTTTGCCTGGGCCTGGCCAACAAGCTCTGGAATGACCCAGGTAAAGCTCAGGTAAGCTGTCTTACAGGTAAGATGGGTTAGTGGAGGAGAAGCTTTTGTCTGCTCAGGCGATGATGTAAATGTACACCCTGAGGGTGGCAGGATACGTTGGACAGATGGAGGGTTACAGGTAATCTCTCCACTCTTCCTGTGTACCTAAAGCTGGGAATTTAGCCAGGACACCTCTTTGTGATAAGTGCCGTGGGATCTTTAATGACCACAGAGAGTCAGGACCTCAGTGTGACTTCTCCTCTGAAAGACAGTGTCTCCTACAGTGCAGTGTCCCCATCGCTGTCCCCCATGCCCAGCCTGGCTGAGCTTCAGCCATCACAAAGAAAAGAGTCACACAGTGTTGAGGCTGTGAACACACCAGACACATGGCAGTTCTGTTCACATTTCACATTATTGATGATCCTATTAAAACTAATATTTTATCAATCAATAAATGGACAGACAGGCAGACAGATCCGGAGAAAACAATTATGAGATAGAGAGAAAGCAATAGATGGAAGGTGATAAACAGACAGACAGATCAGCGCTGACTGGCTTGACATGACTATTGTGCAATGACTCATCTATCACTCGTGGTCAGTGCCTGGCCGTTTTGTATGTTTTAACAATGCCATCTGTGACTCCTTAGGTACTGCTGCTGCTGTTTCTTGCTTTAGATTCCTAATTTACTGACTGTCATTTCTTCTTACTGCTGAAAAGCGATTTACACGAGTCTTGGCCAAAGACAATGTTAAATTTCCTCTAATTATATAGAGTGAAACTGTGCCAAAAAAGCTTTTCCTCTGGCAGAATCAGCAGGTTTCCATCCTGAGCTTCAAGCCCTCAGTTTCCATTTTGGCTTTCAGTGTGAAACCATTGCTTCAGTGTGTGCACATTTGGGGAAATCTATTTCTGACACACTAATGCCAGGCCAAACTCCAGCTGTGGAATAACTTAGAGAAGCCCAGGCTTATCACATTTAAAATCATTATATGTAATAACAGTTTTCAGCTGCCTCATGAATCAAGCTCTTCTCGCAAATATCATTTTCATAAGAGGTAACTACTTGCATAGTCTGACGACCTCCTGTTTCTCCCACTTGTGTGAATATGGTTGGAACAAAAATCTTAAATAAATGAATAAAATTAAGTTTTCTTGTTCATATTGTTTAATACATGTTTTTTTAACTAATGAAAATAAACCTATATGCAGTTTATGATAACCGAAATAATAAAATCATATTTCTCAAAAGACACACCAATACGAGTAAAAATGAAGAAATTAGGCGTATATTTATGTTCTTAAATTGTAGTGTGTGCTTGCGCATCCCAACCCGCGCGCAGCAGTAAAGCGGCTAGCGGGAGATCAGTAGGAAGGCGTGCCTCCAGCACGCGATCGCTGGGCGGAGGTTAAGGCGGGCGTGCGTAAAATCTGTGGGACAAATTTCGGACCTGACCAACCACACAAGCCATGGGGTGGGCGTAGAGGCGTGTCCTTCTTACCGAAGAGATGAGCGTGACTACGGGGCGCCTGGACCACGACTCGCCTCCAGGGGAAGGTCCTCGCCGTTTCCCGTGTAAGTGATGACAACGGAACGGCAATGCAGAGGCCGTTCATTCTGATGATACCGCAATCCGACCCACTCCAGACGGGGGCTGAGATCAGCGCAGCGCCCAGTGCTTAGAAAAGCAACCAGACCTCCATCGGCAAACATCAACGGGTATTTATTTCTTTATCTATCTGTTAAATCGTTATTCGTCACTGTAATGAACAGAGTAGTGATACGGCGATGCTTGTTTTTCTGGTTATGTTATTTCAGTTAAGTGTGGATGCGACGAAAACGAATTTGATTTTATTGCACTGTAAATGTGTGTGTGTGTGTGTGTGTGTGTGTGTGTGTGTGTGTGTGTGTGTGTGTGTGTGTGTGTTTTGAATTTTGTATTTTCGGATTTTCACTGATATTATATCTCCTCGCAGGTTTAAACTTCATTGTTATCTTTCAATAGGCTCATGACTATGTACTGAGTGTGGTAGAACAGATCTAATGATTTGACTGGATTATAATGGTTATAACTGGTTATATAATGGTTATAACTGTGCATGTTAAAGCGTCCAGTTGCATTTTGGAGTAATGAAATCGTGATCATTGTCATGTTATTTTGCTGTCAGCGCTGTGCATAAGGCCATTCTAACGTGATGTCGTAGGAGACTGGCTGGCGCGCGGCTGTAGGAGGAAGCGCACTGACTGTGCTATACAGGGAGACGCAATCCGGTGCAATCCCTGCGCTGAGGGCCAGCGAGCAGGCAAGCAACGAGGAGTAGCCATATGGAGAAAAAAACACTGTAAAAACGCGAAGAGGAAAAGTCAGGGCCCGTAGTATTGCTCTCAGATAAAAATACCGTAGAGAATGGTTTAAAAATCATGTGAATGTAACGTGGACATTTACTGCCATTATTATTTTATTATTATTATTATTATTATTATTATGCAAGTAACTGAAGTGTTGACACTTCAATACACACTGAGAATAAAATCGAATGAATGAATGAATGAATCGAATCAAATGTAGAATGAAGATCCGTTTTGAAACTATGGTAGAAACGCGGAAGGAATACTTTAGTGATTAGTAAAAATGTTTGTAAATTTTATTAAATGCTACTACTTAATACAATAACCAAAGAACTTAAGGTGAACTGCAGAAGTTACGGATTGTATAGCGGGCTGTATTTGATCCGTCAGCGGCCAGACGGCCAACGATGAGCGCGCGAGTGAGTCAGTGATGCGGTGCGGGTCGTGAGATGAACACACCACTCGCGCGCTCCATGTGGAGTCAGCGCGAGCAGGCAGGGGGCGGAGGAGGTGGCGATCAGCGGCCAGATTTCATAATACGGGGTACATACCGACACAAAATACTCTGAATTAAGTGCTGCTTGGGTGTAGAGCACCCGTATGTTTCTAACCCACAACACATGCGATCTGTTTTGCTTTGTTATGTAACAGCGCTCTGCTAAGGATAATGGCTTTTGTATTTCCCCATGAATAGCTGTTTATTGTCATTTGCGCTTATCCAGTACACACTCTGGTGTGTCCAGTGGACAACAGGCAGTAGTTCAGTTCCCACTCATGGAAAACCACACAGCCAGGAAGTGTTTTTTCTTGCCTTATTTTTGATAGACACTACTAACCAGAGAGACTCTGTGTGGCTATGGTCTGGTTAGATAGGAAATATGAAACATACATAAATATTTGATGATTTATAATCCCACTACTTATTCCAGCAGATGAAAAATCTGGGAGTATTCCAACAAAAACAGTATCCTGCTGTCACGAGTGGTTCCATCAGAGCAGTTCAGCATCAGGAGAATAGAGGTCTACTGTGAAGATGGTGAGATGAATTACTGTAGGGCCCCAGCCCTTGCTGTAGGCACCACCTGGCTATTATGATGGTGGACGGAGGAAGGCAGCTCACCTGTGTATGCTTCGAGGCAGGTTGGGTCGCCTGTGATGGGGCTCATCTAGGGAAGGCTGGGCAGACAGGATGGGGTTGGTATAAACAGTGAAAAACAGTGTGGCAGAAGATCTCTGAGTCACAGGGGGGGTGATGGTGCTGGGCAGTGACAAGGATGCCAGGCAGCAAGGACTGGACAGGAAGCAGTAGCCAGGAAGGAGTAGGCAGGGAGGACAGGAAAGGAAAGGATGTACAGGAAGCAGCAGACAGGAAGGAGTAGGCAGGGAGGACAGGAAAGGAAAGGATGGACAGGAAGCAGCAGACAGGAAGGAGTAGGCAGGGAGGACAGGAAAGGAAAGGATGGACAGGAAGCAGCAGACAGGAAGGAGTAGGCAGGGAGGACAGGGAGCAGTGACAGTAGGCCACAGGAGAAAACAGAGGGATGTGGTATGGCAAAGAAGGAACAGACTCTTCCTCAGAGACTCTTCCTCTTCCTCCTCTCATATTGGAAGGAAGTTCAGCACAGATGAAGCTGTGAACGTGTTTCTCATGAGTGAGCAGGGCACTGTTTAAAATGTTTTTCTACACCCTTCAAAGGGAGCTCTCTTGAGTTCTCTTGAGTTCTATTGGCATGTCAAGATAGTGATAGAGATTGTCTTTCTAAGTCAGCCATCTTAGTAGTGGCTACCAGCAACAATTAGCTTATCACAGCCAAGGGAGCCAAATGAGTCAATCTTGAGTTTGTTGTGAGTATATTTGTTATTTTTATACACATTTGACTTGTAAAGATCTACTGTATTTCAAATTAAATTGGAACTATATGTGCGGGGTTCAATTCCCTGGTGAAGCCCTGCTGTTGTTCCATTGGGCAAAGTGCTTAACCCAAATTGCCTCCTTTTCTCCATGTATTTTCCATTCATAATTCAGCACAGAAAGTCAAACTATCAGATGTATGTTTTTAAATGTGCTGTTAAACTGTTCCAGTTCTGTGGTTGTTGCAGTGTCCAGTGTGATAGGGTGATTGGAAGCAAAGACAAGGTGACTGGGCACCTTTGAGTCACTCTCATGACATCAGGGAGATGTGTATGCTCTGTTTGGCATCTGCTTCCTGGTGCATTGTGGGACTTGTAGTGTTAAAAAAGTAGTCATGGCTGGGGTGGGTGTGCACACTACACTCCAACACTCCTGCAGGAGGGCAGAGGCTGTTACCGTGGGAGGAGTCTAACGCAAAGCTAGCAACTCCAAAAAGTAAGGACAAATGTGTCACCAGATCCTCAGTGTGTCTACAGTACACCTTTGTTTGGTGAAAAAATGGCAAGCATTTGGGGAGAGGAGCTGGTGGAAACCCACATGTTATTCAGTACACCACAAATAAAGTTATATTAACAGGGCCATAAGTACAAGGCTGAGCCAGGGATTCAGCAAAGTCTCGTAATTAGTGTAGTATCTTGGAATGGGACTGTGTGGGAAGATGTTGTATGTCCATCCTGAACAATTCAAAATTCAACTATATCCTGAAGAACAGGATGACCTGTGCTGTTCAGTATGCCAGCCGGCCAAAGAGTGCTGAAGCACCTGCATTTTGTGAGTCCTGTTTGCATGACAAATATTTATGGGGAATGGAAAAAATATGACTCGGTAAATGTGGATAGTTATACATGAAACTTGTAGATAGCAAGATAGGTTTAGTTTATCACTGTCTAAACTGATGGGTAACATATAACATGATAACTTATTAGTATGAGCTTACTTGTGGGCAAGGCAATGGCAGCTTTCTAGATAGTTATGAAGCTAGGTACTGTATGCTAGTATGATTTTATGACTGCTGTGTAATTTTTGAGCTGTATTGTAATGAAGTTAGTCAGACTCTCCAGATGCACATACAGCATTCAAAATTTATCTAGTTATCTTACAGTGCCATTTTGTACAGTCTAAATTCAATCACACGTAGTGGGTTATTGGGTAATTGGATCCCTGCATAGTTATGAAAAATAGTTTCTCTTGTTAATGTTTTGAGTGTTTATGGCTTTCAGCATGATGACAGATCACTCTGTGGATTCACAGACAGCTCGCTAACACAGACCCCACACGGACAGTGACTCAGGCCTTAATGAGAACACTGCTGACGGCAGACAGTCAGGCAGGGCTTGGGAATGTACTTTTCTCTCAGAAGTTCACTGAAAGTCATTTCAAACTTCATTCTCCAAATTTACTCAGACACCTCAAGCCAAAAGCGGAGCCATTAAACCTGGAACAAGACTCCAAAGGTCTTACAGATTTATCCAAAAAAAAAAAAACCAGGTAGGAAGACAGAGAAAAGGTCATGGCTTTTGTTATGGAAAGTCTGCTGCCCCTGGCCAGGCTGTGTGTTTTTGTTCTATTTTCACTCTGAGCTCCAGCTCAGGGTTTCCAGCACATTCCGGCAGCCATGTTTGGGAGGAGGTGGGAGGGAGTGAGGTGTCCTGCTCCAGGCCGTGTGGGGGGGGGCAGGAGGACAGGAGGAGAGTAATGATCTGTCTTTCTCTGGGGCGGGTGTGGTTAATAGGATGTCATTTCTGTTCCCCTTCGTCCAGACAGTGGCGGCGAGGCCAGAGGACTCTCACTCTGTCACAGCTGCGCAGCACAGAGCAGCAGGGAACACCTGCAGCACTGGCACTGCTGTTATTATTATAATACATACAGGTATGCATATGCACCTGCATACAGCATACACATACACACAGGAATGAGCTTCCCACACGCTAAATATAATTTTTAGTCATTTTTATCAAGTAAAAATCACAATATATTGTTTTGCATTCTGTCAGAAAGGTGTGAGCTGGGGCAGTGTAAAACCCCTCACTGGGAAATCTTTATTCATCTTTATCTATTTAACATAATAGTTGTAGATATGTGTTGCGTACTGTACTGGATGAGTCATCGTTTCTGTGCTTTAAATGCTAAAGTCTGAGTTGGTTTACATGCTAAAGGAGGTGGTTCTGCTCTGTGATGCTGTGTGAGTGAAGTGAAGATGTAATTGGTTCTCTGAGGGTTTGCAGTGCACCACACAGTGCTAAAATCTGAAAGCACTGTGGAGTATTCCATGCTTGTGAGCCCATTGCCAACCATGAAAGGAGGATTTAAACAGTATGAAAATGGTTAAGTTACTGAATGAATAAATGAGCAGCTGCAGTGCCAGGCTCTGTCTTTAAGCTGCCTCTGATCAGCTTTGCAGGACCTCAGTGCAGAAGAGCTGCCTCTTAACGCTAGTGAGCTTTCCTATATGGGTGCATCTGTCCTAAAGCAATACATAGTCATGTTTTTAAATATATAGGTTTCTTTCCTATAATTATGGCTGAGTACACAAGGTTTAATTCTTTTTTATATTTCTAAGAAATGGGCTCATAACCCAAAGGTTGTTGGTTCAATTCCCAAGTGGGTCACTGCTGTTGTGTCCTTGGGCGGGGTAGGTCACCACAGTAAATATGCAGCTGTTGAAATAATGGATCTCATGTAAAACTGTCAGCTGTGCAGTTTACTCAGGAATACTCATCAGTAAACATAATGCAATGATGCAATGCTGTACAGAGCAGCATGTTAAGCCATCGCTGTTGCAGTGTTGTTGTTTTTGTAATGACAGGGAGATATATACAGTATATATATGATATGCAATATAGAATGTAATATAATTAACTGCCTGCAAGCACATACAGTATAGAGCTTTGTAGTGACATCACAGAGCAGTATTATTGCCTGTGTTTGCTGTTACCGATGCTCTCTTGTTCAGTGCAATTTAAAAAGCAAAAGGACCAAGAGTATAATATAATAAGGTTGCATGATCACCCAAACCCAAAGGGAAGGACAGAGGTGCTGCTGCACAGGTGTCAGCAGCAGGTGTAACAGGAGAGCTCCGCAGGACACAGAGACCTCAGAGTCAGGGGCAGGGAGGGCGCTGATACAATAACCCGGAGTCAGCTGGTGCAGGCGTCCCGGCTCGCTGGATCAGACGCGCCTCACACAGTTCAGCAGATTGTGTGTGCTGTGGAGGCCTGGCGCTCTGCACCGTATCCCAGAGCGCTCCAAACCAAGAGAAATGCTGCAGCAGGGCTCATAAACCCCACCACTGATGCTCTCTCGCAGTGCTTCTCATTCAGTGGAGTTCTTGCGGAGGAAAGGGTGAGTGCATTTGTTTCGGTCAGGCAGTATGAAATGATCCCCCCCCCACCTTGAGTTTGGCGCAGATTAGAAGCTTTTCTGTTTTGGTTTCCTTATTCAGTTAATTTGGAGTTTTATGCATTTTATGCATAATTTGCCCCGTCTCTTCTGCCATATTTACCATTCTTCCATGTTTTCTTGCCTGCTTTAAACGAGACTCTTAGCAACACATCTGCAGCTTGGTGCACACGTCTAGCTGGTTACCATATAACACTGTTAATTTAGACTAACATTTAGACTTTACACCATTTACGCTAAATGACCAGTCTGCTTTACTCTTTGAACATTCTGCTTCCTGCTTCAGGGAGATTCTGGGAGCAACACAGCACTGTAGAATTACACACTACAGAATAATCACCACAGAACAGAACACGACAGAACAAGTACACTACAGTATAACCTCTCTATAGAATAACCTCTACAGAATAATTATTCAAGATCACCACAATATATAACCACACCATAGAAAGGCTAACATAGGTAGTGTGTTTATTACTCATGAAATGTAACTGTAGAAAATAGCACAATTTAAAACAAAAGTCTAGCAGTTAATGAAACAATTAATAATTATTCTTCCATGTTACCAGAGTTACACAGAGCACGGGGCATACTGGCACACGTGCATGCACACACACACACTCGCGCGCACACACACACACACACACACACACACACGCGCATGCACACACACACACACACACACACACACACACACACACACACACACACACACACACACACACAGTTATAAATAGAATGCATAGTAAGCAGAAGCTATAATGGGTGAGCACTGAAAGAGTGCAGATTGACAGATAAAGAGCAGTTTAGCTGGGTAAGTGGTATTGGAGCAGTTGAAAGGGTTGCAGCAGCACATTTGAGCGGCCGGCAGACCTCAGTCACCTGGGGGCAGAAACGCCTGTGTTATTTTTGGAGGTTTGTTTACAGTGGCACTGAGTGCACGCTAAGCACTTTGGTAATGAGCAGATATCTCAGGCCAGAGTGAGGATCGGTCACTGTTTACAGGCTTCTTTCAGAGCATGTTGTTGAGGTGCTTTGATGGCATCAGAGACTCTGCTGGGCTGTGTAGCCTGCAGGAGAGGGGCGGGTGCACACACACACTCACTATCCTCCCACCTCCAGTGCGCTAGTATTTATTTATATATTTATACTCCCACCTCCAGTGAGATAATATATAATTTATATATTTAGAGCTTTGTACATTTGTTACAGGATAGAAATAGAGCCTTTTTCTAGCTCTCTCTCTCTCCCTCTCTCTCCCTCTCTCCTCCTCTCCCTCCCTCCCTCCCTCTCCCTCCTGCTCTCTCTCTCTCCCTCCCTCTCCCTCCTGCTCTCTCTCTCCCTCTATCCCAACACCATATTGTCTCTGTATCCCTTTCTCCACCACCTTCAGCTCCGCCCCCTTCCTCCATCAGCAGCTCCGCCCCTTCCCCTCCCCCAGATTTGTGGCAGTGGGTTGATTAGAAAGGGCCTGGCACAGACTGAGCAATCCATCACCCTGCCAAACTCTCCCCCCCTCCCTCTCTCTCTCCCTCTGTCTCTCTCACACACAGGCATCACATGCAGAAACTCAGCCTCTCTCCCTTTCTTTCTCCTTTATTCATCTCTCCCTCCATCCCTGCTTCTCTTTTCCTGTTTCCTTATCTCTTGCTCTCCCTCTCTTTCTCTCCCTCCCTGCAGTTGTATTTCAGTTCAATTCAATGGTGCCGTATTGGCAAAAGAGAACCTATGCTGCTGAAGCAATAATGAACAACACTGCATATTAGTATAGCTATAAATGTTAAAGTAAAACATACATATATGCTTACTTCATATGCTGTAAATAGTGCATTTATTGTAACACATAAATACATATAAATGTACCAAACATATATGCATATATAGACATGCTCTCTCTCTTTTATCCCTCATATCATTCTCTACCTTCCTCCTGTTTACTCTGTCCTTTGTCATTCTCTCCTGCCCCCATTCCTCTTTTCCTTCTCTCTCCCTCTCCCTCTCTCTCTCTCCCTCTCTGTCTCTCTCTCCCTCCATCTCTCTCTCTCTCTGTCCCTCTCTCTCCCTTCCTCCCAACAGGCCTCTGTCCTACTCCCACACCTCCTAAAATATGTCCTCATACCAGCATATTTTTGTCCTCCAGCAGAAAAGAACCGTAAATCCGCTTACTGACCATGTAAATCCTGTTTCTAAATGTACCCACGGCACACAGCACAGGAGCATACAGCAGGAGCTGCGCGCTGTTTAAGGCCAGATGAAAAACACTCTGCATTTAGAACAGCGTGTGCATCATCAGCTCACACTGACTGTGGAAACTTCTGCTCCCTTTAACAGAGATGTGAGTACAGGTGTGACAGCAGGTGGGCAGTCAGGCAGGTAGCTGTGCTGTCTGTCTGTGACGGCTCCGCAGTGGCTGGCTCCTGGACGGTGCATCACTTCCTAAAATAACTTGTTTGCTTCTTTAGTGCATTTGCTGTCTCTGTGTTTCTATGGGAGGTGCGTCAGTTACGCCCGGGTTACTGAATATGCTGCTGACATTATCAGGCTTCAGTGTTAAGCTTTACTGTAATTGTCTTTCCAATATATCTGAGGATCATTTGTTATGGTTAAGCACCAGCCTGTGATCCCAACACTGATGCTCGTTTTAGTGAAAATGTTACCTGCAGGGGATGCGCCATCATATCCTACACCACCAGCACGGGCTGGGTTTGAGTCCGAGGGTGACATTCACTGACGATGACTGGCGCACAATTAGATTTGGTTCACCGCGGTAGGGTGGGGTGGGTCCGTCTGGCCTCGAGGGCGCCCTCCATGGGCTGGGGAGTGTAGGAGCGTCTGTGCTGCTGTCAGCGCCGCAGTGGTGCAGTGTGGGATAGCCTGAGCGAGCGCAGACGGTGCGCGCAAAGACGGAGCTGCAGCGCTGCTGCTGCTGCTGCTGCTGAGACAGACTGGGGGAACTGAGAACAGACTGGGGGAAACAGGAGAACAGCACCGCGGGAACGCAGATCAGCACCGCGGGAACGCAGAACAGCGCCGCGGGAACGCAGATCAGCACCGCGGAAACGCAGAATAGCACCACGGGAACGCAGAGCGGCACCGCAGGGAACGCAGAACAGCACCGCGGGAACGCAGATCAGCACCGCGGGAACGCAGAACAGCGCCGCGGGAACGCAGAAACGCAGAACAGCACCACGGGAACGCAGAACAGGCTGAGCTGCAGTGAGATGCATCACAGATTCTGCGTGCGTCTCTCCAAACATGGACAGAGACCAGAGAAATCTGGCGTCGTTAAATCTGTATGCTTTGGCATCTTAAAGCATTTTTGTTGAAGAACAATTCATGAAAAGGATGCATGCAAAAGAGCAGGATAAAACAAAAAAAAAACTAAAAATGGGAATCTTGGAGAATACATCTGGAACTGCTTCATCCACCCCAAACTGAGATATTACTGAGTATTTCTGGAGTCTACATCCTTACCGCTACACCACACTGCTGCTCCTTACCGGTACACCACACTGCTGCTCCTTACTGCTACACCACACTGCATGGAGCAGGAAGGTGTATATGACTTAAAGATGTTGAAAAAACTTTGGGTTAAAATCAATAATATCTAAATAATAATGCTGGCCTGACAGTTTGTGTGTCACTGATTCAGGTTGTCAGAGAGGGATAGGATGGTATGCGTCATTGATTGCAGCTCATCTGCTTTACTGAAGAATATTCCTCCCTCTCGTCCTCATAAATCTGTACTCCCACATCATGCGGTGCTCGGGTTGGTGGTTGCTCCGGCTTGGGTTTAACAGTTTGTGTTGACAACAAAGACTGCAAATTAGCCAAAATCATAAAGGGCCAGCTCGCCTACAGTCAGGTCTTTATTGCATAACCATGACAACAATAATGACACCTAAAAATGATAAAGAGCATTATGTGTGAAAGCAGACCAGGAGACATGATCGCAGACCTGTTTTATCAGATGGCACTGAATAGGAAGGTTGCTTTCAAAAAGGAATTGAACATTTTCTCACAGTGCTGGGAATATGAAAAACTAGGAATATGAAAATCAATCTGAGCTGTGTGGATTTAGAGATAAATATGAATGTACTTTATGCAGGAGGAAAGATCAAAGGATGTCACACCTTGCAGGTATCTCTCAGGGCCGTTTTCATGAGGACATTACAATGACGTTACAGTCACATCATAATGACTCTGCCCTGAATTGAGTTTTTCATCAAATGACCTTTCACAGCCTCTGCCCTGTCCAGGAATAGTGTTGCACTGCAGTGCATTGTGGGAAATGTATGAGTGTACATTTGGGCCAGTCTGCTGTTGACAGACGACCCCCCCCGGAACTGAGCTTGGCTCCCCAGCTTGTGATGGCTTTCGTACTGTAATTACTGTAATTATCCTGTAATTACAACTCCAGTCCAAAAATCCCAGAGGATTGCACCAGAACATGCAGACTCACACATGCTACGCTACGGTGGGGAAGTGGGTACGGAGCTGGGCTGCTAACCTGAAGGCCGCCGGTTTCATCTTTACTGCTGTCATACCGTGGAGAATGATACTTCACCTGAACGTGTCCAGCTATATTTAATACGTTACAGTGTAACCTGTGCAAATTGTCTTGTGTACAGACATCTGCTAATCAGAGAAATTAAAGGGGTGGCAAGTGTACCATCTGCCAAGATATAGGTTTACAGGGCATAGCCTATACCTGTACCACATTGAGAAATGCCTGTGTTGGGTTTACTACAGAAATGACCGCATATAACCCTGAGGTCTAACTGACAATGTTATGCACTTAGAAGATGTTACTAGTTCTGATTCTGATTCTGATAGTATAGGACCACATATGTTAGATTTTGAAGAGCACAGGGAACACCCCATGCGCCTTTCACTGGGTTCCGCTGTGCTTGTGCCTCTTAGTGTATGCTCTCAAATATCGTGTAGCACTCAGCACCAACTTTACTAAACTTTTAAGGCTGTTGAAAACATCTCAACTGAGTGTGTCTGTTTTGGTGTCTCTCTCTCAGGTCTGAGTGTCTCTGTTTTGGTGTCTCTCTCAGATTTGAGTGTGTCTGTTTTGGTGTCTCTCTCGGATTTGAGTGTGTCTGTTTTGGTGTCTCTCTCGGATTTGAGTGTGTCTGTTTTGGTGTCTCTCTCAGGTCTGAACGTGTCTGTTTTGGTGTCTCTCGCTGCCAGCTGCGTGCCCACCTGTGTGCCTGACCACGCGCCCGTGTTGTGGCCGGTTGCCATGGTACTGGAAGGCAGTTCTGAGGCCTTGTGCCCCCCTCCCTCTCTGGAGCTCCGCCCCCCCTGTAACAAGAGCCAGCCCTCAGCCCCCCTGGGGTCTGGCCCCCACCCCCCAGAAGGCCTGTATCCTGGAGACAAGGAGCCCGTTAAGTATGGGGAGCTCATTGTGCTGGGGTAGGTACCTTCAGGAACACTCACACACAGGTATGGTCAAAAAGGTAATATTTCTGACAGACAAAGTCTGTCCCAGCCTGAAGAGAGTCAGTATGTAAGCTGTGTTGTCTTCAGTGGTTACACACAGTACTACTTCAGTCAGGTCTGTCGATAATTTCAATGACAAACCAGCAGCCAAACAGTCCATGGTGGCAAAAAAAGCAACAAATAACATTACCAAACTGTCAGATTCAATCTTCATTCCTCTGGGTGCGAGTGTTTCAGGCTGAAAAAACCCAGACAGTTTCATCTCTCAAAAGAAAGTTTTCTAGGTCACATCCTCTCCTGGAAAGCTTTGCTTTGTTAACACTGACACGCGCCCTTGCAGCTGTAAGCAGTGCAGATCAGCACAGAGGATCTGAGGGCTGAAGACCCCCTCATTCAGAGAGGCCGAGTCACTCTGGCAGGCTTTACGAGAACCTCTCAGCATCTGAACTGCCTCCTTACGAAAGGAGAGGCCTTGTGCCCCAGAGCATGCTGGGAAGGGAGTCGGCTGTCCCTGGTCCCACTGTATTGTACATGAACAGGCACGTGAACCTGCCGGCATATTGATCCAAGCAGACGTGTAAATGCGCTAATTTATACAGAGGGGTTTTTATATGGCCCCAATCAGCAGAGAATGCCCGACCTTTGGGGGCTGCCAGCTGTGTCCTCCAGCAACCCCTTCCCAATCTTACAAAATTATTCACGTGTCCCAGGACCCTCATAACAACTATAAAGGAAAAATTCCTTTTTATGGCAATTAAAATTATTTGTGGTTTTAGATGTGGATTTAGTACATTGTGGTTGTTAAATGAAAAAGTAATAAAAAGGCAATCACAACGTTGTCTGTTCCATGACTAAGTTAAAATGAAAGCATATGCTTAACCTTCACAAAAGCTGTTCTGTTTGTATTATACTTTTCCATATCTCACCATGGTGGCTTTGTAAGTTACTCTGGATAGGAAGTGAAATCCATCTGTTCTGTAACTCGCTGTTGTTCGGACAGACAGACAGACTGACAGGTGGGCTGGATATGCTGTCTTTCTGTGACCTGCAGCTACAACGGCTCCCTGACCAATGGGGATAAGGGTCGTAGGCGGAGCCGGCTGGCCCTTTACAAACGGCCCAAAGCCAATGGGGTGAAGCCTGACGTCATCCACAACATCTCCACCCCTCTGGTGTCGAAGGTGAGCGGCCGGCTCAGGCCAGCAGGGCGGCGGTGTGATGCAGGGCTGCAAGACAGGGTACTGCTGTGGTATTCTTAACCAAACACATACACACACACACGCACGCACGCACGCACGCACGCACGCGCACGCCCCCTTTCAATATAATAAAACACAATGCACCCCAACCTCCTTTTCTGAAAGCAGAACAGAAAGATAACTGGGCTAGCAGCCAAAAGGTTGTAGGTTCATATCCCTCCTGGGACAGCACTGTAGCCCTGAGCGAGGTATGGGACCTGAAACGCTTAAGTAAAATCATAATTATTTGACATAAGTGCTTATGAATGCTTATTGAGTGTTAATGAAGGCATTATGTACCTCTTATGTAGGTCCTTTCGCTGAAAGAGTGGAAGGATTCTGGTGAAACTGTCCTTATCCTGGCTGGGTCTTGTGCTCTCTGCTTCCAGGCCCTGAGTAACAAAAGCCAGCACAGCATCTCGTACACTCTGTCCCGGAGCCACTCGGTGATAGTGGAGTACACCCACGACAGCAGCAGGGACATGTTTCAGGTGAGCCCTCTCACAGGCACACATTACTCTTTTAGTTTTGCTTTGTTTTTGTAAACTTTGAGTAAAAAAAGAAATTTCAGGCTCATGAATTAAATAACAAAAACCTTAAAATTATAGGAGAGATTTTTTTTGCCACAATTCAGGTTAAAAATAAATAAAATTTTAGAAACAGGACAAGAGATTATGGGAGAGTAAGATTTGTTTTTTTTTAGTTTTTAGAAATGGTGACAGGGTGATAAAGCTCAGGGATGTTTCAGCTGCGTGCGGTTTTCCACCTGTACCCCTCCCTCCCCGCAGATCGGCCGCTCCACAGAGAGCATGATCGACTTCGTGGTGACAGACACGTCCCCCAGTGGCCAGGGGCACGGGGCCGGGGGCGAGGCGGGGGGCAGTCGGCCCAGAGCACCATCTCCCGCTACGCCTGCCGCATCCTGTGCGAACGCACCCCGCCCTACACCACCCGAATCTACGCCGCCGGCTTCGACTCCTCCAACAACATCTTCCTGGGGGTGAGTTTGGGGTGGGGGGGTCCATCCTGCCTGAGTTCACAGGGAGGTCAGCTCCAGACCCTGGCTCCCAGATCTTGCACCTGTCACCTGTCCAGCAGGTCTTGTGTCCCCAGCATTGCTGACTCGGCTCCCAGGTAGGTGACTGGAGCTCATGGTGACCAAACTGCTTCTGTAAATATCTCTCTGTATAAATGGATGGTGGGAGCTGTGCAGGTCCCTCTGGATAAAAGCAAAGCAGATGAATAATGTAGGTTTCTCAGACTGTAAGGAACCGGAAGCACAGTCGGCAGTGAGGAGGCAGCTAATGGTGCTCCAAGGGATCATAGCTCTGCACCATGTTACCACAAAGGCAGGATGTCACACTGGTCTTATATTCTAGCTCACCGCTTGGCTCTGACTGCACTTTGCTATGACTCAGGGACAGTGTTCCTCAGGGTCAGTGCTAGGCTGTGCTGAACTGCTGTGTGGTCAGATTTCAGAGCTGGCTCTCAGCTTGAAGCTGACATCTTATTGGCTGTTCTGTACCTCTGGTGTTTGTGTTGCTCCTGTGATATGCGATTGTTAACTCTTCCTATGATGGGCTCGTAAGTCATGCGGCTTGAGAGTTTTCCAGAAATAAATCCATGATAATATGCATTAGTATGTGTTATAAAGTTGGCTCTGTTTTATGCTTTGTGGGCGCTGTAAGCAGTGGGGTGTTTTGGGTCATGGCAGAGAGGTTGTGTGAAGGACACAGTGTGGTGTGTGAGTGGTTTTACCTGTTGTAAAGGTGTGAGAGGAGCGTTCTGACTGCAGAAGGGGGCTCCTGGCTGTCCTGGGGCCTTCCTGGACCCCACAGGCCCCGAGCAGCACAGCCTGCCAGCCAAGAATAATGAATGAATCTGCATTTCAGAGATTCTTTTATTAGAATCAGACGCTTGTAAAACAATACTGCAGACACAGGGGACTGAACACACTGCCCTGGTTGCAGCCCTAAACCCCTCCTCCCTCAACCCGAGTCAGTCTCCACTCGAATGCCTGTCTCACCTCTAACCTCTGTGTGCACAGGGAATGACATCACCCATGAGTGACCCCCAGCTGTAGCCCCCCCCCTGTGGGGGTGGCAGTGTCATGTGGGTGTTGCAGCAGTGCAGTGGGCGTGGTCAGTATGATGTGGGGGTGGTCATTGATGCAGGTATGGCAGGTTTGGTATTGGTGTGAAGGGTGTGGTAATTCTCCTGGAAGGGTAAAACAGACTGTGATCAGTCCCACTTGCTACCTCACCATATGCTGGAACCTCTGAGTAAGGTTCTGTTTGGCCAGCAGTCTTTCTCTGAGTAAAGCTGATCCGCACAGAGCCCCTGCCCCCCCCCCCTCTGTGTCACTGACTGAAGGGCTGCTCTCTCGGCTCTCCCCTGGGATGGCCTTAGGGCTGTTTGTTAGTGGAAAGGTTCATCATTGCACTGTTTGGGAAGCAGGTTGGCTGGGATCTGTGGCTGGCCTTGGCCTCCGGGCCTCCAGGGGGTGATCAGCGCGGCTGCAGGAGGGCTCTGAGAGGACTTCCCACTTCCCACACAGGCTCCAGATCAGTGCCTCCCACACAGACTCCATATCAGTGTCTTTCACACAGGTTCCAGATCAGTGTCTCTCACACAGACTCCAGATCACTGTAACTCACACAGGTCCCAGATCAGTGTCTCTCACACAGACTCCAGATCACTGTAACTCACATAGGCTCCAGATCAGTGTCTCTCACACAGGTCCCAGATCAGTGTAACTCACACAGGCTCCAGATCAGCGCCTCCCACACAGACTCCAGATCAGTGTCTCTCACACAGGTTCCAGATCAGCGCCTCCCACACAGACTCCAGATCAGTGTCTCTTACACAGGTCCCAGATCAGCGTCTCTCACACAGGCTCCGGGTGTCATTACGTACAGCAGTACACAGTGCGGGTGTCATTATGCCTGACATGATAATGCACACTAATGAAGTGCTAATGATTCAGCTGCTTCAGGCCTCCCTCCCACGCCGCCCCTGGCAGAGACCGGAGTGACGCAGCGGTGCTGCCACTCGCTGCCTGCAGGGGGAGACAGAGACGCACGCGTCCGTTACCTGCTCGCAACACCTGCGTCTGACACCACCCGCGAGACTGCAGCACAGACACCGCGTCTGAAATATTTCTCTCTCTGCTCTGGAGATGCCAGTATCCCAACCTACACAGAGTGCAGTGTGTGTGTGTGTGTGTGTGTGTGCGTGTGTGTGTGTGCGTGTGTGTTTCCTGGTTGGCTCACTCTCCTATACTCTCTCTCTGTGGGTGGGCGGGTGCCTTAGGAAAGGGCGGCCAAATGGCGGACATCTGATGGCTTGATGGACGGGCTGACGACCAATGGGGTGCTGGTGATGCACCCGGCGGGGGAGTTTGTGGGCGAGCCAGCCCCCGGGGTGTGGAGGGAGATCTCTGTGTGCGGGAACGTCTACGCTCTGCGGGAGACACGCTCCGCCCAGCAGAGAGGAAAGCTGGTGAGAACGGGAGTATCACACACATTCAGTTATTATCCATAAGCAGGAGAAATACTGACGCTATTACTGACCTGCTGCCTTTGCTAATCTTGTAACTGACTGTAGCTGAAGCACCTCTGAATAAACTTAAAATAAACAGTAGTGATTGGACTGTGAATGTTGTCAAATGTCACAGATCTCATCGGGTTGAGTTGCTGAGTCAGAACAGAAGCAGAACAGTAGCGTATGTTCATTACATTAATATTTACTTTATCCAGAGCAACCTTCAAAAGGAAAGTTTTGAGATTACATTGAGTATACCTGACTGCAGTATAGTTCACAAGAATGAACGGAATTAAAATTTATGGCTTGAAGACTTCAGAATAAGTATCAGAAAATAAGTATCAAAAATATCAGACATCAGTCTGGTTGTCAGGTGTTCACAAACCTTTGTAATCTTTGAAGTCACTGAGTATAGAAAGGGGGATGAAAGGAGCTGATGTTGACGGCACTAGACCACCTCATGGAGGAGGCAAACAGAGCCCCCAGGTGGTGAACAGTGGGATTGCAGGCATTTTTACTGGACCTCGTTTGATTCTGCAGCTATTCACAAAAAATGGCAGACTACTGTCGATAAAACTATTGTAATGGTCAAGAGCGCCATCACATCAGGTGTCTTTAGTCATCTCTTGTGACTGACTCCTCACCCTCACCCTCATCTTTTATGAATAATCCTTTCCTTGTTAACAGTGTTAATGCAGCCACCAGTTTCTTACTGAGAATCTTTTTACAGATTCTGTTGAATTGTGTGAAGATTGCAGCTCTGACTCTCTTGTTCTGTCCTCCTCTCTGGAAGCACCTGGCCGTTTTCTCTCCCTCTGTTCCTCCTCTCTAATCCCCTGTCTTCCCTGCGATCTCCTCCTCCTCCTCTCCCTCTTTCTTCCTCTTGTTCGATTCCCTTCCTCCTGTCCTGTCTTTTTCTTCTTTCTTCTCCCTCTCTTTTGCCTTGCATTCTCCCTCTCTGTCCACCCTTCCCTCCTTCTCTCCCTCTCTCCCTCCCTCCACCCCGCCCCCCCCCACAGGTGGAGAACGAGTCGAACGCGCTGCAGGACGGCTCTCTGATCGACCTGTGCGGGGCGACGCTGCTGTGGCGCACCCCGGCGGGGCTGAGACGCACCCCGACGCTGAAGCAGCTGGAGTCGCTGCGTCAGGAGCTGAACGCCGCGCGGCCGCAGTGCCCCGTGGGCTTCAACACGCTGGCCTTCCCCAGCCTGGCGCAGCGCGAGATCGTCGACAAGAAGCAGCCCTGGGTCTACGTCAACTGCGGCCACGTGCACGGCTACCACAACTGGGGCTTCCGGAGGGATCGGGGGGCGGGGGCGGGCGGGGCCGGGGGGGGCGGCGCCGGGGTCGCTGGCGACCACGGGCGACCGGGAGTGCCCCATGTGCCGGCGGGTGGGGCCCTACGTGCCGCTCTGGCTGGGCTGCGAGGGGGGGCTGTACCTGGACGCGGGCCCGCCCACCCACGCCTTCTGCCCCTGCGGCCACGTGTGCTCCGAAAAGACAGTGAGGGGGTGGAGCCAGATCCCGCTGCCGCACGGAACCCACGCCTTCCACGCCGCCTGCCCCTTCTGCGGCACCTGGCTGACCGGCGAGCACGGATACATCAGACTGATCTTCCAGGGGCCGCTCGACTGAGGGGGAGGGGTCAGAGGGGTCAGGGGTCGGAGGGCAGAGGGGTCAAAGGTGAGAGAAGTGAAGGAGGACAGGAGAGTGGTAGGGATGGAGAGGTGGATGAAGGTCGGGGGGGTAAGTATGTAAATAAAGTAAAAAAAAAAGAAAATTAATGTGTGAAGCGTGTTTTAGAAACTCTCTGTGGATTACAGCTGTGTGTTTGTGTGTGTGTATGTGTGTGACTGAGGTCACTTCTGGGGTCCAGTGATATCATTTTATCCTGATTCATACTTTGCTTTCATCAGATACACCTGAAAACACCTGACAATACAGCACCCTGCCTCCGTATGATAAAACGCAGGAAAGGCACCTGGGAAATCAGTAGAGGACAGATTGCAATGTGAGACCATGTTGTAGCCATGGAACAGGAAAGTGCAAAAACACACAAAACTGCGGGATTATGGAGATTATAAGATTAGAGATGAGATAATACTGTGTACGCAGGAATATGATGGAGCTCACACACACACACACACACACACACACATAAACACAAACACACTCACATGCACAAACACACACACACACGCATACACACACACATGCATACGCACACACATGCGCACACACAAACATACACTCACACACACAAAGGAAGACTGTTCAGTGGGAAGAATATGAACATGAAGGATGGTAGAGGTAAAGGTACAGACACTTCGGTTTTATTACACAGGTGCAGATAATGATCATTACCAGACTCATCAGTGACTCTCCCTCCAGCAGGAGCAGGTAGAGCAGGCAGGTGAGGTGAGTTTATCAGCTGAGTGCAGAGTGTTCCTGTGGGTGTGTTTCTGTTTTCACAGGAGAAGGCATCAGGGTGTGCGGGAGCAACATGAAACCCCAAGGTCTGAAAAAAATACTGCACTACAAAGGTTACAGTTTCAACTTTAATATTCATTAGCACTGACAACCTCCCTGTACACTGCTCCCATCAGACATGCCCCCTACTGGCTGGAAACAGTATTACCACAATATACATTACAGGATTAGAATTAGTACAGCATAGTTTCCCTTCCTGAAAGAGCAGTAATTCAGGACATGTATCGGACAGTGCAAACTACTAAGTGTGTGTGAGTGTGTTTGTATGTTTGGGCCTTTGTTAGACTCATCTAATATTAATAACCCAGCCTGCTGAGTGAGAATATCAGTAACAACCACTTAACCCTGTGCATTCCGCACCTGCTCCTCTTCTAATAAAACTCTGCTGAGTAAAATAACTGTTAGTCAACATGAGTGTGATTTGGTAGTGTCAGTGGATATGGTGACTGCATTCCTCCATTTGTACTGAAGACATATGTATTTATTTTTATTCCGGATTAAAAAATATTTACAGGAAACATTTTACAGATTACACTCTAATCCCACATTCTGTGGCTCACTGATGAGAGCTCTCTCATTCCTGTTTAGAGTGTCAGTGTGAATTTACCAGACACGCCCTAAACCACGCCCTAAGCCTCACCCCGAGCGTGCTGTAGGCCCGCGTCCCAGAACACCTGATTTGGGGTTTGTCCTGGAAATGTGGAGGGGGGTAGAGCCGGTCCCCGAGCTGCGAGGGGATTCAGTTCTGCGCCTTTTCGGTCTGAGCAGAAAACCTGACAGTTCCTGTCTGGCCTTTCTCCTTAGACCATGTCTGCTACATTCCTCCACCACCCCACCTTCAAACAGCGTGGCTGAACAGGCACAACAGCTCTGAATCACTGCCCTGCCCCAGGCCTTGCACAAAGCCATTTCACCAGCATTTCACACTCATTCTTGCTCCCTCGCTCTCTCCTACCTCTCTCATGGGGATATTTGCCCCAATAGCCCTTCCAAGGGAGAGGTTTAACTGTAAGACCTACAGCATCCACCTCAACTTAAATGTGTGTTAAATTTCACCATCTTTACTAACAGTGAGATAGATCTTATGATCTCTGATCTTCATTCAGAGCTGGGAGACATTACTAAAAAAGGTTTTTACTAAACTCTCCATAGAACACTCCGGAGGTCGGAGGAATGCTACAAATGGGAGAAATGACAGAGTGACAGAAAGCAGAAAAACCTCAGTGTGACGGCTTCCCCTCAAGCCACAGACTGGGAGCGGGAGACAGCGACAGCCGGGGGTGCAGAGGCGTCACGCCCCTCTTACCGAAACTGAGCGCAGCGTCTGTCCTGCTGACAGAGGGAAGGTCAGGGCTGGAGCCGAACCGGCTCCTTCCTCAGAGAGGAGGAGCTGAGTCAGGAACGCGCCGCCTGCGGGTCACTCCGAGGCGACAGCAGGCTGATCTCACACACTCAGCCGAGCCCATCGCACTGGGACAGAGGGCTGCCGGGTCTCCCTGTACCTCAGCACCTCACAGATTCACTCAAAAAGTTAGTGTCCTGGTATGAACTTGCAGCACTGTGGACATCTGCAGAAACCCCTTTGCCACCACTTTCCCCGTTATTAAAACCATTACGTATAGATGGAAAGTGTTTGTACAGAGCGAACTGCACGCTCCTTAGACTCCTGCAGTCAGAGTTTGGTCAGACACCAGCAAAAATGAATTTTTAAAGCTATGCATCTGATTTATACCTGAAACAGGTGTGGTCAATCTCTGCTCAATTAATGATCCAAAATTCAGGATCTAACTCCTGTGCCAAGACACAAAGAAACACAAGGAATACATGAATGTGTTTTAAACTGCACCTCTAGCCAGGTAGTATCAGCCAATCACTAAGCAGAACGAGGCTCTTTTCCTGTAGCTCCTCTTTTTTAAGACGGCAAAAATGTTAAACTAAATTTAGTTAAGTGCTCTTATGACAGGCCATGTTCTGACCAGGAATAAAACTACCAACAACAGAAGCCCACCAACCAACAACGAATAACTAAAATTTGCCCAGAGGAGATTCCCTGTTCATGTGGAGAGTGGGCAGTTTTTGTTTTGTTTTGTTATCAGGCTGAAGCAGATCACCTGAGACCCCTGCTTTACCACTCCTGGAGTGGGGGTCGTACACATGTAACACCATCCAGAGGAACATCACAGGAACCACGGGAGGCAATGAAGATCAATCACACCAGTCTTAAAGTCACCCCTCCCCCCTCCTCAGAATGAAACTTTATTCATCACTGTATAAATCGGGTTTGCATACAGTATTAAACATAAGGCGTGCTGTCAAGTTTTTATGGACAACCGTCGACCAATCACACGGCCAGGCATGCCGAGACCCCGCCCTCACGTCTCAGCGGGAGGGAGCAGCCCAGTTGAGTTCATCCACTGACCTCAGGTGTCCCCACTGAACCCCTCCCCCCGCGGGGAGAGGAGGGCAGCAAAGCACCGTCCATAAGATGCTTCATGTTGTCTAGGACTGGCTCTACAGCTGGACTCAAATGCAGTAGCAGCCTTGAGACTTTACCCAGTCCAGTAAGAATCTGACATCTGACTTTCCTCCTTTCTTACTAAAGATCAAATGAGACCACAGTTCCCAGTCAGTCCTGCTGATATTTGTATAATAATAATAATTAGTTATTGTTACAGTTGTCTTTTTTAACACACAGCAATTAGGTTAAGAAAGGAGAGTTTCTGCAAGCAGATAAATACACCCATGTCATCTTTTGAAATGTGTTTGTATTGAATTTGAGTCTATTCCAGGATTTGTGGTCCATAAAAGTGGTTAAATAAAACATTGAGGGTGATTTATAATTGTTGTAATTTAAGCTAAAACTACAAGTGACAATTACAGGTTAACTTGACAGATTTAAGAGATATTCATTCTCAGAGGAACTTATTCTGGCCTCGTGTGTTGAGCGCTGTCCTACAGAAGCCTGTGGAAGACTCAACCGGGTCCAGTGTGGCTCTGAGAGACAGCAGGGAGGGAGCCACGCCTTTCACCCCAAATCCCAGCTCCTCTCCTGCCTGAACCCAGGGCGACACGGACACCACACCCACTCCTCAGAGAACAATAAGAGGTATGAAATCATCCGTTTTTTATAGCAATGGTGTGCCTCTACAAACATGATCATGTCACAGTCGTTCTGAAGCAGAGGAGAGACACTCCAGTGGTCTAGAGGGATCCCCGTGAATCTGACCCACCATCTGCACCTCATCAAGACTTTGATCAGAACAGCAGTGGTGGGGGAGGCAGGCTTCCTGCAGCCCATTATGGGCGGAGCTACCGTGTAGTGTCAATCACTGACTTGTGGCATAGAGATAAGGGTAGGGGCTTATAACCCGGAGGTTGCCAGTTTGACTCCCTGGTGGTATCCACTGTATAAATGGATGATCTACACAGGTCACTCTGGGTAAGAGCGCCTCCTAAGCCAATATTATATAACGTCACATGTGATGGCCCCGCCCACTATGGGGGATTGTAAAGCCCCACTCCTCCATCACCACAGAGTAACAGTCAAAGACCTGAAGAGAAAGAAAACCCCCAGAATCCTCTGCAGCTGTTGAGAAGCAGAGAGTCGTAGGCCCCGTCGAAGGTGTGATGGTACAGCAGGAGAGCGGAGCTGTGACTCCCCTGATTGGCTCACAGAGACTCGGGAGAGACCGGCCGCTTTTGCCAGCCGGCTGCATCCCAAAGCTCTCACCACAGAGGGCAGGTCTCCAGCACTGAGTAACGCAACAGCAGTTAGGTACAGCATCCACACAAGCTTTCTAAACCAGCAAAATGAAAACAATACAACAACAAAAAAAATCACAATAATAAAACCACCAGGATAATATCATAAGAATGAGGAGACTGAAGGCTGCTGGATTCTCACCACCTACTCCCACAGTCAGCACCACCATCTGGGCTGGAGGGAGTCTGCTCTCTGTCCCCGCCCCGCCCCACCCTGCCCCGCCCCACCAGCCGACTCCCCACAGCTCGTCTGGCCTGCCCTACATCCCTCCCAGCTGTGTGTGTGTGCGTGTGTGTGTGTGTGTGCGTGCACGTGTGCGTGCGCGCACGTGTGTGTGTGTGTGTGTGTGTGACCGTGTGAAAGGGTTGTTCCTTCCCTTACTATCTGGTGTACCTATCAAAAAGCACAACGTCAGGCTCTAACATTGGCCTTCAATGAACACAACTCCGGCCGACACAAGACGCTTGCGCCATCTCCTCTTACCAGAGGTGCTGATATTTCTTTGCATCTTAGTTTCCCCGGGTGTAAGTCCACACAGTTCCTTCTTGCCTGCCTACACTCCTCCGGAATGCACTGTGAAGTTAGTCAAGCTCCTTCTGCCTGTTAGCATGCAGCTAACAATCTGCTAAAATGGATATAAATTCAAAGTCCACATTTAAAGACACAAACCATCTCATTATACAAAGAGTAGACTAATACTACAGATTACCTGCATTTGGAGTTTGGTGCTAATTTGTAAAGAGAGAAGACGAGGTGTAGCAAGGGTTTCTGGGATTTGTAGGAGAGAGGGAGAGCATGAAGCTGGTCAAAAACCATGACAGGATTTCAGGTTACCTTGAGATCTTATGTATTAAATAATATGCACACCCACTCCAGTAAGGTCAGGAACAACATATACAATTAGACATTTGCAATGAAGTTGCCTTTAGGGTCAGAGTTATTTGGACACTAAAGGGGACACTACCCTCCACCCAACTTCACCTCTCTCTGCGTTCTGCATTAAAATGAGAACAGTTACAGACACACAAGAGCTAAAAGAGCTCTCCCAAATTCCACCTACTACCCCCCGGCCCCCTGCCCCTTCCCCCCGGAGTGCACTGTTTCTGACAGGACTAAGGTACCCTCCCAAACGGCCCCTGATGTAAGAGCCACTTCGGCCCCTGATGTAAGAGCCAGTTACTTTCTGCTGGTCTCTACCGTTTGGGTTACAGTATTTGGATAAGGGCTCAGAGCTACTGTTTCTAACATTCAGTCAACAGTGGAAAGGATTCAATGAGGATTCAAGCCCAGGAAATTCCACTGATACATCACAACCCTGCCACCTGCTTCCTGGTCTGTGTGAGTGTGTGTGAGGGCGCGCATGTGTGTGTGTGTGCATATGTGCATGTTTGAAGGGAAACTACAATCTATGGCTAAGATCTCCAGTCACATTGCCCCTTTTCAGCTCTTCCACTGTTTCCTAATCTGTCTTCACTTCCCCATGCCTCTGTAAATGTGAGCAGTGGGGGGGGACAGAAATTTAAAGTTTATCCCTCTGCAAGAGCTCCCTCTTTCCAGCTCTCTCCGGGGCCATGATCGAAATGAGAGGTCAGTCCCCAGTCCTTCCACGCCACCCCCACCCCCACCAAGCCCCCCCTCCTCGGTCCCTCCGAGACCCCGCCCCGGCCCCGCATGTGCCCCGCCCCAGCTCTCCAGCGCAGGGGGGCGGAGTGCAGAGGGACGGGGCCCGGCAGTCCTAACAGCAGCCGCCCCCTGACTGCCTCACTGGGGTGCTCTCGATCTTCAGGTTGGGCTTGTCGCTGCTGGCCGTGGCCCCGGGGCCCATGCGCTTCTTGATCTCAGCCGCCATGGTCATGAAGGCCTGCTCCACGTTGGTGGCATTCTTCGCACTCGTCTCCAGGAAGGGGATGGCCAGCGAGTCAGCAAACTCCTGCGAGCGACAGAGAGGGGGGGAGCGAGGGAGAGAGAGAGAAGGGAGAGGGGGAGAGAGTCTTAGAGTGAGAATCGCACAATCATAATTCCAATCGAGAGTTAAAGAGGCTGAAAGCTCCCATGATGCTTTGCAAGCCTTCAGCCTGCTCACCTTGGCCGTTGTGTAGTCCACCACCTTCTTGGTGGTGAGGTCGGATTTATTTCCCACCAGCAGCTTGTTGACGTTCTCGCTGGCGTAGCGGTCGATCTCCTGCAGCCACTGCTTCACGTTGGTGTAGGACTCCTGGGGAGACAGAGTGTCAGACAGGTGTATAGCACAAAACCCCTCCCTCAGGGGAGTCAGACAGGCGTATACCCCAAAACCCCTCTCTCAGGGGCAGGGTTTCTGTTATCCGGTAATTACAGGTAAAATTTATAAAAAACCGATAAATTAAAAACTTGCCAGTCTAAAAGTCCGGTAATAAAGCTCATACAAAACGTATCTATGACAAAGGCTTTTGCAACAGCTTGCTAAGTGCTTATTTATGAGTTCAGCGAGCTGTGCCCCAGCTGGGCTACACTGGCTAAAATTGCCTGCGTTCTGCCCCTGTTAAGCATGCCAGCAGAGAGGAGCTTCTCTCTGCAGAATCAAATTAAGACGGCGCTGCGAAGTCGTCTGGAGGAGGAGAGAGTGACGCGGCTTATGCGCATTGCAAGCTGCAAAGACACATTGGACACGTTTGATTTCAAGTCGGCAGCAGAGGACTTTGCCGGAATGAAAAGGAAAAATAAAATGTTACCTGGTAGCCTATAGGCTACATTTGATGCCATGTAGGCCTAGCCTTTTTTTTTAAACAGGCTACAGATGTTACAGGTTACAGATGTTTTGTAATAGCGTACATTTGAGTGGCTAATGTTGAGGTTTTGCTCAATTGTTACTGTTCGTTTTGTTTAATCATTACTGTTCATTAAATAGTCAAACTGATTTGAGGTCATTTTCATTCTTTCGTCAACCTAGGTGTACATTTAATTTGCGTTTGTAACATAGACTGTTGAAATGTGACCGGTAAGTTTCAAATTTGTCCGGTAAAATAAATTCTTTCCGGACACCGGACCGACAAGAAAAAATCCTAGCAGAAACCCTGCTCAGGGGGAGTCAGACAGGCATATACCCCAAAACCCCTCCTTCAAAGGGAGTCAGACAGGCGTATACTCTAAAACCCCTCCCTCAGGAGGAGTCAGACAGGCATCATCACAAAGCCCCTCCCTCAGACGGAGGACTGACAGGGGCACAGGAACAGTCACCTGGTCTGTGACGTCATACACCACGATGATGCCGTGAGCGCCTCTGTAGTAGCTGGAGGTGATGGTGCGAAAGCGCTCCTGTCCCGCCGTGTCCCACTGCAGAGAGACGAGAGGGAGGACAGTCTGTCACGCGTCCACACACTGCGCTGCATGAGAGGACAAGGCCCTACAGCAAGGACTGGGGCGCTCTGATCAGCTCGCCCATTAGCCTGCCGGCCCAGCGCCCTCTTGCCCCGCAGAATCCCCCGCAGACCCCCAGACCCCCCGCAGACCCCCCACAGACCCCCCGCAGACCCCCCGCAGACCCCCGCAGACCCCCCGCCTCAGAGGGCCGCTGTGGGCCTCTACTCTCGCTACAAACTCGGCTCCAAACGTCTTCCTCAGCCCCGTGCTCCAGTCAGTCTGGCTTTATTTACTGATGAAACGTTGCAGCTGAAGGCAGCAAACTGCTTCACCACAGCACATCTGATAAAGGAGCCAGTCTAAACATGCACAGCTGTATTACCGGAACAAATGAGCAGAGTTAACCAATTAGAAACCTAACACAAACAGCAGACCTCCAGGCAGAGTTTGACAAACCTGGCCTACATAGAGGGATGTAGCTGGTAATCCTAAAATCAATAGCCTATATGTGAGTAGCAAATATTTTTCATTTCACAAATTTATGTATATTATGACAACAAACAAGCCACTTCAGATCTGCAATGTAAAAAGGAGGGGTCCAATCCCAGCCCAGAAGCAGTGCTTCACTCACAATCTGCAGTTTGATGGTCTTCCCATCCAGCTCGATGGTGCGGATCTTGAAGTCCACTCCTATGGTACTGATGTAGCTCTCTGTGTAAGTGTCGTCCTAACACCCACACACACACACACACACACACACACACACACACACACACACACACACACACAAAGACACAAACAGGATTTAAAAGTCTGGGCCTTTATATTTTTGGACAGCTGATATGGGACAGTAAAACACGAAGAGACGTCATACTTACAGCAAATCGCAACAAGAGGCAGGACTTGCCCACTCCGGAGTCACCAATCAGGAGGAGTTTGAACAGGTAGTCACTTTGAGGGGAGAAAAAAACAACAACAAATGAGTTGGACACCAAGAGGAGGACTGCAACAGAGAGAAACACACCCTGGGTCCATCAGCGCTATATCACTGACACTGAAACGGAACCCTCATTCCCTGTGAGAGACAGCTGGGTTCCTGTGAGGGAGAGCAGGGTTCCTGTGAGGGAAAGCCAGGTTCCTGTGAGGGAGAGCCGGGTTCCTGTGAGGGAACCCTAACCCTAACCCTAATTTTGGCACACCCTGCCTTAACCCTAATGGCCCTCTGTTTCCCTGCCACTCCAAGGCAGAGCTCACAGCACATAGAGCGCTCTGATACAGCAGCCCCACACTCTGCCTGCTGTACAGAGCTGGGAAATCTGAGGTCACATCTCAGGCAACCACCCGCGTCACGAGTCTAAACACACATCCAATGTAAGCATTCCTTCACTGGGGTGAAAACCACCGCATTCTGTCCCCCGTGTGTATTTCTTCTCAGAGAATACCACGAAGCCAGAGGATAAATGTATAGCGAGTAAAGTGCTGTTATCTGGATATTCACTTACCTTGGTAGATGGAGTATTAATCCACAGGAGCAGGTTAAACAGAACATGGAAGAGAAAAAGCATCGTTAGGCAGGATTTAACCATGACACATAGCACGCAGATGCCTTCACCTGATACACGATCACGCTTCATGCTACCATACTGAGCTCCTCTGCTGCTCTTCTCACTTTGGACCTGGAGCATATTATCACTAACTTTGACGTACGTTTTAGACAGGTATGCATGGAAAAACTTACTACACGCTGTGTGGTTTTGTATGTATCTGTAGGCCTACATTAAATACCCATGGCCCTGCTGTAAAAGGTGCCTTTTCTGCGTTTAGTGCACCATGCTGTTCATTACACTTAGTCATGATCAACTAGTTTTGGGACTCACGACTAACACACTTTCCCAAAGTGCCACCACTGCCGTCAGTACACCAACCGAAAAACTGAGCTGGCTGGTTAAATTTAACTCAGTATGAACCACCAGGTACCTGTATGAAGACATGTGGCCAGTAAATAAGCTCTCTGGTGTTTGAATGCATAGCTGTGTTTCTGTTCTGTCAATGATATCTTGGAGTATGGACGGTAGGCTGGTGCTACCGGCAAGTGGCTATCTACTGGGTTGCTACTGAGGCAGGCGTGATGCTGATCGTGGTAGCATGAACTGACGGGCAGCAGGAAACGACGGTATACCGGCATCGCTAGTTAGCTGGCACCGTCTGCGCTACCTGGCAAGCTGGCTGCGATCGCCATTGTATGACACCGGATCGCACTAGCGATCAGCTAGTCAGATAGTCAGCGAGGATCTAATCTTAGCTTGCTCATACGTAACGTTAGTCTATGCTAATTATCGTTAAACAATTGTAGCTAGTTATTACACATCCTGGTCAGATAAACAGAAACCCGGTCGCGAAACTAGTCAGCTGACTGGTCAGAAACGTTTCCTTATGGACACTGCTGCTGATCGGTCTATAGGGAACGGATCGGGTGAGCGAGCGAAGCAGCGATCCCGGCTGGACACTCACTATTCGGGATTCATGGTGTGTCTGACACGGTCGGGATCGGCTGTTTCTGTCGGTGCTTCTTCTCCTGCGTTTCCTCCTGTCTTTTCCTCTCGCTTTGAAGCGAAAGATGACCTGAGTCTGGGGCTGTCAAAGGGGTTGTCCAATTTCACTTCTCCTTGCCGACTCTTTCCAGTGTCCCGTTATCGCTTTCTTTTCTTTCGGGTGGGTAGTCCTGGTTTGTTTCCTGTCTTCCGTCAGCTTTATCACCGGGATATTATTTTTCTGTCTCCTTTCTTTTTTCTCGGCCAAAATACAAGATGGCTGCGCAGGTGCGGACGTGACGTCACGCGATGTATGTGGCGTCACAGGAACCCAGCGGAGCCGGTGCGTGTGTATTATGGGAGATGTATTGTAGTGTTCCTCTGGCCTTCCTCATCCACCGATACTGTTCAACCTGATGAGTTCAGCGGCATGACAAGTCCGCTCTCGCCGTTAGTTTTTTTCAATTGCTTAAGCACAATTTTGAAAACAGGGCCCGGTTTTTCAAAACACTTCACACAATTAGCACAACACTACACCCAAGTAGCACAACACCTCATTTGCAAAATGGAACACTTTAGTCAAAACTATACAATTTCTTATAAAAACCCTATTTTCTTGTCATAACATAAACACATCCATCATATGGTCTGATTCTGTTTGACAATCAGTTAAACACTCCTGTGCTCAACCTAAAACACTTTTAGCATTTACACAGAAAGTGTAAAAATAAATTCACCAACACTACATGACACCAATTGTGCAGACTAATGAAAATATTTATTTCTTTTCATATACTCAAGTCGGTCAATACTGAACATTTCAACAAAACATTCATAACAAAACATTTTCCAGTTTTCATACAGTATTACTGAACGTACCATTGTACTGTAAGGTTACAGTAGTACTGTAACAAATTACGTATCCAGTTCAAAAAAGAAAACTAAACATCATCTCTCCGTCTAGCTGGATCTGGCCACAGGGCCTCGTCAACATCACAGGCTATATTTTCATTTGCAAGGCAACGTGGGAAGAATCTTCTGGAGTGATGAATCCACCCTTGTATTGATGCTGCATCTATTTGATCACATGCTTCCTCCATAGCTTGAATGAGGGGCGTCTGGACATAGGGCCAGAGATCATAAACCTTCCACTGCCATGCTGAGAAGAACTCCTCGATGGGGTTTAGGAAGGGGGAGTATGGTGGAAGGTATTGAACTGTAAAATTTGGGTGTTGATGAAACCAGTTTTGGACCAGAGCAGAACGATGGAAAGATACATTGTCCCAGACGACAATGTATTACATCTGGTCCCTTTGGTTTGCTGCTGTGATAATACTGTGTGATCTGTGTAAAAATGTAAGAATGAGGTCAGTGTTGTAAGGACCCAAGTTGGCATGGCAGTGGAGGACCCCATTCTGTGTAATGGCAGCACAAAGGGTAATGTTACCCCCACGTTGCCCTGGTACATTAGCCCTGTGGCCAATGATGTTTCTTCCCCTTCTTCTCACTGTTGTCAGGTTAAATCCAGCCTCATCAATGTATATAAACTCATGAGGGACTTCCTCCGCATCCATTTGCAAAACTCTGAAATACAGCAAAAGATCACATTGTGTAGATCAATATACTGTAGGTCTGCTATACAGTAAAATTACATGTACAGTAAAAAGGTTATGTGTGCAGTACACAATACTACAGTCAGTGAACAAAACTTACCTCCACATATTCACGCCGCAGGACTTTCACCCTGTCTGAATTTCTTTCAAATGGCACTCTATACAGTTGTTTCATCAGAACTTGATGTTTTTTAAGGATACGGGCTATTGTTGACAGAGAGACCTGTTGGACATTATTGAAAATTGTGTGATCATTGACAATATGGGTTTGAATTTCTCTAAGTCTGATTGCATTATTAGCCAAAACAAGGTTTATGATCTCTCTCTTGCTCCTGTGTGAATATGGGGCCCCTCCCTCCTTGGTGTTCTCGACGTTCAATCCTATGTAGGCCAAACAAAATACATGTAGCTTACTGTAGAATGATACAGGAATAGATACCAAAACTGTTGATATAGTACATGCAGTAAGCTATGGATTTTCTGTTGACAGGAGATAAGTTTCTCACCTGTGCTCTTGATGAAATGTCCGAACTATTGAGACCACCGTGTACCTGCTTAGGTTAGGCTGTACTCTCAGTCCAGCCTCCCTCAGTGTTAGTCCGTGGTTTATTACATGGTCCACAAGTGTAGCATGAATTTCATTAGACAGATTTGGTTGTCTTCTTTGTGCACGTCCTACCCCTCCTCCAGGTCTTCCTCTCCCTCTACCTCTTCCTCTTCCTCTTCCTCTACCTTGGCCTCTACCTCAGCCTCTTCCTCCACCTTGTTCTCTCCGGATTCCCCCTCTCATCCGCACTCTCCCTCTTCCTCTGACACCGTCCATTTTTGTTGAAGACAGGTGAACCTACCTGTTGCCTTTTTATAGTGCTTAAACCTGATTGGTGTGTCTACAATTAAGCACCTGTGTGTGTGCACACCTGGTGGCTGTGTTTAACCAATTGGTTCATGGGTGTGTTCATTTGAAAGCCTTTGCTTTTGAATTGCAAGGAAATGACATCATGATAAATTTCTAAATGTATATTTTTAGTGTTTTGCAAATCACTGTGTAGTGTTTTGCAAAAAGTGTGTTTAGTGTTGTTTTGTTTTGCCCTTGCCTTTTGCTAATTGGGAAAGTTTTAATTTTAGTGTGTAAGCAATCATAAAAACTGTAAATAGCTATTTTATTATGTGTCTTATCTTATTTTTCCCTGCCTGGGGAGCAATAAAGTGCTATTTTATCTTATCTTATCCTAGAAGTATAAAAGTTATGTTCAGAAAATGATTTTGCATGTTTAGATATATATAATGCCATTTTATCCCATGAAAAAGATGGGACTCTTTACAGGTTCAGGGCAAGCAACTCTCAATTCATACTTTAATAAATGTTATGAGGAGATATTACTCCATTACAGGTGTATACTTTTGAAATCAAAATGTAATAATTAATGAAAGTGTAATTTTGGGGTTAATTTTGGAGGGGTATGATACTCAATGTGGCTAAAATATGGAGGTCACATTATGACCTCTCTCAGAGAAATGGAGCAGACCACAACCTAAAGAAATAAATGTTTACAGTGCCATCGTCTAACCCAACTGGTTATCATGAAAAAAAAACACTGGATCAGCAACAGTAAGTCCTGGCATTGTATAGCTGCAGTTTTTCTTTCACTTCAGGTCCAAGGCTCAGACAATAAGGCACCAGCAACACACTGATTCACCCCCATTATGAGAGGGTGAACGGCCTCTGCCAGACTGTGGACAGCCATGCTCTTCATGATCTCACAGTCTGAACAGTATTAATCACCACAGTCTTTCTCTTGCCTCCCTCCGGCAGAGGTGGAAAACCCCAGCTTCAGAAAGTAAAGTCCTGCCACGTATTTGTTCCACCCATGCACTACACCAGCTGAATTTAATTAGCACAACTCTTCAGCCAGGTAGAGGAGCTAATTAGTGAAATCACCTTGTTTAACAATGGCTAGAACAAATACATGGCAGGACTTTTACTTTCTGATGCTGGGGTTTTCCACCTCTGCCCTCCGGGGGCATCTCCTCTTTCCTTTATAGCTCCCCTGCTGGAGTCATAGGGCAACGTTCCTGTGAAGTGACTGCATACAACTGCGGTTACCACATTCCTACAGCAAAGCCAGCCATAAATATCAATTCAAGGGTGGCAGAATCAAAGGGGCATGATCAAGGTGTCACACACACACACACACACACACACACACACACACACACACACACACACACACACACACTCTCTCTCTCTCTCTCTCACACACACACACACACACACACACACTCTCTCTCTCTCACACGCACACTCTATCTCATGTTACCTGTTGTTTATCATGGGTATTACCAGGGCTGGACTGGGACAAAAAATTGGCCCTGGCATTTTTGGCCAAGACGGCCCATCACAATCGGTCGGGCACCACCCACCAGTACACCATCCTTGCGGTCCCCTTTATGCGTACCTACTGTACTATTCCCCCAAACCACTACAAAGCTGAGTAGTAAGTGCCGTGGACAAGTGGTGCAAGTGGACCAGTGTACTCACTCACTCTTGACTGACTCCCTGGCGTCCAGAATTGTCAGAATTCCCTGACAAAGATGTGCAAAAAGCTGTAGAATTTAAACAATACCTTACTGGTAATGAGCAAATAGTTGTTTATTCAATTAATGCATGGAGCTGTTCCATCTTGTTTCATTTGATACTAACTATTCAGTTCATACAGATTTCAAGTATCCAAATACTAATGATGAATACTGCATAAGGTTTACACAGTTAATAGATCACCTTTTTGTTTTATATTAATGTTCAGAGAGGAGTAATAATTAGATCTTTGTATGTGATAGGGCAATTAAATCAATGGTGTGCTTGTTTGTTTGGGGAGTTTGACCTACAGTTCATGCGCCTACCACGTGAAGGTGCATGCTCAATGGACAGCAGCACAAAATAATCTGAATTTACTGTAGGTGGAGAGCTACCCCACAGATAGTAATAACAGTAATCCATACTATATATATCCTAATAATTACCACCATACCTGGCTGAAAATAAAACATAGGACAACTTTGTTGCCTGTTGTTGGAAATGAAAACTTTTTTTTCCTGTAGGCTAATACATAAGCAGGCATACATTTTAGCACAGTAGAGCTACAGGTGTTGTATATTATACAGCCTTTTCGCGCATCTTTATCGAGGGAACCCTTAGCCTAATAATTTTAATAATATTACGATGATACGATATAGACCTAGGTCATTCACAGCAACGTGGGCTTAGCCAACGCGATGCTGACAAAATAACGTCAGCTAGTTAACGTTACAGTAGTCAGTCAAAGTTGCGACTTCATCAGGGAACTATGCTCGCTACAAAAACAATGCCAAACAGCTTATGCTGCGCTATTTGACATTGACTGACTGAGTGACCACCAGCAGTAGGTGACGGTCTCACTTTATGATAGCTTTACAATTATGTTATCTTATCTTATTATCACCGACATTAATTGAATTAATCATCATCATCTTCATCATGGCTTGGCACACACGCTACCCCCCTGCGAGTCCCTGTTAATCATGAAGCTACTCCATGCTTACCGCTTCAGCTACACTCTCCTCCTGCTCCTGCTCACTCTGTCCCTCCTCGGCTTCCCTGTCACACGCCTGCTCCTCTGCCTGCTCCTCTGCCTGGCAGTGGCCATGGCCAGCCACCTCTCCTCCTTCAAGTTCCACCTGTTGCTGCACAATGTCGGGTACTGTTGATGTTGAAGCTACTGCAGCCCCTGCAGCAAACATGTCTGTTATTTTTGCACATTTGGCGGCATCCGCCTCTGGCCTGCAACTTCTCCGCACCCCCCTTGCGCTTTTGTTTATCCGTTATAACGCCCTTATCCAGCCATAGATTTTTGGCTCTGAGCCACGGCATCTGACACGTGAAACAGAGAGGACAGAGGGGGGGAAGGGTGGGGCCTAGTAAGAGTGATTGGGCCAGCCCAGTGTCAGTATAGAAAATGAACCAATGGGCCGCTACCCCTGCTTTATGGGCCGGTCGTTGGCCATTTTTAAATAAAAAATTATAAATTAAAAGTTATAAATTAAATTATATCGGCCCCAAGGAGCGTCGGCCCACCGGGAAAATGCCCGGTATGCCAGATTACCAGTCCACCTGTGGGTATTACTGTACTTTATTTAAACTTTAACTATGGAATGTGAAAATGAAAGTGAAAGTTTGATTTTGCATATTTGTTTTCTGTTTTCCTGTGCAGACACATGCACTTCACTAATCTATACAAGTGGAGGAAACAGCAGTATCTCCCACCAGCTGGGACAGACTGTTAGCAGTGGGACCAGCGATTGCCATGCTCGACAGAGAAGTGGTTTTTGAGGGGCTCTCGGCCCTCCTTGGGGTCTCTGTGAAACCCCTTTCAGAGTTTCAGAAGTCAAACCCTGGAAAAACTGTGCTGGACACTCTGAGCCTGCAGGACTTCCACCTATCCTCCATACTCGGAAATGCCAGCCTGATGGTGATACCAGTCGAACCCGTGTCACTCATAATTGAACTGCTGGGACGGCTTATCTTGGGCAGTGGGCAGGAGGGCTCCAGCCCTGCCCCTGAGGAGAGCACAAACTCCGCTCTCCGCAAGGAGCTGTTTGTGAATGAATCAGAATTTTTCGATCCGCGGTTTGACTATGATTTCACCAACATCACCGACAGGGCAGAGTTCCACAGAGGTGGAGAGCCTTACAAACGGCCCTGTGGCTGGAACCGCATCGCCCTCAAGGTTCTGGATAAATACCCCGACGGTAACGCCTGGCTGGGGGCCGATAATCCAGGCTGGAGAACCGGGTCAGCAGGAAAGGGGTGGCCGGTGTCCTACCATGGCACAACCAAAGAGGGAGCCATGGGCATCATTCAGTCGCACTACAAGGCTGGCCGCCGGCAAGCCTACGGCAGGGGAATCTACTCAACTCCCGACATAGAAGTCGCTGATGGTCACGCTACAAGACATTCAAGTCAGAGAAAACAAACAAGACCTACAAGATTGTTCTGCAGAACAGGATCAATCCAGACAAAAGGGTTATCTGTGGGAAAAAGGATTTTTGGCTGATTCCAGTGCCAGAGGGAACATTGCCTTACAAGGAGAAAGAAATTGTAGAGAGTTCCATCCGTCCATACAGCCTCCTGCTGAAAGAGGTGTGAACTGCATGACTGAAAGTTCTGAGTAAGTAGTTACAGATTTTTTTTTCTTCATTTTGTCTTTCAGCATAAGACATTTTTTTCCATGTGCACATTTCTTTAAAATACATAATCTCTCACTGTTAGTAAATATCCTGCTATATAAACAGATGACATGTGAAACATGGATAAAATTGTAACCTGTGTAAGTCATTCTGGATAAGCGTGTGTGTTAAGCAACTAAGTAAGTAAGTAAAAAAAATTTATTTGTATAGTGCTTTTCATAGACATAAGTCACAAAGTGCTTTACAAGAGCATTATACAACATAAAACAGAGAAAAGCATAGAAACTAAAAGTAAATTTAAATGCATGGCTTTTTTCTTTCTGTTTGTTATCTAGATGAATTCAGTGAAAACATGTGACTTCGACATCATGCTTTGTGATTATTGTTTATATTTATTTTTATTACACTGGAAACTCAGGGTTTCAATATTCATTGCTATCTTTGTTTTCACCAGCAAAATATTTATTTCTCAGAATTTAGTGCACAGATGCACACCCACTAACACTAGGTATTCTGTGTTCTGAGTAAATGCTTACCTTTGCCACAGGTAAGAGCAGCAGTAACATCTGTGTAGGTAAGATTTGCCATTTCCAAGAAGACCCAGGGCATATCCTGGTGGCAATGGAATTCCCCTCCATTTTATTGTCTACAGAAACTGACTCACCTTTCATCTTTTAACAATGAAGTCCACTTGCATCCCAGTTTGGTTGCCATAGTTACTTTAATCACTGCCATTTGTCAGAAGTGGGAAACAAGGGGTACAAAAACCATTTATTTGAAAGGGAAACTTGATAATGCAAAAGGGAAGCTCAAGAAGCCACTCCAGCTGATTGGCTTAAGACACAATAAGAAAACTCACTTCACAGTGTATTTTTTAAAAATAAGGTGCAGTTGCACTATTTTGATTTGACTCCTGTATTTTCTGGAGTCTTTTTCAGATTTGAGAAATTTCAGAGATTTGAACAATTATAACATTTTCTGATATTATCAACAGAGGTTTGCTAACTGAAAAAATCATAACTTATATTAAAGAAACAATCTGATGTCATAAATAAATTTATTTATCATTATTGCTTTATTGATAAACCCATATCTCCTCATTCCTTTCATAACCACGGAATGTCACAGGAATCATTTGGACACCAGATGGCGCTACAGTTCACCTGAACTAGGGCACTGATTCCTGTTTCCAAGTGAAATGGAAACAGGGAAATGTGAATTGGATCATGTGACAAAGAAGGGCGTATGGAAGTGCAAGTGGCCTTCACAGTCATGACCCCACCGCGGCAGTAGCTGGGGCTGTATGGCAATCTGTGAGCTCTTAACGATCTGGATGTATATAGTGCCTTTCACTCCTTCCAGGGACCTGAGAGCGCTTAACAGTGAATCAGGGCCTCAGTTTAACTTCTCGTCTGAAAGGCAAGTGTTGTTTCAATGAAATTAATGCTGACCTACTGGGCAAAGGGACCTGGATAAAGACCATTCAGACAGACCAGTAATAACAATGACAATGGTGATGATGGGGTTTGGAGGATGAACATGGTGTTTCTCTGCACTGATGATGACAGTTAAAAATGTAGCCCCACATGGCAGAGATGTTAACTTTAAACAATGTGAAAAATTGGCTTTTGTTTCTCTGTCTCTTCTGTAGGTGAATCCCATGCCTCCATTCTCTGGCTGCCTGTGTGGTTCCAAGCGTGCCTCGTTCTCCTCACTGCCTGCCCTCCCTCTCGACTATTCTGCAACGCCTCACCTGGGTCTGCCTCCCTCCATGCCCTTCTCCACACCCATGCCTCTCCACAGACTGTACAGCCCCACGTCTCCCTGGCCCTGGATCTCTGTCCTCCCCAGACTCCTCTGTCCTGTAGAATATGTGCAGTGGCTGACCTGCGCCTTCCTCTTCCTGCTTACCCACCAGCAGAGAGAGGGAGCAGAGGCCTCTTCCTGCTCTGTTGTTTCCTCTGACAATAACTCTTTCACTTCCTCTCACCCTTTCCTGATACAAAGTCACGAGCTTACACCAACGGAAAAATACCAGCAATTCTAAAAACTTCTTGCTGACTTCTTGATGAAGACTTTGATATCAACATTTATGAATCCTGAGTTTGTTTTAATTGCAGTCTATCTTTATATATTTTTCAACAGTTCTATTATTATCAATTTTGTAACCTTTGTATTTTCTTACTTCTAAAAGGTATTTCATGAAGTGACTGAGCTCAGTCATTAAGTGCACTGAAGCCTTATATTTTGTGAAATAAATACTGAAAGGAAGATTTTGTATTTCTAAAAACAAATAAAAGTTTCTTTCTACACCACCACCTCTACCATTCCTGGGAAACAGCTTGATGATTTATGTGTTCATAACTACAGCAAACAAAACCTGTATGTACATACACAATGGGTCTCCAGAGCCAGTAATATCAACAAACCAGGAGCAGCTGGCTGTTAAGATGGAATGAAACCCGACAAACCCTTAGACAGAGCAGATTGAGAACAGTCTGGTGGACAGAATCTCGACTCAACACATGAAGAACTGCACTGAGAGGGAACATCCAGAATGGTTTTATTCCCCATGCACACAAATTACAAATAGTGCAAACAGAGGAGTTTCGGGTACATCAGGAGATTTTTTCCCAGAAAACACTTAAATAAACAGAAATGCATAATATATTTGCAGTTTTCCCTCCCAAGGGGACAGTGTACACGTACCTCAGAAATAGCACACTGAAGTTCCACACGAGAGAGAGAGAGAGAGAGAGATAGAGAGAACAGGCTAGTGAAGCACACACATAAAAACATATTTTAAATCCTCTCCACACTTTTCCTTATAACTTTGAGTCACTCTCTTTTTTTAGTGAAACAGTAAATTAATGCACACCCTCTTTGCACTCACCCCCTTCCCCCTGACAGATCTGCATATTTCCATCCCCTGTGAAAAACCTCCAGAGGTGTCGCATCCTCTTTGGGGAACTCTGGGTCGGTCAGCTCATCTGAACAAATTCAAAAGATAATGAGCCACTCAGTCTGCAGATCAGAGCCACTCAATCTGCAGATCAGAGCCACTCAATCTGCAGATCAGAACCACTCAGTCTGCAGATCAGAGCTGCTCAGTCTGCAGTTAAAGGTCACTCAGTCTGTAGGTAAGAGTCGCTCAGTCCACTTAAAGCTCCTTCTGTAGAGTGGTGGTTTCAGGTGAGGCTACTGTAGTATTTTATCACTGAGCTAAAAGTGTGGCTCCAACGTGGGTTCAGAAACTCCTCAGAAGTTCAGACAAAGTCTCCATCTCCATCCTGAGCTGTTCACTCAACATTCATACTCATCAGGAACACACTGCCACAGAAAAGCACTCTGGTGTGGTCTCTGTTCTGTTCTGAAGTCTGGTCTGTGACCAGATAAAAATGGGAATCCCAATCACTGGAGAAAGACTGGGAATTCCAGAGTGACTCTGGCACACTGGGCTTGTAGCCTGGGTGTTCTTTTGTTGTGTGAGCAGGAGTTGCTGAGAGTGATTTCTCAGAACACCACACACACGAGCACCCCAGGGCTTTCACTGAAAATACCCCGAGGTGTAAATCGAGCTGAGGGTAAACACAGTTGTGCAACCTGACTCCTCCGTGGAGGTCCATGCCGCAAACCAGGCCTAAAATAATCCAAAAGCAAAGACGGCCCCTCCGTCCCGAATCCCTCACACGCTCACTGCTGCGGTTTGCTCCCCCAGCAGTTCCCTTTCATCCTGCAGGTATTCCCGTTATCGCAGAAAAGCGCCCCTCCTTCCCTTGCTTTTACAGGCCAGTGGCGTTGCACAGTTCCTTTCGGCAGTGACAGTACTCATCCCCGGTCCCGTCCACCCCCCCAGCTAGCCTGCAGCCAAGTGCAGAATTTAAGCCTGCTCCTTCTGAGAGCACAGCCTGAGACAGGCAGAAACCCTACAGCAGACATGTACGATCACTTTCTCATTGACAGACTGTCAGGTACAGGTGAACAGATGAATGAATGAAACTACTTCAGTCTCCCAATTCAGAAATTAATTTCCTTCATTTATTAATTTATGCCTCCATGCATTCATTCATTCACTCACTCCTTCCAGACAGGAAGTTGAGGGTCCATGGAAGAACAGCCTCCCAGGGAATTCAGCACGAGTGCCTGGTGCGTGGAGGCTTCAGTGTTAGCTGTGTGCTGAGACACTGCTAATAACCAAAAACTCCTTTCTTTGCCCACGGAATATACCTCCCTCACACCAAATGACCAGGTCCTGTGGAATCACTGACCCCAGATCAGCGGGTGACCTCACTGATATACAGCTGATGTAATGAATCACTGATTCAGAGCTGAGGCTGAGGCACAGACAGGAAAAAGTCTGCCTGATATCATTGGAAAAATGTGTTTGATATCATTTGAAATATTTGTTTGATATCAGTTGAAATGTCTGACATCATTTGAAATATTGGTTTGATATAATTTGAAATGTGTGTTTAATGTCATTTGAAATGGCTTTGATATCACTTGAAATACTGGTTTGATATCATTTGAAATGTGCGTTTGATATCATTTGAAATTATGTTTGATATCCGTGTACACAAAGAGGCACGTAGCAGGAATAAAAGGTCCGTAGAGCCAGGTGAATTTTGTTTCTGGGTGTGTAACCCTGTGCTGAGCATGAAATCCTTGGCATATTACACTCCAGCTCATTCCTTTAACACCAGGATTCAAACTGTGGACCTCCACTGTGCCCCCAGTAAAGAGGACAGAGAGAAGTGAAATCCAAACTCAGACACAGACCCTCAGTGAGCAGTATAAAACCACCCACGGGAACCGTGCTGAGGACGTGAGTGAGATGAGAGGTCGGGGTGCCCTGCAGACGCTCGGAGTCGAGGAGTGTCATCTTTGAGGAGTCACCCAATCAGGCCTCAAGATGGCTGGGGAGGACAAACAGGTCTTGAATGCTGGCACTTGGCAGGCAGAGGGATCACTTCCTGGTTTAAAACAGGAAGAGGGGTTTGTGGGTAGGATTGGGGCGGGGGTTGGGGGGGTGGATGCCCTCACTGCAGCACACACTTCTCTTTGCGGCTGTACTTCCTGCGCCTCATCTCCAAACCTCTCTCCAGCCTCTCGTCCTCCTCCAGTGCCCTGCAACCAGAGACACAGAGCACAGTGAAACACACTGAAGCACACAGCATAGTGTAACACAGTGAGGCACAGAGTCACAGAGCACAGTGAAACACAGAGTCACAGAGCACAGTGAGGCACAGAGTCTCAGAGCACAGTGAGGGACAGAGTCACAGAGCACAGTGAGGGACAGAGTCACAGAACAAAGTGAAACATTGTGTCATTGTGTGGTGTAGTAACAGTGGTAGCTGTGTATTACTGCTCTGTGAAGCTCCTTGTTTCCTCAGCTGTTATGATGCTTTAGATTAAAGGTGATGACCTGCAGAGGTCTGGGGTGGCAGGTCTCTGGCCTCGGAGGTCTGGCCTCCCTAGGCAGCCATGTGTCAAGCCTGCATCTTTCAGCCAGCCCTAAACGCATGTGCTGAAAGCCAAGAGCCCGTCAGCGGTGAGCAGCCTGTTATCAGCTTGGACAGTCTCTGCACTGTGAGTCTCTGTGCTGCTGTGAGTGGACGTTGTGCTGTGAATCAGTCTCTCTGCACTGTGAGTGTGTGTTGGACAGTCGCTGTGTTGTGTGTGTGTGTTGGACGGTCTCTGCACTGTGAGAGTGTGTATGTTGGACAGTCTCTGCACTGTCAGTGTGTGTGTTGGACAGTCTCTGTGCTGTGAGTGTGTGTGTGTTGGACAGTCTCTGCGCTGTGACAGTGCTGTGTTGTGCGTGTTGGACGGTCTCTGTGCTGTGGGTCTCTGTGATGTGAGTGTGTGTGCAGGACGGTGTCTCACCCTCTCTCCTTGGCATCCATGTCTCTCACCAGCTCGTCTCTCTGATTGACCAGAGACACCAGCTCCTGCAGGAGCAGCTGCTCTCTGTGCTGATGCGCCTCCGTCTTCTGCCACTCTGAGGGGAGAGTTACACAACACCGTCACGGAAACACGGGGTAGCACTGCTTTGGAGGAGCAAGCATTTCTGTGGGGTCATGTGCCCCAAAATGTTTACTGTAACTTATGTTCATGTTAATCATAATTTTTCAACTACTTTTATTACTTTTATATTTAGCAGCAGAACAGCTTTGTGTATGTGAGCAATGCTGAATTTTTTTTTTTGGGGGGATAAATAATAATAAACTTAAATTAATAGCATACAGTGAAATTCACATGTGCATCTCCAGGGTCATTAGGATTCATTGCACCCTGTAGAGGCTGCGTATGAGTGGGCCCCTGGTTTCAGGCTACACCCTGCGGTTGCTTCATGCAGTAGAGTTGTATTTACACTGTGTTCCCCAGTCACACGGGATGAGCTCTTATCCTGAGCCACTCACACAGCTGACACTGCTCTCAGAACCTGTTTACACCACAGGATTCTGAGGTCAAAGGCCTTGTGAAAGGGAGCCGCACACTTTCAGATCCTCATCTGCTGATTGGTACCCTGGAGAAATGCTGATTTGTGTTGCGTTAGGCAATGGGTTTTGTTTTACCACAACTGTGTTTAACTGGATACCTATCAGTGTTGCAAACTCTCTGGAGCACACACCTCAGCACACGCCCACGGGATGTCCCTGCAGGAGAGGAATGAGCCGCCTTTCTGACCACTCAGAGCGGAGGGGAACGAGGCTTGCACAATGCGGGTTCTTCAACAACATTTACACGGATAATGACCAGCGCGGTCTGCATGCCTCCCTGCAGGACGCTACATTAACCCCACCATCCCACGCAACCGTGACGTTTCATTCACAACAAACTGCTGCCAAAAAAATCAGTCAGGCTTTGTATTCATCAAAGGCTGTCTGTAATTCTCATTTTTTGCAATGTGACACTGCCTAGACTTTAACCAATGCATGTTTTCAGCAATATTTCACCCCTTCATATACGACTCGCTGAGTGTACAGTATGCTGCTTGGTGCACTGGTAACGTGTCTTCTGCTTTGTAATGCCTTTATGGATGCCAATGTGGTGCAGTTGGCACAGGAGGTGTGAGTGTCAGTTTAGTACCTTTGGCACAGGCGGTGTGGTGAGGTTGGCACAGGCAGTGTGGGTGACACTGTGGCAGCCTTTAATGCTATGAGGAAGGTGCTTTACTCTTATCACTGCAGTCCCCAGCTGTGTTCAGGCATTATGAATGTGAGTCATGTAAGTATCTAAGGCAGGGGAGTCTGCTCTGGACTTACAACTCACAGCATGCAGCCAACAAGGCAGGGAGTCTTCTGCAACTCACAGCATGCAGCCAACACAAGTTCTGCACCTTGTCGACCTCAGTGACCCCTGACCTTTGACCCCTGTCATGTAGGCTTACCCTCGATGGCCATCATGGCCCTCAGTTCTCGGGTCAGCAGCTCGAATCTCCTCTCCAAGTCCTGCTCCTGAGTCCTGTGGAGGGAGAGACACAGTCACAGTCACCCCAGGGTCTGGCAGAGTGCGCTAAAACCATGTCAGCTACACAGAGAAACCCCCCCCCGGGCAGCCACGACCCTGTCACTGTACCCACCCACAGTCTGACACTGTGTTCACCCTGGTCTTTGTGATTCCCAGGTCTCTAAGTTTGCTCTAAGCACTTTTAGTTATTTATTATTGTTTATTGTTTATATATTGTTCTTAACATTTTATGGAGGTAATATTGGCTTTTAATTAATTGGACTTCACTCTGGTCTCTGTTCTTGTATGTAAATCTTGTTATTTTTAGCTTTATGAACTCTGCCTCTGTTGTATCTGTTCTGGTTGTTTTAGTTTTCTTTATTGTGCCACTTTACTGCATGAAAGGTGCTATAAAAAGAAACCAGTTGAAACTGAAATCGGTGTCAAGTCCTCTGTGTTATGCTTTACAGTGTAACTGCATTTAACGGACAGGCATGTACAGAGAGACAGGCACACCCCCAGGCAGAGACAGACACACAGATGCAGTGACGGGACAGATTCCAGACAGACAGGTAAATGGGATGAAGTACAGACAGACAGACAGACAGACAGACAGACAGACAGACAGGTAACTGGGACAAACTGCAGACAGACGGACAGGTAGAGGTGAGTGAGGCTCTCACAGCAGCTCCAGGTGGTCCTGTCTCCTGATGAGCGCGTTCTTCTTGTTGACCAGAGTGAACCATTCCTGGATCAGCCTCTCCTCCTCCTCCCGGTCACTTCCTGTGAGAGCAGAAGCCACACTACACTGTACTCTTTACAGAACCCATAACCTACTGTATACCCTACAGAACCCATAACCTACTGTAGACACCACAGAACCCATAACCTACAGTATACCCAACAGAACCCATAACCTACTGTACACCCTACAGAACCCATAACCTACTGTATACACTACAGAACCCATAACCTACTGTATATCCTACAGAACTGATAACCTACTGTACACCCTACAGAACCCATAACCTACTGTATACGCTACAGAACCCATAACTTACTGCATACACTACAGAAACCAAAGTACTGTATACTCTGTAGAACCCATAACCAGCTGTACACTGCACACAGAACCCATACCATACTGTACACACTGACCTGTCTCCATCAGGTGTCTGAGTCTCCGCTCCACCACGGCCGCCCTGCTGTCGATGTGCTTCTGCTCACTCTCCAGGGCTTTGATCTCACTCAGCACGTACTGACTGGTGTCCTGCAGGCGCTGGGCACGAGGACAGACGGACAGGCAGACAGACGGACAGGCAGGGACACAGGGACACAGGTAAATCAAACACAGATAAGTCATGCAGACAGTCACAGACAAATGTCAGACAGAGACAAAGACCAGCATGTGCAAAGACACACACGCGCGCGCACACACACACATACAGACATAACACACACGCTCCACAGATACACACATGAACACAGATGTGCACATACACACAAACAAAGACATACACAGATACACACATACACCAATACACACAGGTACACACATACACAGGAGAACACACAGACGCACGTAATGAGAAACACACAGACAGTCACGCCCACTACGTTATGCAGGGTAAGAAACAGAGCATCAGTACAGCTGTGATGTCATCTTTAAGCAGAGAACAGGAAGCACACAGACTGAGGACCAATCAGGGGCCGGCTGTGTGTGAGAGCCGTGCCCTGCGGACGGGGCTGACCAGGTGATCTTCCTCTGCCGCTTTGCCCTCCTCGCTGGCGGCCGGGGGCTCCTGGGTGCAGCCTGAGCTCCTCACATCTGTAACACACAGCACATTCACAGCATGAGACTTCACACCTAACCCTAACCCCAGTGTGTGTCCTGGGTGTGTGTGTGTGTGTGTGTGTGTGTGTGTGTGTGTGTGTGTGTGTGTGTTGGGTGGCATTTTGCTCTACAGTAAAAATATCTGCGACTCTCTCACTGTGAGGTACGCCTGCCACATACACACACACACACACACACACACACACACACACACACACACACAAAGGCAAAGACTCCCCACCCCAGATTTTAGATGAAGATGAACAAACACGCATCCTTTTAAGCTTCAGACATTCCTCTACTTTATAAATACCAGCAGCTTAAAAAAATTCTGACAGGAACAATAAGCCACATCTCAGCTCCTTTTCTTCCCAAACCCTCGAGGGCGTCTGAGAACATTTCTGTGGCCAGTGCGTTTGCCCTGCCTCCGCAAGCATCCAGACTAAACGAGTCGATCTCTCCTCTCTGCCTTCCATTGGTCATCCTCCTGACTGCCCCTCCCTCTCCCAGGTCCGCGAGGAATCCCCCCTGTGCCGGTGCGGTGCAGGTGAGCTCTGTACCTGATCCCGTGTCTCTGGCGGCTGCAGATCCGTTCTTCGCCTCACTGTCCACCTGTCCTTCAGGTACCTGCACAGCAACACAGAGCAGCGACAGTGAGGGAGAGAGGCAGGTAAGGGTCCCAACATCATCAGTGGAGCAGAGGGCAGAACCAGGGAGCTGCGGGTTCAATTCCCAGCTGGGGCACTGCCGGTGTTTCCCTGAGAAACGTGCTTCACCTGACATATTTCAGTAAATGTGCAGCTGTACAAACATGATGCTAAACAAAATGTAAGCATGTTTGTAGCTCTGTAAGCTGCCCTGAATAAGGGAATCTGGTAATTAAAATAATGACATGACACTGTGGCACATTGCACACCTGTGGGAGAGAGAAGGAAGGAAAAGTCAGAGACAGACACAGCAGAACAGACACACACTGGCTGATAGAGGGAGAGAAGGCTGCGAACACCACTCTGTATTACGCTTCTGCTGTTACCTTTCGCTGTGCTGGAACCGGGAGGCGCGTGTGAGAGAGGAGAGTGAGCGGGCTGTGCTTTACCTCGGCACTCCTCTGGGGGGCGCTGTGCTGGTCAGGGCTGTCTGCCTCCTCCATGGACTCGCTCTTCAGACGCGAGCGGCGCTTCTTCAGCAGGTCGGCGTCTCTGACGTGGCTGAAGCTGGACTTGGCGGCGGGGGCATGGGGGCGGGGCGGGGGGACGGGGGTTTGGGACCCGCCCGTCCCCGGCTGGCTGGCCGCCGCCCCCCCGCTGTCCTCCGCCCGCAGCAGGCGTTTGGTGCGCGGGGGGGGCACCAGGCTCCCGTTGGGCTTGGCGTCCTTCTCCGCCTCCTTCTCGGCGGCCTTCCCGTTGGTCTCCACGGCGATGGCGCCGGCCTGCAGCCTCTGGGCGCAGTAGCGGGCGGCGGCGGCGGCGTCGGCGCCTTCCGGGGGCTCGCCCACGGCGTAGCTGGACTGGCTGCTGTTCCGCTCGATCTGCAGCACGCTCAGCTCCTGGCCCGTGAAGTGCGTGCGGATCTGGCACAGGTACGTCATCACGATGAGCCGGTCCGGAACCGGCAGCAGCACCATGTCCAACGGCTCCAGCAGCCGAGAGATACCCAGCTCAGCAAAGCCATCGAAGGCCTGGGGGGGGGAGCAAGGAGAGGAGGGGGAGGGAGAGGGTGGAGGGAGAGAGGGGGGGAGAGAGGGAGGAGAGAGAGGAGAAGGGGGAGGGAGGGAGTGGGTAGAAAATGGGGGGGAGGACAGGAAAGGGGGGGAGAGACAGAGGTACAAAGAGGGAGAGTGGGTGGAGGAGAGTGGGAGTGAGAGAGCGGGATGGAGGAAGGGAAAGGGAGAGAGAAGAGGAGGGAGGGTGGAGCAGAGAGAGGGGTTCTTAGATGACTTAACTCTACAGTGTGATAATTATAAGATGTGTAGATGATTGAAGGAGCTCTTGGGCTCTTCCCCGCTGCAGCTGTTCAGCCTGTACGCAGCGCCCACACAGGGTCCAGCAACAGAGAGCGGACTGTGCAAAGCACAGGAGAGAGGGGCAGGACAGAGGGGCGCAGGAGAGAGGGGGCAGGGGCGCAGGAGAGAGAGGTGCAGGAGAGAGAGAGGCGCAGGAGAGAGAGGAGAGAGAGAGAGGGGTGCAGGACAGAGGGGCGAGGAGAGACAGGTGCAGGAGAGAGAGAGAGAGAGAGAGAGAGGACAGAGGGGGCAGGAGAGACAGGTGCAGGGGTGCAGGAGAGAGAGAGAGGGGTGCAGGACAGAGGGGCGCAGGAGAGACAGGGGGGGCAGGGGTGCAGGAGAGAGAGAGAGGGGTGCAGGAGAGAGAGAGGCGCAGGACAGAGGGGCGCAGGAGAGACAGGTGCAGGGGTGCAGGAGAGAGAGAGAGGGGTGCAGGACAGAGGGTGCAGGAGAGAGGGGTGCAGGGGTGCAGGAGAGAGAGAGAGGGGTGCAGGAGAGAGGGGTGCAGGAGAGAGGGGGCAGGGGGGGGCAGGAGAGAGGGGGCAGGGGGTGGAGGAGAGAGAGAGGAGAGAGGCGCAGGACAGAGGGGCGCAGGAGAGAGGGGGCAGGGGTGCGGGAGAGAGAGAGAGGGCGCAGGAGAGACAGGTGCAGGGGTGCAGGGACTCTTTACCTTTTTGTTGTTGAACTTGATGTCATAGGGGTCCAGCGCATCATAGTCTCTAAGAAGTCAGAATGGGAAACAGGGAAGAGATCAGAGCACAGCAGAATAGACACAAAGAGTTGGCTTGTTTGTGCTGCAGTGGTTTGGCTTGTGAACAGTAGGTTGCATGTTCCAAACCCTGGTGTAGCTCTGCCCCTTTGAGCATGCTATACACCCTTACCTCTGTAAAACATCAGGCTCAATAAACACATAATCGGAAAAAATATAAGATGCTGTTCTCAGCAAACTGATAGAACTCCATCAGACTCTCCTCACACGGGCGGGGTCACGCCATGGCGCTAGGCTACGTACATCTTGCTGGGACAGAAACGGTGCAGGATGGCGCAGAAAGCCAGCCCGTTGCGCCAGGAGGTGCTGAAGTTGGTGACCTTGACTCCCCTGTAGCCCTGAGTGACCTCCTGACACCACTCCAGCAGAGACTGGCTGGAGGTGACCAGTCCCGGGCTGGGAGGAGGAACAGAGATCTGGGAGGAGAGATCAGAGAGAGAGACACTTTACCTGACACACCCCTCTCTAACAGGACTTCCACACCAAAGAGTGACTTTCACTGGACTCAGTTAAAATAACAAAATAACAACTCATTGTATTATAACTTATATTGTAACTTTCATGGATCTCAAAGCACTTTACAATGGGGAGGGCTTGATTAACTGAACTCTTCAAATGAAAATGAGGCCATGTTAGTAAAAACCTCACAGTTTGCTTTCTGATAGTGATTCTCAGCTTTACTGCATACATAAACACCCGCTTTACATAAATACGGCATTCTACAAGAAATTTGGAATCATAAACCCCCACAGCTGGGCGTGGCAGCAGCGGGTGTGTCCCAACACAGCTCAGCACCAGCTTGTGCGTGGATGGATTTCATCTGAACACGCACATGTGACTGATGACTAGTAATGATGACTGATAACTGATTGGACCATTTAAGGCCGGCAGTCTGGAGCAAACAGCAGTGCTCTGCACACAGGCCCCGCCCAGGACACCTGTCCGTCAGGGCGGCTACCTCAGGTGCGGGCCCAGCCGTGTCCATGATGTCCTCTCCGGATCTGTCTGTGTCTGTGTCGTCCGGATCGTCTCCCCGCAGGAGCTCGGGAGGAGGGTAGATCTTCTTCTTGGTGCGTTGGGGGGGCGCCAGTGCGTTTGGCGCTGGGACAGGGGCAGCGTCCTGGCCGGGAGCGGGCTGTCCGTTGGGCTGGGCAGGGGCAGGGCTGGCGTTGGCCGCGCCTGCGGGCGGAGCAGGTGTGTCTCCAGGTAACGGGGCGGGCCGTTTCTTGACACGCCGTGCCGGGACAGGCAGGTCAGAGGACCCCTCTTTCCCAGGTTCAGAGCTGAGGAGAAAGAAAGCGCAGGCACGCCTCAGTCGGAGATCTGCGCCACAGGAAGTCCTATCCCCCACAAGCACAAGCTCACAGGAAGTCCACTCTCCTGCAAGCACAGACAGGAAGTTCCACTCTCACCCTCACAAGCACACGAGGCCCACTCTGCCACCAGCTCAAACAGTCCACTCTCCCGTCAGCATGAGCACACAGGAAGTAAACTCTCCTACAAGCACTAACAGCCAGTCCACTCTTGTACCAGCGCAAGCACACAGGAAGTCCACTGTAATACCAGCAAAAACAGGAAGCTCCCTCTCCCACCCGCATAAGCACACAGGAAAGCCACTCTTTCAACAGCTGAAGCACTTGACTGTTACTATATATAATTACTTATTTGCCTTCCCAGGTTCTGAGTAATGCCAGTTTCATTCTGTGCATATGATTCTTTCAAATGCTTCTTTCCCAGATGACTGTTTCTGTCGCTCGCAGTCTCTCTCACAGCTGAGCTGAGCTGGCAGGCTTTGCAGCCAGAGACCGTAAATCTCTGACTCACAGCCTCAAAGCACAGGGGAGAAGCACAGCAGCGACCAGCAACAGCAATGACACAAATCCATGGGTGTGTAGCTTCCTGTACTCCCTTAATAACAGGAGAGGCCGAAAACCTCATTTTCACTAACGTTATGGAATTTTTAAACTGTTTATGTATTTATAAAGCAGATTGCATAATGCCTCAAATGTCGAGTACTGAATGTCAAATGCGCAAAGAAAAAATGTAGAGAACTTTAGGGAAAGTGTGAAAGTGTTACCCAGCTGAATTATGCAAAGCCTTGTATACATGTATACTTTCTGCCTTGACAGGACATATCCTACATGTTCTCACTGTCTTTGGGGCTGACAACTGGCACCTGTAGCCCTCTAGTCACTGTCTTAGTTTGTTTTTATATCTCAAGACTGTTCATTAACCTGCCTTTTGCAAAATAAGGAAATTCATTTATATAAGAAATCACAATAAATTCTCAACAGGATAAAGACTTTTCATCCCGATCATGTCTGTATGCAACATATCCCGCATAGGAACACCTGGGGTTAAAAACTGAGAGCTACACAGGATTTCCAGTTTGTAACATGTTCAAAATCTTCCTGACAATAAACTGAACGCTAAAAAGATGTAGTATATGTTGGTAATTGAATTCCAGAAAGCTGCACAGCAAAAGACAAATGCACACAGAAATGAGGTTTAAATGTTCCACTGGGGGCTCCCGGGTGGCTCGGACAGTAAAGGCACTCGCTGTCAGCACTGTCTGCAGGGGAGAGGGGCGGGCGGGTCAGTCAGGGCTCGTGCATCACACTACTGCCGTCCTGCAACTCGCTCAGGCTCTGGTGGGGATTTTAGATCAGTGTCTCTGTTTAGTGTCTGCCTCCTGGTGCACTGTGGGAATTGTAGTGTGTAGCCAGTCATGTTGGCTTGCATGTGCTTCGCCCTGCGTTCCCAATCAGGTGTAGAGGGTGCTGTGGTCAGGTGTTCAAAAACGTTTAGGTGGTTCTAAAATCCAAGCTGAAACATTAAACCACCAGAGGCTTGACAAGATGGACAGGATCTTTAAAAGACAGCTCCAAAGTGATTATTGTGATTGTTATTTTGTGGTGATGGAAACAGACAGGCTAATCTAGGCTCCACAGCAGCCGGAGAGCACCCTACAGCACTTACCCTTCCTCCAGTGCTGCCTCTTCCACACCCTCTGACTCCTCCTCCATCCCTGCTCCAAAGCACACCTCCTCCTGCAGGGTTACCTCTGACTCCCGCTCCTTCTCGTCGGCTCCCTCCTCTGTAACCCTTAGCAACTGGCTGCTATCCTGAGCCTCCTCAAGCCCCTTCTCATTGGCTGTGTCTGTCAACTTCAGCTTTTCATTGGCTGCCTCCAGTTCCTTTGATAGGACCCCTTTCTCCACAGCAGAGTCTGATGATGGTAAACTCTCACTGGCTGCCAAGACTGGGGCTGCTTCCTGATTGGCTGCTGAGGGGCCCGCCTGTTGGCTCTCGTTTTGTGATTGGGCAACAGTTGGAAGAGAGGGCTGATCGCCTGCTCCTCTTGGCACATCATCACCGTCTCCATCATCTAAAGGCACTTCTGTAAATGCTACAGTTTCATTGGCTCCCAAAGCCACAGCCAAAAACGATGACATCACAGCATCATTAGCATCTGGGACAGAAGCTGCACACTCATTGGTTGAGCCTGTGGCCTCCTCCCGAGGTGTCAGAGTAGAGGGGGCGTCTTCCTTCCTGGTATGCAGGGATGGTATCACATCTGTGGCTCTGTGGGTGGGGCCTGCCCTCTGATTGACAGGTGACTGCTCCGTTCCCAGCTTTGTGTCAGGGATGCCTGGCAGAGAGGGCGGGGCGGAGTCACGGGGTGAGGTTTGGTCTGGGAAGGAGGCACTCAGTGCTTTTATTGGGCCGAGGGAGTCTGTGGCGTTCTCCTCTTCCATCTCTCGGCTCTTCACCAGCAGCAGGCCGTCCTCCTCCTCGCAGGGCTTCTGCTCCTTGCCCTGGATCTCCTCCTGCAGTGTCTGAGGGGAGGGCAGCGGCCAGGGCACCACCGAGCTCCCGGAGACGTCCTCCTCCGAGACGGCCTCCTTCAGCCTATACTTTCCCTCCGGAGGCTGTGTCTCCGGAGTGGCCACTCTCTCGTTCTCCAATGCCAGCGTGAGGACAGGAGACTGCCGCTCCTCCTTCCCCTCCTCCGTCACCGTGACCCCCTCCCCCGCCACGCCCCTCGCCTCTGCGGGCGGAGTGATCTCTTTGCCGCGTCCAGGTGAGACCTGCTCACCGCCTGCCACGGCCGAGACCGCTTCCACTTCCTGTGACATCTCTGGGGTTAAGACCTGCTTCCTCTTGCTGCGCCGAGGGGGGACCAGTTCACCAGGAACAGGGGCGGAGTCCCGGCGGGCGGAGTCCGCACCCACCTCCGGCACCGGGGAGGGCATCTCCTCCTTTTTGCTGCGATGGGGCGGCATCACTGGGACTGGAGAGACTGTCAGTGCAGCACTGACCGGGCCAATATCCTGCAGGACGTCTGGAGGAGGGGGGGGCGTGCTAACAGGTTTCCCCCCGCCGGAGTCACTGGCTGCTTGCGGAGCAGGCGAAGGGGCAGACAACGCATCCGGGCTGAGGGACAGGGATACCGGAGTTAGGGGTCAGGAACAAACCCTCACATTTACACACGGAAAGTGACAGCCGTTCATCACTACAGTGTCCCACTGCATCTTAAAAATGCCACACAGCTTTTCAGCGATGCCACCACAGACAGGGGGCGCTATGCACAAGCCAATCGCAGGTAAAACAGCAGGGATGTTGGGCAAGGCCACCAGGTGACACCAAGCGTCATTCAAACCAAACCCGCCCACATTCCTCCTCATGCACACGGACCAATAACGCGGTCTCCTTCTCGCCACGGCCGCGGCGTCTGTGCATCAAAGCACTAAAGAGCCAAACCGTGCATCCGCATGGACTCACACGCCCTACAAACATCAAGCAACTCCACACCTACAAGAGCACATTTCATCAATACGCAACAGGAACAACCGTCAAAAAAAAAAACATATTGAACGCAAGAGCGCCCCCCAGTGGAGAAATGCAAACATCCTGTCAAGCCATGCAGGCGAGTAGAGTGCAGAGAGCAGTGAGCTCCCAGACACTTACCCCCCGTCCATGTACAAGGACGACAACCACACAGTACCCATGTCCTCCTGCCCCTCCTCAAACTCCATCTCCTCCGTCACGCCCTCCAAGCCCGAATCCAGCTTTGACTCCTCCCTCTGGTCTTTGCTCCTCTTCTCTCTCTGCACTGTAGCGTCAGCAGAAGGAGGCGGTTTTCTCCTGTCCGGCTCTTGCTTCTCTTCTCGTTCTGTCGATGGCGGCTGTTGTGTCACGCGGCTCTGGCTTTCAGCGTTAGGGGCAGAGTCTTCTCTCCCTCGGGCTGGCAGCCGCGGGGCAGGCGGTTCCCTCTTCTGGTCCACCCCAGAGGGCACATCCTCAGTCTCGGCACCTTGTTCTGACACCTTCATTCTTCCACTGAGAGACTCCTCCATGGCGGCCAACCGTAAGCATTCCACCAGGCTCAATGTGCAGGCCTCCTCGCCTATAGCGGGCTCCACTCCAGTCTTCAGGTCTTCTTTATATTGAGGGCCCTCGGCCAACAGCAAAGGCTCTTCTTCTGTTAATGGATGCAGGCTCTGGGCTTCAGGCTGGTCAGTGGATCTGCATGGAGCGTCTGTCTGAGGAGGAACAGGAGGAGGAGGAGGAGGAGGAGGAGGAGGACATGGCTGACTGGGTCCAGGGCCTCCTGAATCGGCCTCCTTCGGTTTGTCTGCATCATCAGAGACGGCTTCTGGACTGGATGTCTGCAACATGGCGGCCACCGTCTCATAACTGAGATATGGGGATATGTGTGCAAATGGTCAGGTATCTTAAAAAAAAACATGCGATTTGAATTTACAGCACGTGCTAAATCATTTTCATCCACGGACACCTCTGGAATAACCCAACCACCTGGAAAAAATACCAGAGGTTCAACATTCCCTATCCCTGACAGCTAAGCCACCACAAAGCTGCTGTTCTGACCGTCCAAAAGACTCTTTTTCAGGAGTCAGTGCGTGTGACGTTCCTGGGGAATTCAGGTTAGCATCACACAGTGGACCCACCTAAGTGGTGGTATCATATCATGCAACAGTAAAGGCACGAATTCCTCCCTTTATCATGCAAACGCTCTTTGGTCAGGTGTTACTCCACACTGGTATTGACCACCCTGAGTTAGACGCTGTTACAGAAGCCCTGTAGGATGTGACGCAGAGGGGAAACACACCGGTCTTTGGCAAGCCATGCTGGAGCAAGCTGTGTGCGGAGCTGAGGGGAGTTTCACCTCCTCACACACTTACCCTCGGTGCAGGACCCCAACTAGGGCCCTCACGAAGCCCGCTGTCTCCTTCTCCTGCTCTGGGGCCACAGGGACCTCAGCCCCCTGCTGCTCCCCCACCTCAGAGTCCTGCTCTTTGACTCCTTCCTCTGGGGGGACTGACTGCTGAACCCCAGCCTTCTCTTGGCCTGCAGTGGGCGGGGTATCGCTCCTGACCTCTGTCTCGAGGTCAGGCTCAGCCCGTGGGGGTCTCTCACCTTTGTGGGGGCTCTGTGTCTGAGCCAAAGGCTCGGGGGGACTGACCGGGGACTCAGGGGGAGGTGCGGGACAAGGGGCGATCGGGCTCCTCTGAGAGGGGCCTCCATCTCCATCTCTTTCGTCCGGCGGGGGAGACGGAGAGGATATCTCCGCTGGCTTCTCCACCGCCTGGACCACCTCTGGCATGGGCTCCGTTATCGACCGGCTGTCGAGGACACTGATAGGAACAGAGAAGCAGGAAGTGCCTGCACATCAGTGCGTTCCCATTGGCACATGCTCAGAGGGGAGGGAACACACTGCAAACACCACACAGCAACAAGCATAGCACTGCAGGCTAGCATCTCATCAGGGTGGCTCCAGTACTGAACGTCCCAGTTTAGGGGGGATCAACAACAGAACCAATGAGACTGGGAAAACCAGTGTGGAAGAGAGGGCCGATCTGTAAGGACTAGGTGGCCACGGCAACGGCTACAACACCAGCAGATCACACTCGGCACAGATGGTTGTGCCCCTGTGATCTTTTTCTCTCTGTCACTTCAAACCATGCAGTGAGGCAGACCTAGCTCCTGAGCCCGAAACAGGTGAGGCACAAATCCACCCTTTACCTTTAAACCGATTTAAGCCAAACAAATGAAAACAGACTGAGAGCAGAGATTGGTTAAAGGGTCAGACTCGCCCCTCTCCTGTCCTGAGCTCACGAGCCGCTGACCCTGAGGGAGCTTCACCGTCCTGAACTTACCCCACGTCCAGACCCTCTTCTGCTGCGGCGCCCCTCCTCACCACAGCCTCCCTCCCACTCTCCACAACATTCTCCTCCAGCGCCGCCCACAGCGGCCTCTCAACCTCAGACAGGGGGCGGCGCAGTTTCGACATGTCCTGTGATTCGTCACTGAGGTCCTTCTCAGCACGCCCGTCACGTTCAGCCAATGAAAGCCTTTCAGAGGGCGCAGAGATCTCTGGGCTTCCTGCCGCTGGGGTCACGTCACCTCCAGCTCCCTCCAGCACAGGGACAGAGCTGAGCTCCTCCACCGGCTCGATCTTTTCAAGCGGCAGAATCTCAAGGCGGGTTGCCAGGTTTGTCAGGCTGACATCCGCGTCACCTGAGGGGGACTTTTGCTGGTTTTCTGTGCTGTCCTCGTCCACTTTTGGTCCAGATGACTGAAAACCGGTGGTCAATATTTCAAGGCTAAGGGACAAGGACACTCAGGTCAAAAGTCAAGAACTATATCTCAGAACTCTGCTAGATTTATCTTTCTTGGTGACATGCCATTCCATGAAATGATTGCATCCAAGAAAATCATTTTTTGAACTGGAACATTAAGCAAGAATTACCAATATATTGTATATATGTAATTACCAATATACATTGTAAGTACTGCCTTTCCATATCTGACAACAATATGCCACACCCTCCACACCCTAAAACACCAAACCACAGCCAGAACTGCTCAAATTACACACACATGCAAACGCACACACAGACGCGCACACACACACGCACGCACGCACGCACGCACGCACGCACACACGCACGCACACACACACACACACACACACACATCTGTGCCACTTCCATGAACTAATACCGTGTCTCACCTGAAACCCATTCATAATCAGCAATGTTTGTTGTGAGTTTAACAGAAGCAGACAGGCAGGGACTGCAGGTTAGGGAATACACCACCATCTCTTTCATGCACCAACAATGCAAAGCTCTCATGTCTGTGGATCGACCCGCCACCGCTGCCAGCTAACTATTCGCAATGTCACACCACAGTGACCCACAGCTGCCTCAGGTTAAACAGTAGCATGACTGAGGATCAGACTAAACCATGTGGTTTGTCATGGTGCGATCCTTGAGGATGCCACAACAGCATTCCTCCGCCGGGTTTCCTGCCCAGAACCACAGGTTAGTAGTGCAGTGTCCCTGACTGCTACGCTATGCCGCTACACTGCACTTACCCCCGCTCCTGGCATGTCTCTGCGGGACCTGAGCCCGCCTGCAGCTCCGGCTGCCTCTCTCCAGGAGCGGCCCTCTCACGCACAGCCTCCAGCCCTGCGCCCTGCTCTACCGCCGGCCCGCTGGACCTCTCCTCCAGAGCAGCCCATATGGGCCTCTCCGCCCGGGCTAGCACCTCCTGGTGGAGCTGTGTGCCCAGCGCCTCTCCCTCCTGGTCATGTGCCTCGGCTGATTCTGTTATGTACAGCTCTGGCCACTGGGCCGTGGGAGGCGACTCTCGGTCAGTGCTGAGCTCAGGCTCGATCTCCGGGCGCAGGGGGACCTCTACAGTTTGGTCTGCTTTGTCCCTGGCTGGCAAAAGAGGGGTCTCCAGGGAGGAACCCCCAAATACTGGGCTGAGAGAGGGAAACAGGAAAGGACAGTGAGGAGGAGGCAGAGGTAGGATATGGAAGGTAGGTGAGGGATAGGACAGAGAGAAGCTGGACAGAGGAGTCCGAGGTGCACTGAGAAAGGGGAACACAGAGTATGCATTGTGTTCTGTTACAAAATCCCATCCTTAGAGTTGATATGACTGAGGGGCAAACCCAGCACAGCCATCTGTGCTTCACTCCTGATGTTTACAAAATGAACAGGACCCCCTGTGGACTGCAAATAGCACAGCCCCCGGCCCCAGCTGCCTGTCCCAGTACAGGATTTAACAACAAAGAGCTTCACTAGCGGCTTCATTACAAACTGCAATGCTTGTACTCTAACACACAAAACACACCAAACCACCAAGTCCCCCAATAGGGAGCTGCGGAGAGTTTGTCTACAGGCACACAGGAAGCAGAACTACCTGTACCCCTCCCCTGGAACAGGGCGTAATTTTGTGTATTTGTTACAACCACAACAGAGAGTTTTCTAGCTTGTGTGCACCACAGGAGCTGCATATCGCTTCTGGGAGATAATCTGATAATATCTTTTCATCACATCCTTTACTGCACTTTAGCTCAGTCTGCTGGATAACAGTCCTTTATGATTTTTACATAAATATTTTGAATGTATGTGTTATAATCCAGAGAATTTCTCAGGATCAGGTGTTTTACCCAGGAGAGTTCAGCTTCTTCACCACCCTGAGATAATTCTGTATAAGATAAAGTACTAAAATAGCCATGGATGGGGAAGGGTGAAACACACAAGAGGACAGAGAAGCGAATACGCTAAGTGCAGACCCACACTTCTGCTGCCAGGTCTTAGTGATGCATGCCAAACCCAGGCCACTCTTCTCAGAGCTGTAGTTACTCCTGTATGTTTTCCAGCGCACGGCCTACTAGCTCAGAGTGTTTGCGCTTCAGTCTGCTCTGTCCTGAGCAGAGGAAAGGGTATCAGCTGGCCTCTGACTGGCTCATTTCACCTTCTGGCCACAGATGCACGGAGGCTTTATCTGATTTAGTGCAAGAGCGCGTGTGTGTGACATACCGCAAGCTGCTTTGAAAAGCACCAGTGGACCAAGAATAGCATGTAGCATAATCGCAATCAAACAGGTGTGGTTTGCCCAGGGGCGCACATGGAACTGTTTCAGCCAATCAGAACGCCTCTGAAGTAAAGACATGACACATTCAGAGAGGAACGCTGCACAGTGCCTGACTTCGTGTGGTCACATGCGGACCCGGTGCGTGAGGGAGAGAGACGCTGTAAGCATGCGCCGCCTCACACTTACCCCCCATCTGCACATCCCACTTCTGCCACCACTGCACTCACTTCCTTCACAGGGGCAAAGCTCAGCTCCTCCTTCTCATCAACTTTGTTCTCTAACAGTGGGCTTTCTGTTGTGACTGGGGGTTTGATTTGCAGCTCAGAGAGAGGAAGGGGCAACTCCTCCTTCTCATTGGCCGTTTCTTCAAGGTCAGGTTCCGGCTCAGCCAGGGGTGGCTTTTCTGCAACAAACGGCATCTTGGCTGGGGGCAGGGGCGACGGCCGAGGCTCAGGGGTCACAGAGAGCTTCTGCTCCTCCTCATTGGCTGTTTCCTCAAGGTCAGGTTCTGCCTCAGCCAATGGCGGCTTCTCTGCGACGAACGTTTGGGTGGCTGGGGGCTCTTGGGTGGGGGCACAGGGAGCCTCGGGTGGGAGAGACTGGGGCTCCGAGGAGGAGAAGGGCCAGGGAGGGGGCACAGCCTGCATCAGCTTCTCCACCTCTGCCTCTGCCTCCACCCCGGCCTTGGCCTCGGCCTCCGGCTCAGGTGGCCTCGGGGGTGAGGACCCGGGGACGCTGGCTGCTCCGGGGGGTGACAGCGGCAGTGAGGCCCTGCTTTCAGCACTGAGGGACAGAGAAACTAGAGTCAGGGTCCGGAGGGGCTGGCAGCAGAGCACGATGACGGGACAAAGATCATCCCTTTCGCCAGGCTGGAATTAGCAGCTTAAAAATAGCAGACAGGCCCGGGACAGCTGGGCTGGGCGTGGCGAGCGTTTGGGCCGGGGGCAGCCGGAGCGACCGGGACTCTGCACGCTGAACTGTAACGCCGACGCATCGCCAACAGGATCCCAGCAGCGCAAACGGGTCAGTACCATATTTAGTGCTGGTGTTGGTCCCCAAGCAGGAACACGTACCGCAAACAGCCTGTCCAAGCGCTGTTTATCTTTCCATTAGTGCTGTGTGTGTGCTGAGCGCTGAAGCCAAACGCAGTCCCTGCCTCACACTCCCCCCACAGCAGAGAGCAGGCAGCGAATACACCATCGACCCCCCCATGCAGCTAACGGCGTGGGCCGGCCTGCGGCCGTGTGGCAAAGTGACCATGCAGAGGTAACACACAGTGCTCCCAAAACAAAAAGCCGGGGAACCAAATAACATCCCAACCGCATGATCTTTAACTCAAGCATCAAGCACCCACTTATCTTACATAATTACACATGCAGATTATCACTGTGCAGGTCTCAGGTGTGCGTGAACTTCTACACTAATTCTCACACACACCACATTCAGTGAATAACAGCATTCAAAAGCAGTCTCTTCGTGCGTGTACAAACCCCATGCCAAGTCAAGAGCCAATTAGTCATGCTATTACAGTGTTTCAGGGACTCATGCTAACACTACAGTTATCACTACCACCATGTGAAAACCAACATGAGCACTGGCACTGAATCAAAAGAAACAGCAGCGTTTAAAATCTCACCATCAATCAGGAAGAACAGTGAGTGTTCTCTTCAACCGAGCTTTCTGATTATTTATGTATTCAATCATTTATTATTATAGGATTACTTTTGCCATTGTTTGAGTGAGTCATAACATTCATGCTAAGAATACAAATAGTAATTAAAAACAGTGAATCTCATTTATTCAGTGCCTTTAATCTCTTGCTAGGATCTCACAGTGCTTTACAGCGGTGGTGAGGGTGTCACATTTCAAACAGGACCCCTGTGGGTGACGCACAGAGCTTTCCTGAGCCAGTTTAACCAGTGAAACTGCGGGCTGATGGCCGGACACTGAGAGCACAGGCCCAGCCTGCAATACACGCTCTGCCCACCTTTATCAGGGAACACTTCCTTCCAGGTGTTTATGGCTGTGTTCACCTGTACCTGCTGCAGCCTCTGGACCCTCCCTTTCTGTGCAGCTCTAAAGCGAAAACCCGCAAAGCCGAGGGGAGCTGAACCTGAAGGAGCCCTTTCCACTCCCCAAACTCACCCCACATCCGCCTTCGGTTTCTCCAATCCCACACCTGCCTCCGGCTCCCGCCTCTTCTCATTGGCTCCCGGGGCAAAGGTGGGAATGGGCTTGACCAATGGCGGTCTGTCTGAGGTGGGCGGGGGCCGCTGGTTGGCGATGCTGATGCTGCCGGCGCTGCGCTGGGAGGCGTGGGCGTCGCCTGGCCGGCCGATGCTCAGAGAGCGGGGCGTGGTCGTGGACTGCAGAGAGGGCGGGGCCACATCCTCCGTCGGCTTCACACCTGCGGGCGTGGTCAGGGGGTGAGGAACAGGATCAGACACAGGTGAGATCTAAAACGCAGAGGAGTCTGGGGGATCAGGTTGGTGTTGCAGTGCAATGTGTACGGCCCAACACGACCTCACTTCCTCTGCTCACGCTTCTCATTCCTCTCTCACGCACACGGCCTCTGCATCTGAGCCGGGGGGCCTGCAGTTCCACGGGCCCCACACAGCCTCCAGCAGGGCTTTACTGTCCCGCTTCAGAGCTGATACAGCCCCACCCCCTGCCCATTTGCATTGGCCGCTGCATAGCATCTCCGTAGCAACGGCTGTAGGTACTGCGTGTGCCCTTCCAGTCTCTGTCCCAAAGCACGCCAGTCATGTGGAATTAAGCAGGCGTAAATCACCTCCAGCGTGGAGGGGGCTCCCCTACATTTAAAGGGGGGGAGGGGGGGTTGGGATGAGGGCTCTGGCCAAACACTTTCAGAACAGGGGTCTAAATAAAAGTGCTGGGTTCTTTACTCTTTTTAGCAAGTTTTAAACTTCTTAAGATAACTGCGAGGTTCCTATTTGACTGACATGTCCCAAGGAGCAGATGCTACAGCACTGCGTAGTGGTTTGGTTGCAGGTTCAAGTCCTACTGCCCCTGTGGTACCTGTATGCCTGCCTGGGTGTTTAGCCTGAGTCCCTTCAGTAAATATCCAGCTGTGTCAATGGATGTTATGTGCAAATGAGGCACGATATGGGCTTCTGCCTAAGAAATAAGCATTTACATTTACATTTATTCATTTGGCAGACACTTTTATCCAGAGCGGCTTACAGGTGAGGCAGAGTACAACACAAAAAACCATAAGGAGTGAACAATATCAGAAGTGCCGCATGACCAGGTTTCAATGGTTGGCCAGACAAGGTACAAGCTAGCTGGTAGAGATAATGAGTGCATAAAACCTTCCCCCACTTAATGTGCAGGGACAAAAGGAGAAATAAAGTCCTGTTTGTGTGTGTTTTCCCTCACAGTGCTGGAGAAGCAGCACACAGAACTCAAGCTCTGCTGCTGCATGTCAGTGCAGGAAGTGGGGATGCGGACAGGAAGTATGAAAAGCGCAGGAGTATCAGACAGGGCAGCGAAACTTACGCTGAGCTGCAGGTCCCGGAAAACCTTCCTCTGTCAGCGTGTTCAGCTCTCTGTGGAGATCTGAAACAACACAACCGCACACGGTCATAAAACACACACAACACAACCGCACACGGTCATAAAACACACACAACACAACCGCACACGGTCATAAACCACACACAACACAACCGCACACACAGCCAGCAGGACACGGTCTCATCCTGGTCATGCCCGGTCAGAGAGACCAAACGTGTTCATGCATTCTGGAGTGATTCTGGGACCTCAGTTAATCCTACCTAATGACTTGATTTATTACTCAACACATGGCTTTAAGCACAAAAGACGTATTATTTCAAACTGCAGTCTAACAGCACCTGAATCTTCCTCAGACTTAGCAGATGCTCATAAACTTGAAATAGGGTGTGGCAAAACTCCACTTTAAACTATTTAACTGAAACTGTCCATATCCTGTTCCTCTTTTGGGCAGATAAACAAGTGTCTCTGTCAGAAGTGGGATGGCTGGCCGCGAGGCCATCGGAGGTGTTCCCAGTGTATGAGCCAGTGGGATGACTGCTCTCTCTCTTCGCTACAGTCTCCATTCATATAATCTCCCACCTGCAGTCAGTTTTAAATGTGCCTGATGAAGTGGAGAAATGATGTTTTATGCCTTTGTGCAGTTCGTATGGCACAAATCATAAAAAACACTGGACATCAGGCTTCCCTTTCAGGGGAACCCAGACCATCTGCTGTCATTTACTGTGACGCACGCGAAGGTAATGCTTCCATTGATCACGATGTTATCGAGCAAAAAGGGAGGCAGCTACACCTGGGTGATCATTACTTCAGTCGACAAACACTTTGGGGTGCAGACTCACCAGGGCGGGCCTCAGGGGAGGATGCTGAGGCAGAAAGTCACAGGAAACAGGACAGACAGGCACAGAGAGGAGAGGAGTGTGAGAGAGAGAGGTCATGGTTAGGCAAGCATTCTGAGATAAAGAAGAAGAAGAGGCTGAATCTCTCTCAGTCTGTACCTGAAGCAACGGACAGAGCAGGAGCAGGAGAGGAGGGGGGGTCAGAGAAAGGAGAGGGGGCAGGGGGAGGAGTTAGAACAAGGGGAGGGGAAAAGGAAGGGGGAGGGGACAGCGAAGGGGGCGGAGACAGTGAAGACAATGAAATGGGCAGGGACAGAGTGAGGGGAGGGGATGGGGAAAGGGGCGGAGACAGGGAGAGGGGAAGGGGGCGGGAAAGGGGCGGAGACAGGGAGAGGGGAAGGGGGCGGGAAAGGGGCGGAGACAGGGAGAGGGGAGGGTATGGAGGACAGATGGGATCACACAGAGCCTCCAGATCCGGTCTGGTCTGCAGGGGGACGGGGGTCACAGTGTCCGCTGGAGGGGAACAGAAATAAGAGGGGGAGAGACCAGAGGAGAGGGGGGTCTGGACTCTGGGTGTCCTCCATTCACTCCTCCATGGAGCAGGGGGTGACACTGAGAGAAGGAGGGATGAGGAGAGAGAGAGAGAGGAACGGCAGGAGGTTAAGGTGATTATGGGTAAGAGCGAAAGAGGAAGACAGACACAAGGGAAGAGAGAAAGAAAGGAAACAGTATTAGCAGGGCATTATGAACCTCGGCCAGTGATTTAAGAAGGCGTGTGTTTGATGATACTGGTGATAACTGACATTGGCATGCTGTCTGCTGTTCCAGGATCAGTTCAGCTCTGGCCTTGGAGCATGATGCTACACCCTCAGCTGTTTCTGCCTCCATACCTGGCCGGGGGCCTGGGGGTACCCTCCCCACAGCGGCGGGGGCAGCGGCAGGCTCAGGGGGGACACCCGGGGGGGTTTTGGGCTGGAGGGGGGCAGGGGCTGATTCGCCGGTGGGAGGAGGGTCAGCAGAGGAAGGAGTGGTACAGACTGCAGGGCCGCCCTGAGGGCTCCAAGCATCGGAAGGAGCAGCAGAGAGGGATGCTGGGAAAGTGGGTGTGGCATAGAGACAGCAGGAAGAGACAGATAAAATCCCCAGGAGGACAAGAAGGGAGGAGAGGAGAGAAGGAAGAAAGAGAAGA
>CM032877.1:55687732-55775232 GCA_019176425.1 Megalops atlanticus
TCCATCATGCCAGCTGCATTGCCTCCAGGCTGAGGCCGACTCAGGTGAAACAGTCCTTCCTGTTGTTGACTAGTCCTTCCTGTTGTTTACTTGAGTTTCCTGCTGTTCACTAGTGGTTCCTGTGGTTCACTTGTGTTTCCTATTGTTTCCTGTCAGGAATATTAAGAGTGAGCCTGTGTTCTGTGAATCCTGGACATTTGCTCTCACTCACATTCTCGATGACGAAGGTCCACTCCTTGTCTTCAAACACGTCTGCGTGGGGGTCCTGCAACTCACAGATCACAAGCCTGATCAGCGACTGACAGTCACTGCGGCATCACCGAGTCTGATTTACACAGACTCACAGTGACTCAAACTGACTCACAGCATCACTGAGTCTGATTTACACACACTCACAGTGACCCACAGTGAACAGCATCACTCAGTCTGATTTACACAGACTCACAATGACTCACACTGACTCACAGACACTGCAGCATCACTGAGTCTGATTTACACAGACTCACAGTGACTTAAACTGACTCACAACATCACTGAGTCTGATTTACACACACTCACAGTGACTCACACTGACTCACAGATACTGCAGCATTCTCTCCCTGCTCCTCCTGTCACCTTTGAACCTTAAAGCCTGTACTCTGAGTTTTATTACTGCATGCATGTTGGTCCTGTCTGACTGAAACCTGCAGTCACTGGTGCAAGCTGCAGGGGTCTCTGTTCTCCGTCCTGAGGGTATGGGAACACTGCATCCTTTTATATCAGGTTTATAAATTATGAATAGCTACTGTACTGTGTGTTTTCGTGTTTGAGGATGGAAACAGTCGCATCATTCTAATCAAGTCAAATGCCTCCTGGGTTTGATGGGAAAAGACTTCAACTGATCCAAAAATAAAAATAGTTTTCCAGAACATGATAAAGCATATGAAAGCAAAACAAAGCAAATGTGAAAAAGGCCAAAATAGTCTAATTGTGGGGGGAAGGGGAGGAATTGGGGAGGTGTTTATGCTTTTTCATTTTTTTTTCAGATCCAGCTGGTGAGTTCCCTCTCAGCGTTGGCAGGTGAGAGTCTGACACCTGAGACGGCACACCTTGAAGAGCGTGACGGTGATGTCCACGTTCTCCGGCACCGGCCATACCACCATTCCCCGGTACGGATTCTTGATCCCGGGCTGCCATCCATGGAGCTGGGCAGACAGGACCAGAACCAGGTCAGAACCAGCAACACGAACCTCGAACATGCAGACGGCTGGCCGACGTCAGCTCAGAGAGTCACAGAGTGGATTAGTCACACCTGCCATCTCTGCATACAGTACACTGCGGCTCTTACACCAGCAGCCCACTGAGATTAAGGGAAAAATATACAATCAAATGCATTCACGTGTATGATAACAGATTACTGTGCTTACATTTACAGTTACTCACATGGCACATGCTCCTCACCAGAGGTACAAAACACACATGATTGACAGCGCATACAGGAAGAATCAGACCACATCTGAAAAGACTCCACACAGTGCTGCAATACCCACAATGCAACACTGAGGGCTACAGTGTAAAATTCAACCACCGGTGTCAAAGTGCAATAATGCTCTGCGGTGATGTACAGCAGCCAGTGACTGCTCTCCTGAACCCAATTGAAAGCTTGATAATGAGAGATCTCTTTGTTATTGACATTTTTGCGCTGTTTATATATGTATATATGAACAGGTGGCTTTATAAATACAGCGCTGGAAATATCTCATTCCATCTTTCAGTAAAATCAGACTCAGAGGAAAGAGCAGTGAAGGCCTGCAGGGTCAGAACGCCAGCATGGCAGTCATTTTCTGTAGACTCTAACAGTGTTTTTAACAAAAGCCTCATTTAAGCACATAAATTCCCTGCAGATATGAGCCTCTGCAAAGTTTCTCCAGCAGATGTCAGTGATATAGGTGTCAAGTAGGTGTGACCTGGCTTTTTAATGAGTTTGGGGTCTGACTGCTGACTGCTGACCGCTCTTTGTGTAAAAATCCTTCTGTGTAAATTGGGAATGTGTAATGTGTAAATCATCCTGCAGAAGGCTGTCAAAAATAAATATTAATAACCGTAGCAGAAATAATAATAGTCACATGCCAGCATTGCTGCTATAATATCTGTACAAATGCATACACATTTCTTTCCTGTAAATGCTGCCTGAGTTAAACATACTGACTGTAATCAGTTATAGTTTGTATAGTATCACCTTGGAGCAGATGCGTCTGTTCCTCCTGGTCCACACTACCCTCAGTTTGTCTGGCTGCCTGCAATCACACAACACACATTGCATTACATTAGCATCATGTTAAATTAACATTGCATTAACATTACTAATGCAGAGACCTCCAGCTCACACAAACATGGGCATTCAGAAAGTTACAAACTGAATCAGAAGACCATCTGAACACTCCAAAGTGCCTGGTCCCAAAATTCCCTACCCGCAAACCCCCTTAAACCACACACATACACACAGGCACGCACGCACGCACGCACGCACACACACACACACACACACACACACACACACACTCCTAAGTAAACACAGCCCTGGTAAGACCACCTCTTATCTTATAAGACTTGCACAGATCATATCTGGAGTGACCTTCCACCCCTCAGCACAAACATTGCACAGTGGGGAAAATACAGCAGTGCTCTGCAGCACAGACAGTTTACTGTGAAATTACAGGGAGATTATCAGAGGAAGAACATTTTAAAAAAGAATTACAGAAACAAAAAAAATCCTTCAAAAAGGTGAAAAGTACCTTCAATCATTTCAACTACATAGTTCACATTCAGGAGTGAAGAATAATCATAATTGTGTAGGCAGAGATAGACATAGAGAAGGAGACACAGAAAGGGAGACACAGAAAGGGAGGGAGAGAGAGAGAGAGAGAAGAGGAGAGAGAGAGAGAGAGAGAGAGAGAGAGAGAGAGAGAGAGAGGGAGGGGAGAGAGAGAGAGAGGGAGAGAGAGAGAGAGAGAGAGGAGAGAGAGAGAGAAAGAGAAAGTCACATGGTGAAGCTGGCAGTGGAAAAATGATCGCACTCTTCCAGACTATGACACACCCTTTAACACACTGACCACATACACACCCCCCATGCACACACACCCACTCTGACAGACACACACATATATAGACACAGATAAAGAAGCACAGACACACACACACACACATATATAGACACAGATAAAGAAGCACAGACATACACATACACTCTGAAAGACATACCCACACACACTCAAACACCCACATGCACAAACTATCAGACAGACACAGATAAAGAAGCGCACACACATGCACACACAGTGCATGTTCACACATTTATGTCTCCACAGTCAGAAAGAATGTTTGTTTGTATGTGTGGTAGTGTGTGGGGGTAATGGGTTTGGGTAAAAGTGTGTGGCAGTGTGAGTGGGTTTTTGGCAGTGTGTGTGGGGATATTTAGGGTGTGTGTCCGGTGGTAGTGGGAGTTTGGAGGGGGTGTGGGGTAGTGGGGGTTTGGGGGGTGTGTGTGGGGGTAGTGGGGGTTTGGAGGGGGTGTGTGTGGGGGTAGTGGGGGTTTGGGGGGTGTGTGGGGGGGTTGGGGGTGTGTGGGGAGTTTGGAGGGTGTGTGTGGGGGGTAGTGGGGGTTTGGAGGGTGTGTGTGAGGGTGTGTGGGGGGTTTGGAGGGTGGGGGGGTTTTTGGAGGGTGTGTGGGGGTAGTGGGGGTTTGGGGGGTGTGTGGGGTGTGTGGGGGTTTGGGGGGGGTGTGTGGGGGTAGTGGGGGTTTGGGGGTATGTGTGTGGGGGTAGTGGGGGTTTGGGGGTATGTGTGGGGGTAGTGGGGGGGTGTGTGGGGGTAGTGGGGGTTTGGGGGTGTGTGTGGGGCCGGTGAAGGTGCGGTTCCTTCAGGCAGAATCTCATGATTCTCAGACATGCATGCCAGAGTCTGGCTGGCAGGTGAGGGTCAGAGCACACAGGCCTGACTAACACTGTAACCACATCAACAGGAAGCACTCGGACCGGCCGGGGTGGGCTCCGCTTTCTGAGGGACTGAGTCATGACGTCTGCACAACACACCAGCGCGCTACATACCCGCCCATACACGCCGGGCACCACCACACAGACACACAGACACACACACACACCCTTTCCTGAAACGCTTCCTTTTCGAGCTTTAAATATTTTAAACAAGGTATTTATTCATCAGTTTAAAAAGTGAAGCTGATGGCAGCCGTGCTGTGATTATGCTTCTGTGTTTGCAGTCTGAGTACACCTGTGTACGGTGATCAGAGAGTCCTGCATACGGTCAGTGGTCTGACTCTTCTTTAAAAGGTGTTTTCCAGTGTCAGTCTGCTCTGCTGCAGGATAAACTCCCTCAGGAGCATGACAGCACAGTGAGGTGAGTAATCAGCGTGCAGCTCTGGCTCTTTCTGTCCCGATTGGCTTTCAGACAGTTTCCACACAAACACAACATGTTGCTAATGGCTCAAACAATGTGCCCAGCCGCCACTGATCCAGGATCAGATGGGAGGTTAAGCCGAGGTCCTGACTCTCTCTGGTCATTAGAGATAACATCGCGCTTAACTGAAGAATAGGGCTGTTAACCCTGCTGCACAGGTCAGTCTCCCAAACCAGCCCTGTGTGTCTGGCCTCCTAATTATCCCCTCACAGCTGATTGGCTGAGCCATCGTTCAGACTCTCCCCCCTGCTTGTTCTGCCAGGTTGTTACTGTAAAAGGGAATCAACTTCTCAGCTGATTTGCCTGGTTAAATGCTGGTTAAATAAATAAACAAGTGAATAATACTGAAAGTACACACCTCAGTGAAGCAAGATAAAGCACAGGATTTCCACTATTCCACAGCCTAGTGGGCTTATCTCTGCTTTTTCCTTAGCGCGATCTTTATAGCCACAAAGTAAAACTAACTTCCCTGTTCAAGGCTAAAAATGCAGTACCAAAACCAGGAACCAACCCTGCAACCTACTGGTTACACCTCCACATCTTTAACACCTAACGCCACATTGCCACCCTGGCTGCCACACCGACCAGGACCCGACCACACGACACAGCCCCAAACATTACATCACACTCTGCCTACTGAACGCTACCTGCTCAGAGGCTCAGGGCTGATCTGGGATCAGCCTTCAGCTCTAATCAAAAGCAGCTGTGGTGACGCCTGGACGCGTCCAAAAGAGAATAGAGCATAAAAAAACAACACCCCCCTCCTCCCCCCGAGCGCCTCACAGGGAATTTTGAAGGTATTTTTCATATGATTTAAAGCCCCACTGTCCTCTCCTGAAATCATAAACTCTCTACCAACATAATTAAAAACTGAATATTACTGAACACAGTGGCTGCTGTAAGACCTTTACAAAAGTGTCATGTTACCTCAACCATCAAAGCTAGTGCATGCATAGGAAAACTTACATTACAGAAGAATAAAAAAAGACTAAACGCCCTTAAAAAGGACATATTTACCACCTTGCTTAGTTGACTTTTAGATTACTTGTTTGTTTCTGTGTTTGTTTTTCATGTAGTTAAGATGTGGGGCTAAAGTTACAGGCAAGTTCATTCCTGTCCTGACACCCAGTGCAGTGTTAGCAGTGCTTAGCGTTTCAAACAGCCCTGAACCAGAAGACAGCACTCACTGGAACTGCCGGGGTTAAGAATGACATAACAAATATGGAACAGATTTTATGAATTTGCTTCCAATTTACGGAGTAAGTTTGAAACAATGAAGGACTGGCCTTAGAGCAGATGTTTATGTAACTTAGAATGTTCCCGTGGTGCTAATGTGACGTTGTCTTGCTGCTTCTCTATGGCGGCTGACCAGAACAAACAGACACACTTCATCAACTCATGCAGAGGAAAAAGTTATACAAGCGACTGTCGATCAGCACATAAAGCTGCGCGCTAACATGTTACCTAAATATATGCTTATATTAGAAGAGTTTCTAAAGTCTTATTTGATTTTTTTTTCTTTTTGTTTCATGGCTACAAGCAAGACAGAGACCAATACGTGACATGAAAAATGAAATATATTCTTTAAAATTCATTCTCTGAGAAAATGTTCAGACAGAACCCGAAGCGTATGGCTGGAGGGGACCAGGCATTGTTTTCATGTAGACATCTGCATTGTGCCAATTATGAGTAAAGTGTGACCTTTGACCCCAAGTGAGAATGACAGGAAGCTGCTTTTTTGCTCCTGACTGCAGCGTAGCCTTTAGCTCAGGTTTCAGTTCTGTTTACATGCTGAGGGCGTGGCCTTTTAACTCCGCCCCTTCTCCTCATCTAGGCTCCCCCCAGCTTTAAATTTGACCTGAAACCCTCGCCCTGGAAAACAACGCAAGCCCCGCCCTCCACAACAAAACATCTCATGCCAGTACGTTTCAAAGGGGCACACTTCTTATCGCTGGGTTATTCATAAACAGACTTAAGTAACTCTTCGAGGAACTGATATCTCATGCACTGTTGCAGTCTCTTCTTTTCAAAAATTAGTTACCTGGAACTTGTGGGGGCCTGGTTTGTGGGGGCAGGGGGGGGGGGTATGGTAAGGAGGGGTTACTCTGTTTTATATTGGATTGATCTTCCATCAGCGTGTACTTCATGTATTTTCTTACCTTTACTGAGAGAGTTAGTTTACATGGCACATCTTTTTTTACCGAGCAATAAAAAAGCACTCTGTGAAGGACCCTCAGAGCTCATTAGACGTTAAATCAAGCTAGTCTCCTTATCAGAAATCAGGCACCAGTGCGCTTTGACTCAGTTCCCAGGAAAATGGCAGATTCCGGAATGCCATGAGCAGGAATCTGAACTCACCACCACGTGGGAAAGAAACAGTAAAATGAAGCAGGAGCACAGGAAGTGGTGGGGCTGGCTTAGCACAGAGCAGAGACTCCCAGCGGTGGAGTCCTCCCTCCCCAGGGGAGTCGGAGCTCAGCCGCGCGGCAGCGAGTCCGCTCTTTCTCAGATTGCAGGCTAGTTTTAGCATCAGCGCGAGCGCTGGACAGAAAGGCCACACTGGGTGGGGTGGGGTGGGGGGGGGTATAAATAGACCGGGACACTGGCTGGTTAAACCATGAGGTCACAGATCGCTCCAGAGCCTCCCCCCCCAGCAGAGCCTGACCTCCATCTGAAACAGCGCACTGACGCACATCAGCTGTCGAAGTCACGAGGGGCCGCCTCTCACGCCCTGCCTCGGCCTGGGCATCGTTCTGACACACCTGTTCAGCGTGCGTTACACATAGCACCTGACACCCTCTGCAGTCAGACATCATTCCTCTTCTGTCTTACACAGGAAACTGACCAACAGTGATCAGGAAACTGACCGACAGTGATCAGCCCCCACAGTGGCTCGGGGAAATCACAGGGCTGGCTGACCAATCCACTGACACGTTTACTGAAGGATCTGGTGACTCAGCATTTACTAACTGACATATTGCCACAATAGTTGCTGAAGGATCTGGTGACTCAGCGTTTGCCGAATGGTCTACTGCAACTGCTGTTACCGGCCAGTCTACTCACATGGGTAAACTGTGATCCACTGACAGCGCCTGATTGTTGTGCATATTCGGCTGAGTGCATATTCCACCCAGGCGACAGTTCAGTTCAATCCGCGCTACAGTTAAATTCAATCCAGATTACAGGTCAGTTCACTTCAGTCAAGGTTTCAGAATGCACGTTTCTCTAACACTCTCCAACACAATGTCTGTTTCAAAGAAATAATCAGTCCATAATGATAACCAGTCCCAGTAGCTGTTGAAAGTCCAAGCCCTGTTTTAACTCCCCTTTGAATGTTTAACTTTCAGACTTGCTTTTAATTCAGTGTAATCAATTATTCTTTGCCTTTTAATCCTGTTTTTTCCTCCTTCTTAAAGTTTTTATTTACTCATTGGTTGATTTCCCTCTATTTGAAATTGGCCTTTTGTTTACTCCATTGCAGTTAGGAGAGCACTCTGACAGCCATGTGTTGGAAAGTGCTTTATAAAGTTATTATAAATAGCATCAGCAGTATGAATGCACACAGCACTGTGCCCTCATGTTGGCCGCTCTTGCAGGTTGCTAATCCAGTGAAGCATGAAACTAATTTAGTTTGTCTTAATCCTTAGTTTAAACTTTAAATCTGAAAGTTACATCAGATTAACTTTCAACTGTAACCAACTATGTCAGACGAGGACAGTGAGAGTTTTCCTTTTTCCGCTAACTGCTGTTTTTACAAAGCTTTCCCAGAGTGTTTCGGGTTGTTCAGCCCTGGGAATTAGCCTGAAGAGCTTGAGGATTTTCCAAGAGCGCGTCGCAATTAGCAGCTCGGATGCAGATTCAAGTCTGTGATTAAAATCAGTACAGAGAAAACCCTGCACTATAAAACTGGTATTAAATCAATCACATTGAGTACCCACAGATATATTTAGAAAAGGATCTGTGTTTAACTTCAAGCGCAATTATGCTTTGATTAAGCATTGTTTGATTACCGTACCTGCGAAACTTATGATGAAAATGAATCAGAAAAGAGGTGTGTATTAGGCAGTGCCACAGTCCAACAGCCCAGCCATACAGCAAACATCACCTCCTGCTTGAATGGAAACTGATTCTGCTGAGGTAGTTTTCAGCAGAGCAACATCAATTTAATTACAGATCTTAAAGTAAAATGGGCTAAACAGAAAAAAACACAGACCGACGCAGGGTTTATATGAAAACTGCCAGTTTTAAATGTAACAAAAAACAGATGAAAAATATATGGAGACTGATAGTGGAAGCAGGACTGAAATAAAAGATGTGATTGTCATTGGGTCCTTCAGTTATGACACCAGCCTCAATATCAGGTTTAAGTCTCAAAGACATCTTTCATGGTATTTTGTAATTTTGTCTTTTCTGCTCATTGCTAACTTGGTTACCAAGGTGACAACCATCTTCAATAAAATAAACTTCCAGTTATCCACTTTTTCCAGTTATCTCTTGGCAGACGCAAGAGTGACTTACACAGAAAGAGCACAAAAGTGCATCTATTAAAGTCACATGAACAGCAGTGCACACACACAATGACAGAGCACATGTGAGCATGTATCAGTGCATCACTGAACACTTTAATGCCCAGCTCCATCACAAATAAAGCGGTGCTACAACACCCCGAGACACCTGAAGCTGGGATGAGAGAGCTCTTCTCCGAAGACCACCGCCCCAGGGCAGCCATGGGGATCGGACTATTCCTGTCTGTAACATTAACATTAAAACAACAGCTTCATAAGATAACAATAAAATCTCATTAATTCTCAAGTGAAGCATGTTTTGTTCCGTGCCTCACATGGAATTCTCAGTTTGGGTTGCACATTCCCCTGGTGAATTCAGACACCCAGACCTCTGGAGAGCTGGGATGACCTCCCCACAGTCTCTCACTCTTCCCGCTGGACCCAGGGCTTTGAAGGGCCCGCACAGGCAAGAAATAATAACCGGCGCCAGGGTCCGTTTAAACAGAACCTAACAAAATTAAACAATTCCTGCTATCAAAACACTTTGCTGAGTCAAATATGAGAGTGACTTCAAATGGGGAAGTTGGTCAGAACAAAGTAAAATGGTTTGCTAAAGAGTGTGGCTTCACTCTAAACACTGTGAAACAATGCTCTCTGTGCTCCTATGGTTGGAGTTGAGGGTGGTTTTCCACAACTAATACACTCACTTTTTGTTGTTTTTGCAAACACACAACAACCTTGTGTTACCTGGTTGAAGGACTTGCAGAGGCCTGGTCTATTCATTGATAACTGCATTGGCATTGCTATGACATACCGCCATATTTAGCTTCCAGTACATTTTCATTCATTCATGTAGCAGAACCTTTTATCCAAAGCGACTTACAAGTACAACACAAGTCAAAGAGAAACACAATCTTGTTGGTAGGAGAAGATAGAATTTAAACCTCTGACCTAAGTTTAACTTAAACATCTGTAGAAGAGTCAGGGCAAATGCAACAGGGATGCAGTACATTCCATTTCACTCATATTTCATTTTTATCATCAAGTTTATTTTCTGTAATCTGCCCAGAGCAACCTTCTGCTATATTCCATGTTTAGGATCAAGTGAGGCACTTTTAAAAATGGGTATTGCAGAAAAAAATATTACTAGTTGTACAAAACATGTTTATTCCATACTGTTTGAGTCCCACTTGATTGTGAGCCCTTCTTGACTCCTTTGGATAAAGGTCCTGCCATGAACTCTCTTTTGAAAAGTTCTAATATCTTTAACTGAGGGCATTTTCCTAGATGCTAATGCAGGTTGTAAAATCTAACCGCAGAACCAGATGATATGCTAACATGAAAGCAGCCGCTATGGCAGTCAAACGTCAGAAAGAAAAAGAAAAATAGAAAGGGCAGTTCAGAACTGAATTTATTCTTTTTCTGAAAAAAACCTTCAGATCTCTCCAGAGTTTAGAATTCACATGTATGCCTATTGCTCTTATTATATTCAGAGCAGGTATATCTAACCTCTCCCTCATCTTTTAAGGGGCGGTCCTATTTAGAGGTCTTCTCTTGAGACCCAGACATGCTGACAGATCCAACACAGCATGCCACCATGTCTTCTGTTCTAACGTTAACACTCAGTCACTCAGCTAGCAGACAGTGATCCCATTAGGAACTTTCTGGAACTGGGACCAGGTGGAACTGAGAAATTCTGTTTCTACATGCTTGCGGATTATCTCTTCCCTTTGGGTGGAGCTAGAACCATACGGAACTTCAGCCATGTACAGACACTGGAGCTAACCAACAGCAACCATCGCACCTGCATCCAGGAGCAGCCAATCAGGTGAGAACGAGAGTTATCAAACATCTTTAACTAGATGGTGGATTACTAATCCTATCAAATACTTGTCCATTTATCTGTAATAATTGATATTTTTTTCATAATATCAAATAAATACAGTGAATAACCAAATACCTCCTCATCCCAAATAACTGTGCATTCAGGGTTTAGAGAGAAGCCATGGTGCCTTCCCTTGTGAGAGATAGTCAAATGACCTTTTCCAAGCATGCAGCTGTCCCTAGAACAGGGCCTCTCGCACCCAGCCACAGGCCACTGGACTTCATTAACAAAGTCATCAGATCCACAGCTACCCTTTCACATGACAAACCCAACTCCGCCTCTGAAATCACGCATGTATGCCCATCGGTGTGTGGAAATGCCCGATTGAGTCTGAACTGGAAGGCCTGCTCAGCCGAGATTAGTTCCTGGACTCAGACTGTTAAATCTGTTACAGCCCTTTGTCTTCTCTTGCTGTATGATGATTCATCAGCAGGATCTCTCTTTATCAGAGAGTCCTTTCGGCTGAGCAGGTCGATAAACGCCTTGTAGCTGTGCAGATTACAAAAATAACAGCCACAAGTACAGTAGAATATTGTTGACATAACATGGTTTTTATTAAGTTATTTGGGAAGTTTCAGACCTAAGGACTAGGTTGCAATCTATGGTCCCTTGTTACAGCTGCATAACTGGATTCTTTGACATTCAATGAGTAGGCCTATTACATGTTTGTTTGGATTAGACAAAACCATGGTGTTAAAATTTTACTCTTCTCTTGTTGCTGGCCTATGAGGGCAAAACCGCACTACATTGGGACATTAACCCTGGCAGTTAAACAAATAAGTTATAAAAGTCATAGGAGAATCGGACAGCATGACTGCAGTGATGCTGGATTACACACGTACCTCCATGACGACATAAAGAAGCTCGTGCCTCGGTGCGGTAAAACGGACGTTACGCAGCTGAGTCTGAACAATGTCACCCGCGTCAGAGCACTGTTCCCAATCACACAAATGTATTTATGCACGCACACAAACTCAAACTTTAACGATCAATTAATCACCAGTTCATTTCCCAATTTAAATTAACTTACACGTGTCCTGTTCATAATGGCAATGTCAACTCCAGCAATAGGCTACTTTAAAAATTCAGTTTTCGTTTCAAAACCATTGAAAGGGCGATGATAGGTAAAAATGTTCAACACTGTGATATTTTTTCTTATTTCTATTATTTTCTTCTTGTTATAATTATCATTATAATAACAACAATCATCAGCGTTATCATTAAGTAACTGACCATTTTTTTGTCTAAATTTCGTATCCCTAAAATGATTAGTCTATAACCGTGGCCGTTATACGGAAGTGCATTCGCTTTAAAAAGTCTTCTACGTAGTTCGCTATCATCACATTAACGTACAAACTCAAAAATGCAAGAGCTGTCAAATGTCACTGGGTCAGGAAATGCGATTCCCCTTTAAGCAACGCCTTTAGTCTTGCTGTATCACGTACGCTTCACGCTTACAACATCATTCCATACACTCTGGAAAACAAAATATATATATATGAATCTATGAAACTTTGGCTATAATTATGCTCTTGGATAGCGTTTTATGAAAGACGAAACGCCTTTAAGCCAAGCAGTTCTTCTTCTCCTGACAGCTCGACTTAGGCAGCTAGAACTGGCTTAAGTTTACGAAAGTGGAAGCGCAGGGTACCGCTCAGAGCCCAGATACTCACCACTTCTTCGTGCACTCAACGATCAGTTCTTGGTAGGACGCCACAAACTGAAATTTGGAGGCTTTTTTGCCGACCCGTTGCAGTCTTTTCCAGACCGAAGTCATGTTAGCGGCGAGTTGAATCGGGAAAAGGCGTGTGGAGAAAAATTTATTACATCAAAACAAAACTGTTCTTCGGTCCTTTCCTCCTGTCGGTGAAAATACAGAATCCGGTGACAGATGCTGTATTCTGATGTCCGGAATGACAAGCCGTGTGTAGGGAAGCCAGCATGCCGCCGATCTAAGCGGTGACAGCTTTCCGAAGTCGAACCAAGTCTCTCCGAACTGTCGCCATTCGCCCCCTGCAAATCTGCGAAGAAAACAACAAAGCTATGTACGGAAACTACCGTAACCACCGCGCATAAGAGGAACCGACCCCACAGTCAGGATATAGCTCTTAATGTTTCCTTACTCGGAACGCCTCAAAACTTCTTGATTTGAATACCGCTTAAAGCGGGCCTATCAACGGCATGCTTATTAATAGCACTTCATGCAACCAGTTGAAACAATAAAAACAAATTATTTGTTCATTTGTAATTTCTCTTCTTTGCTTGATCCGTACACCCCCGGGTCACTGACAGAATTTTGAATTGACACGGGTAGCGAGTTATCGGGTTAATCCGTAGTGTGGCGAACTGTAAACCTAAAACACCAGCTTAGATGATTTTGTCTCCTTGAAGCGCACTTTAACTCCGAAAGTAACATTAGCCCTATTCCTTACTTGCAGTGACAAAGAGGTGTCTGGAGAGCAGAGAGAGAGAGCGGCCGAGCAGGGAGAGGCACGCGCAGCTTGGACGATGAAGCACTAACGTTATGCAAAGTAACCTCCGTCTATCTGAAAGCTAAAAGTACAAAGCGGAGTAAAAGTACACCGCTGCCCACATAATCGCTCAGACTTTGGATCTCATTTGCTCTTGTCTGTGATCCAGAAGTCTTGAATTTCACAATATTTGGTTTTGAGTCCCAGGCTCTTATTATCAGAAGAACTCCCCCATGATTTGCAGACCGCGCTAATGTTATTGATAATGTGTAGTCTGCATAGTCCAGTTGCCATTGAGTCACAGCGGATTAAAAAAAAGAACAGAAACTGTTCATTTCATGGCAGACTACTTCTTCGTAGGTTACATTTAGAAAGGTAATGTATTGTGTTTATTGTAGTTTTATTGACGTAGTGATTATTATTATTATTATTATTATTATTATTATTATTATTATTATTATTATTATTATTATTATAGTATTATAGTAACTTTTTGGTTTTAAATAAGTTTTGTATTTCCTTCAAGAGATGATTGAAGTGCAGCTGACAGGAAAAGGGTCAGTGACCTCCGTCTCCCTATAGGTCTGATCTTAAACAGACCGGGGAGCGTCGCCCTGATCAGAGCGATCGCCGGGACAGAATCCGGACGCGGGGATTTTCCGGCCGGATCGCAGGTTTATTTATAACCGGCGGGGAGAGCGCGCGGACAGACAGGGGCAGCTGGCGCGAGCTGACAGTCCTGTCCCTGCGCGAGAACATGCACCAGCACGGCCCTGTGCCGCTGCCTCATCTGATGCCCGTTTCCTCCTCTCTCTCGTTTCTTTCGTCTTTCTCTTCTTTCAATCCACTGCCGCATGTGTTCTCTGCGTCTATTTCCATCTCCAGGAACGGAGTAAGCAAAATTTGAGTCTGATCGAGTCTGCCGTTCGCACAGCTGTGCAGGCCAAGCTGAGGATACATTCACCTGGCTGTGGCGTCGACGGGGTTAATTTAGCATGTAAACAAGTGTCAGTTTTACAGAAAAGGAGATATTAAGTTGATGGGACATTATGTAATGTCCCATCAACTTAATTATATTGTACCAATATATCAGTACCTTTCATTTATTTGGCTTCTATTCATATTCAGAGAAAAATAGTACATGCAAGTATAATATACAATGTAAACAAAGACCACAAATTAGGACACGGTAATATAACACCAGCACAATTCACAGTTTAGAATGCAGAATGTAACACCTAGGATAATAAACCCACCCAGACTGATCTCTGGTCAGTTTGAGACCAGAAGTCAGAAGTTCTCATTCATTATGTGAACTTCCAGTGTACTCCCAATGTTCATTATGTATACTCCCAATGTACCCTAACTCCTGCTGTGTCTCTCCTTATACTGTAACTCCTACTGTCCCCCCCATGTACCCTAACTCCTGCTGTCTCTCCCTTTGTACCTTAACCCCTGCTGTCTCTCCCCTTGTACTCTGACCCAGTGTTTCTGAACCCTACTCCTGGCGGCACCCTGTCCTGCATATCTTCTATCTATCCTTGCTCTACCTACCTGACTGAATTTATCAGTGGCACATTTTATTAGCTGAGCACACCTGATTTAATCAAGCAGCATGGATAGATAGAAGATACGCAGGACAGGGTGTCGCCAGGAGTAGGGCTGAGAAACACTGCTCTAACCCCTGCTGTGTCTCCCCTTGCTGTCCTGAGTGCTGTTTGGCTCCAGCGTGCTGTCAGAGCCCTTGGGGCAGTCTGGGCTGGGCCGGCCGGTAGGCAGTGGGTGGGTGGCGTGGTGCTTGCCTGGGAGTTTCCCCCTGCCACAGACCGTGCCAGCTACGCACACTGACTCACTCAAACGAGCAAGGAGGCTGGAACATCTACCATCCCTCTCCTGTCAGAAACACTCCAAGACAATGTAACCTGTGTTACCCACCTGTAGACTGCACACTCCCCCCTGACAGCCACCTGGATCAACTCTCAATGAGAAGCAGGATAGACTCTAGTCACCAGCAAAGGGAGCCAATCACAGTTACGCCCTGACTTGAAGCGCTGATGTCATCCTCTGTAACAGACTAATGTGGTGCACTCCCCTGCAACCAAAACTCCAGCAAAGAATATCCCAAACATACAGGGCTCCCTAGAAGCCTGCATTCATCTGATCTGACCAATCAGAAGCTTAAATTATCTATATACAGTATTTTTTCTGTAGTTTTTCAGATTTGTTTAATCCAACAAATTTGACTTGCACTCACTTCATAGAATACTGTTCAAAATTAATTATTTCATAATTCGAATCTGGATATTTGGACTGACAGCTAACTGTAGTTGTTATTGTTGAAGAGAGTCTGGACACTATTCAGTACATGGAAAATATGATTGAGAAAAAACAGCCTTCGCCTTTAAAGGATGTGCTGCTAGTCGTTTATTTCAACGCGTCTCGTCCGGTGGTTGTTCCCAGACAACGCGATCACATGACCATGCTGATAGCAGGGGATGTTTACTCGTATTAGCCTCACAGTGATACACATTAAAGGACAGCGTGTTTACTCAAAAATACAGCCAGGAGCAGGGAGGCAGGGACCAGCTAATGATATTCACACACAGACACACCCGTCTTCCTGCCGGGCGATCGGTCGGGAGGGCGGTCAGTTCGGGAGGCCCTCTCTCCTCAGCCTCCTCCACAGCTGGAGCGTCTAAAAAAGGGAAGGAGCTGAGGGAGAGGGGGAGGGGCTGAGGGAGAGGGGGAGGAGCTGATGGGAAGGGGGAGGGGCTGAGGGGGAGGGGGAGGGGCTGAGGGGGGCTGGGGGAGGGGGAGGGCTGGACAGCACACATGGGGAGTTTATTTAAGGTGATGGCCTACAGAGATATCTCATTTATTGTTTCCCTTTTTTCCATTTCATTTCACTGGCTCAGCACTTGCAAAAACTGGAAATGAGTGAGGTAAAAGTGCAGTAAGAGCATATTAAAGGCAAAGACAGACATGTACTCACGCCAGGGTGAAATATATTACAAGAACATTACAGCCTACACACAGTAGGCATGATCATAATGAGTTGGTGATAATGAGATGCATTTGTATTGTGCCTTTTGATCTCCTTAAAAGATCTTAAAGCAAAGACAGGGACTCACCTCAGCTGACCATTACAATGAAACTAAAAATCAATAGAATGAAAAAGGACTAAAAGACAACTTTAAAACAAAAAGTCCTGTTTTAAATGTAACTTGGTGGTGCACTCAAGACGAAATGCTATTTTCCCAGGAAAACAGCTAGGGGTTAGGACCAGACATCAATTCAGCATTGTGAACCATCTGACCTGAGATCAGTAAGAGCCTATAAAAACTATATGAAAATATCCTGCCGTGAGCTGCGTGTGTCTGATTATCAGATAAAGTGAGTCTCCCTCACTTTCACTTCTGTCCCCTCACAGCAGAGCCCTGTACACCACAGCCCTGAGGAACTGCCCTCAGATCGCTGGGTTCTCAGGAAAGAGCTCTATCTCAGTCGCCATGGGGATTATGAATGAATAATTTTGTTTTGCTTTGTTTTTGGACGTGAGTGTGGCTGTGTGGTAACGTTGAGTCACTCATCTCCCCTGTTGTAACCTGCAGAGCCTTATCTCACAGTCTTACGGTAGGAGCTGTGTGAGGAAAGTCTTCAATTAAGAGCAATAATCTAATCTGTACCCTGAAAGTCAGATCCCTGGTTAAATGTGGTCCAGTAGACATATCATCATCAGTCTTTTCCTCCCTGCCCGGTGGATGCAGATGCCCTGTTCTGAATCTAATTGGACCGGTGCTGCCCAGAGAAAGATGGGCTTCCCCTCAGAATCAGGTTCTGCTCAAGGTTTCTTCCTGTTAGAGAGATGGTTTCTTTGCCACTGTTGCTGTAGGCTTGCTCTTGGGGGTTCAGGCCTGGGATCTCTATGAGGCCACTTTGTGACAATGTCCTTTGCAAAAGCACCATACAAATAAAAGGGAATTTAACTCAATCAAACACTGGGATGTAGCCATTGTAGAGCAGAGCAGTTTTCACTTGGTCTGCAAGTTTGAATGTTAGTGTGCTTGTAAGTTTGTGTGTTTGTGTTTTTGTGTTTGCATGCATGCGCAGACATGTCACCTTAAAATTCATTCAGTTCTCAGAAAGCTCTCAGAAAGAGGACTGTAAAAGAAAAGAGCCATCGTGAAGCACTGCTTCAGAGGGATAAATCTGACCTTTGATCTCTGAACAATAGGTCCTGTATCAGTCTACAACCTGCCACCAATTCCATATCCTTCTCGTCCAGGGGTTTATTTATAGAATCACAAGAAAATAGCAAAGACTGGTGTACTCTTGACCCACATATTTTGAGAGGACAACTTAATTTGGAAGTTCATAGACCATACAGACCTACTAGCTGCTCAGATAGAAACATCATTGAATGATGGGGATTGAGTTTAACAGTGAGTAAACAGAGAGATATAAAAACAGTGCCATTACGATCCAGCCAGGATGGCCCTGCGGGGGGGGGGGTGTCTACAGGACAGGGGATTTCCTGTTTCTGCCCGCTCATTTCCTCTGGGCCTGCAGTTTGTTGATGGCCATGCTTCCTGTTTCCCAGCTGCGGCACAGCCTGCCAGCGATCTCTACTGCCGAGCATTCTGGGAAGAGAAACGGGACGCTGGTGGAGGACCAGGCTGTGACAGCTCTCATCAGCTCTCATCATTTATGGTTGTGAAAGGATATGTGAGAAACACTTTCTTTCTTTCTTCATGACAGAAGAATATGAAGCCCTGCTATGAGCAGGTGATCTCTGTCTGGGGGGAAATAGCTGGGGTTATCACTGTATGAGTCCCTGAACCAGATTCATTCTCCATTCTTCCACAATTTTAACTCACAATTAAATGTGAGCAATCCATTCCTTCTTTAAAATGCTTGGCAAGTTCAACAATCATAATTTTTTTCTCAAAAAAGTGTTTGTTTAAAAAAACAGTTGATGTTCGTGTTGAATTGTGGATTTAATCCAGATCCCTGTTTCAGCCATTGCTGACTGTGAGTTCAGAAATGACATTACTTACAAAAGCTAAACCTAGTGATTTATAAGGAGTCATCCACTAAGTCATCTAGATTCTTTTCCAGGTAACATGAACCAACGATGCTTAAAAGCCCGTCATTAGCTGTGCTGTGTCTATCAAAACGCTTACCATCAAAAGTGTGGTTACTAATTGTTCATTTGTACAACTGTACATTCCTGCAGTCTGATTTTAAATGGTAACACCAGGAGCCTTTCAGCAAGCCATGACCTTTCAACAAGCTGTGAAAAAATGGCTTCCTTGCCACTACATTGTTCCACCATCCTCTCTCCAGGGAGAGGGGGTCACGGCCCAGAGCAGGGTGCCGCCTCTCTCCCCGTCACAAATATAGAGACGAGCCACTGTCCACCTGTCCGCTGTCAATCAAAACAAAGAGAGAGAGAGACACGGTCAGGAAAAAAAGCTCACTGAAGAGCATCTAAAAGCAGAGAAAGATTCCTGTATAATGGTATCCATCGCAGACGGTGATGGTGAGACAAACGGAACACAGAGTTAATACAAAATGTCAACACTGCCCTCGGTAGCCATTCTCCAGATCTGTTAGTGGAGGTAATAACTACATTGTACATTGTTCCTGATGTTTACTTTGGTGCAAATACATACAAACCTATAAAAATGTGCACACGCTACCTAAGCCACACTCAGCGATATTAGCATGTTTCCTGAGCTCACTTTTGTCAGCGACTCTTGCTGAGTCTTTCTGAGGCCCTGAGAGTTGGGGCACAGGCACGGTATCTGTGTGTTTCTGTTACAGAAATACAGCAGATCACATAGGGGGCCATGTGACCAGCCAGGCACCACCCACTCTGTCCCCCCCCCCAAAACGGGCACTGCTCCTGTCACTCAGCCACCAGCTCTGCCTCTGCTGGGTGGGGTGATGGAAACTTTACCAGCTTCCGCTCATTTATTCCTTTAGGGAGGTACCTAAACCGTCCCTGTAACCATCCAGCTGCTAGCAACCCACTCATTTAAAAAGGGAGCTGAATTTTACCTTCACAGCTTAGGGTGATGGGATACTACTGTGGTACAAAAGTGTTAGCATTAGAATGCTAATTTGCATTTACGCTGAATTACATTTACATTTATTCATTTAGCAGATGCTTTTATCCAAAGCAACTTACAAGTGAGGCAGAGTACAACACAAGCGAGTGTGTCCCGCTACACGCAGAGAGCAAAGGAGCAGTGTCACTCAGAGCTGAGAAGCACAGTGCCTCCAGAAAGTGTAAATCATGTAAGTCACCCAGAACACACTTTGCCACGCAGCTGAATGAGGAGAGACACGCGTCTGGATGTGCAGGACTTCACTCGTAAATGACTAAGGAAAAAGACTTGCGGTTCACTGCAGTATTTCACAGCTCCAGCGTCCAGCCCAAAAGCAGCCCCCCACCACCGCCCCGACCCCCCCTCGTTCCCTGTCAGCCCCCCCGGCGGAGCCTGCCCCCTGGATTGCCTAATAAGCACATGTTCAGGAGGATCGCTTTGTTTATGCAAAGGGGAATGAGGAAGTGTGGGGATCGGAGTCCAGGCCAGGCCGGTATGCAAACCCTAACTGGCTGGGGCCGTGTAGCCCCCGGGGCCAGCGTCACAGTAACGTCAGAGCAACGCTCGGAGAACGTCAGTGTGGCCGATCCCCACTCAGCCCGTATAATCGCAGATTAGCCTGTTTGGATGGGAAGAGATACTGCAACAATCTGCCCTGTTGCTACAGTTTTAGCTTCGTAACCTGTACGAATAACACTAGGTTTTAATAAAGTCTGTCAGAAAAACCAAATTAGTGTGAAAGCTGAACTTTGGCTCTCTGTGTTCTGCTGATGTCACCATCTCACAGCAGGATGTGTGTGTTTAAAATGACCTTTCATGGTGCCTGCCCACACTTGAGCTGAAAAAAGTGAGGATGGACCATGTCTGTTTTAAAAAAAAATCATGTTTTTGCCATCTAGTGGTCTGCTCTAGGATTGCAGCTAAATTACCAGCTTACTGTACAATTGTTCCAGACTACTGATGTTAGAGATGTTTTACAAAACATTATTCATTTTTTAATCTATAAATACAGTAACAATATTTTATGACCTGAAGAATGAATATTTATAAGAATGTGTTTACAAGCCTTTATGATGTATCATTTAATATTTTAAGGATTAGTAACATGCTCAATTCTCTTTTTACAATTTTTCAATCTTATCCAAAGAATTACTACATCATTCTGCTTACTGATGACTGATATCATTTTAAAGCAGACTGCTGGTGTTCCAGACTTACAGGGGTTTGATAAACACAGACTGTGAAAGTAATGTCACCCAGTAATATGCACCCACACTGGCTTTTACTGAAGTGCAGGTCATGGGGAAATTTAAACACCAGATAATATGTTACAAATAAGAGATAAAGGCGAGGGTACTTCCTGTTGTTTGTTTATAACATTGACAAGCAAACAGGTGAGAAACTGCAATCTGTGTACATGTCTGTCATTTTTAAATTCATTTACAAACTTTACACCTCAGCTAACACTTCACACACTTTGCTCTGACATTCTTTTCTTTGAGTTTGAAAGCCAGGTCAATGTCTAGGACTCGGACAAGATCTGGATATTAAAAGTCATTTTATTCTCATAACTCTGATGAGTCTGTGACTACATGGAATCAAAGCATAGAAAAAAACACACATGTATAAACAAGTGAAATATTTAATCCATACATGACTAAGAGGCCATCCCTCCCCACTGTTCGGAAAAGACAACTTTTACAATCATCGGAAAATGAACAAAGTAAAAAAATTGGATGCCAATGAAAGATTGAAAAAGGTATTTATATTAAAACTGGAAGAAAACAGTAGATTTGGCCTCCTGTCCAGACAATCGCCTCCAAAGTAATAAGGCAGGACAGAATCTTGGAGCTTGGCTCCCTCTGGCAGGGTGGAGTTTCCTCTTGCTGTTTCCATGGTTACCTCCTGTAGACAACACCCACAACATTCCTTGGAAGAGACCAAATGAACTTTTTTAACCAGCTGTTTTTTAAAGGTATCTATAAAACCTGTAATACAGTAGCACTCGCAGAGTTGAGCACAGCACCAGTCTGAGAACAGGAAGTGTGAGAGATAGCCGCAGGAAGTGGATGAGAGCGGAGGGCCGGCCCCGGCGCCGGGGTCAGGCAGAGCGTGGCACGCGCTCGGCAGTGACAGCAGAGTGAGGCTTCGCCAATCCCGCAACGGGCTGAGCTCCTCTGAGCCTTGCAGGACTCACCGATCTCAGCCAATCAAATGGTTATGATTTCGGAGAGCACTGAGAAAGTCAGGGGCCTTCCACTGGATAAAACAATCTTTACTGGTAAAAAAAATCTTTTTTGAAATATCTTCTTTTTTTTTTTTACCAGTGAAGGTCATGTGATCCAGCCAGCGGCCCAGCCTGTGGGTTTCGGCCGGAGAGTCGGCGAGGTAGTGACAGGCGTGTTCTGACCTGGCTGCTTTCACGGGGCAGAGAGGGGTTCTGACTGGACTCTGCCCAAAGCGGGGTTCACCAAGCCTCACCCTCAGTAACGCGTGACGCAGACTGAGCGTCCTATAAGGGGATGTGGAAGGACTCCTTGATCCACTGGTCCCGGGAGTTTTGGGTGGGCTGCGGGAGGGACAGCGGGGTCCCGGGTGCACCCTGCGGCTCCTCCCCTCCCTCATCTTCCTCCTCTTCCTCCTCCTCTTCCTCCTCGGAGAAGCCGTTCTCTGTGGTGAAAGAGCTCTCAGACAGCAGTGAGGAGGACATGTCCTGGAAGGCTCCTTTGTACTCTTGGATGGACTCATACAGAGACCAGAGCTGGCAGAGCAGAGACATGTCCAGCTGCCTCAGTCCCACCTGGGGAGGGAGCAGAGCATGGGGATAAAAGGAGGATAAAAAAACAGGACGAGAAAGTGAGGTCTGACTCAAAGATCTAGGCAGAAGGGAACATTCCTCATTAACCATAAGGTTATAGGATCAAGACCCAAATGGGTGGTTAGTGTACACTGCCATGCTAAATCTGAAACTCTTATCCATGCCCAGGTCTAGAAATGAATTAGTCAGCCATGACACCAGTGTCTGCTAAGCAAATTATTATTATTATTATTATTATTATTATTATAACTCTGCAACTCTAGTTCAAAGTACTGGCAAAAAATTTGAGCATTACATGGACAAACACTTTCAGTCCATAACCTGAAATTACAGTCATTGCTTCCAAGACCCTTCAAAAAGCCAAAAATGCTTCCGTACCATCTCCTTACGGAGCATGGCGAGCGCCGCGTCCAGGCTGGCGGGTTTGCTGCGGCCGAGGGAGTCGCTGACCCGAGACTTGCTGATGTCGGCCTGGATGCGGGTCTTCTTGCTGTAGACCTTCTCGATGTCCCTCCACGATCCGCCGCTGGAGTTCAGGATCCCGCTGAGGCCTTTGGGCAGGGGGGGCAGACCTTCGATCGAGCAGACGCTCCCCACCGGACACTCCGGAGGGCTCGGCTGGAACCCGTTCATTCTTGACTCTCTAATCTTCAAACATGACAAAATATTCTTAAAACCTCAGTTTTGTAAATTACTCTGAGCTCACATACACTAGCCTCAAAAGTTATTAGTTTTGTTTTTATTATAAATCACAGCACGATGACAGCGCAGACCAACGTAACTTGCTAACATTTCTGAGGGGAGGGAGCAGGAAACACTGCGAAAATGGCCCATTTTGTGACTCACTTTTGTCAAGGCTGCAGTGTTACGAAATTGCTGAAAAATAGTAAGCGTGCTATTAGCGACAGCGAACATGAAGCGAGCTGTCGGAAATCCGACTTTTTCCACTGAAGAATGTAAAGTCTACAAACCCAAAGTACAGTCCATTTGTTTGCTTGGATTTTGAACTGATTTTTTTCCCTACAACAAACTGAAGATGTAAATCGGAATCGCCCAAAATACGTTTTATAACAATACAAAATATAATACAAACTCGTACAAAATTGTCGACATTCCCAATCCCGAAACACACAGCTAATCCTTTTCTAGGGCAGGAAATCCTAACTTATTTGTTTAGCTAGAAAGCGAGCGACACTGATTATATTCAGTAAAGTGTCCGGTGTCATTTTGCCCCCAAATCATCTGTAATCACGCTTGCAGACAAAGAAAGGTAACAATATACAAATTTCTGTAAACATAAAACGAGGTCAAAATCAGGCGCGCCGCATCACCTTCGCGTCTGCAGTCCTGTGTTTTTGTTAATCTCCGCCTTTAACAGCACCAGCACAGCGCCGAACATGTCAGCACTTCCATTGTTGGTAACATAAGGCGAAAATATGCAGTCTTCATAAACATCCACTCGTCATTTTCTTGCGGTCCCTCTTAAAAAGAGCTCTTCCAGGGTTCGCTGAGAGCTGACCGAAAGTCCTGTTTTCTCTCCGTCCTCCGCGACTCCCCGCGGCGTTCTCTCCTTTGTCTGCGCTCGTAGCCTCGCCCCTCTCGGCCTCCCCCGCCCAGCCTCCGCGCTCACCCCTCTGCGCTAAACAGCACTTGCGGAGGTACCAACACTTGCAATTCTTTGTATGGGGAGTAACAGACGCAAACTGAATGCGTGTGTGATTTATGATTTTTGCATAAACGTCGAATATCTTTACCTCTGTTTCAGGCAAAACTGAATTCATTTAGTTTTTATGAAGCCAAATGAAGAGGAACACTATCTGGTACATGTCCCAGCCTCGAGATTGTTTTTCTACCTTATAAAATGAGAAAGAAACCCACACACACATTTGTACATACCAATCCACATCTTCCAAACCATCCCACACTTACCCGCCAAAACATCTGCAGACTTAAGGCTACATCTGAGGTTTCCGATTTTACGGAGAAAAAGACTTCAGGCTGGCCTGTGCCGGAGCCATAGAGCAGGCAGATTCAATTACTCATTTCCCATTTGCGGCTGCATCAGTTGCGACAGTGTGGTTTAATACAAAGGTAAGAAACGAGTCCTGACTGGTGAGTTGTGTTCATATCAGGTTTAATGATCAGTGGCATTGTATATACACATCATCAGCTGGTTTCACTCCACTTTCCTTCAGGCAGGTTGTGACAGTGAAGGTGCACGCTTTGAGTGGCTCATTTTCCAGGTGAATACAGGTCTGAAAGCATATGGATAGCCGCCATTTTAAAGTGACTCACATCAGGAAAATAACTTCTGTTCCTTCACATCACTTGCTCTTGGGAAAATGAAATCTGTACTGTTGGGAACTGACCTGCAACTCAAACCTCAACCCCCCTTCATTCCAGCAATTTTAAACTGGTAATACAGTAACAGTGAAATGCGCCACCCGGTGAGTCCTCCCTCAGGAGGGGAAATATGCTGAGAATGATGGGAATTAGCTCACCGCTCTCTCTAGCTCACAGCTACTGCCTCTCTCTGTCAGAACCCCCGACCAAACAAGGAGACAGAGAGTGAGGAACATGGAGTATCCAAACAGCAGTGAATCCGTCTACCAGACCCAGCTAGCGAAACCATCTGGTGTAAATGAAAACAGACAGCGCTCCTTTTTTATTAAAATAATCTTTAGCAGGATGAGCCCCCCCTGGCTGTCCCGGCCCTGCAGAGAGGACTGCCCCCCCCCCCCGGCCGCTGCGTCAGTCTCAGCAGAGCTGCAGCTCCTTCAGGCTGCGCAGGGAGTCTGCGCAGCTGCGTATCAGGCTGCACAGCTGGATGCTGGCCTCCACCGAGGATGCCCGCTGCAGCTCCTGCGTCGCCCAGCGCATTTTCTGCAGCACCGCCTCCTGCGCGCAGAACATGGCGGGGTGGTGGGCGTGGCCAGGCACGGACGCTGCCGATTGGCCCGGGTGGACAGAGGAGGCGGAGGCTGGGAGGGGCGGGGCAGGGGCGGGGAGGCTGGGCTGGGCAGGCTGTGGGCCTCTCAGCCCCGAGGCCGCGCCCTCGCAGTGCTCCGGGCGTGGCAGGCCGGGAACAGAGGGGGAGGAGTCACTGGGAGGGGCCCCGTTCACCTGGGGGAGGGGCTGAGAGGCCAGCTGTCGCTCCCGCACCTGCGAAAGGGCAGCCTGGGGGTTCAGTGCTGGGGGGCAGAGAGAGAAACACATGAAATCATGTTCATCAGGCGTGAGGGTGTCTCTCAACTTACACCTTGTAGCGGATTAAAGGATTAGCTGGCTACTGACAGAAAGCAGGTACATCTGACCTTCTGTTCACTTGATATTTTCATTGACTTATTTGGTTGAAACTTTCATCCTGAGCGCAAAGTAAGGAGTCTTTATGCACATGGACACGGGCACAGACCCAGAGAGACTGAGCAGCTGGGGCTTCCGAATCTGACCTGAGCGCTATGGAAACCTCATCCCGCCACAGGGGGCCAGGACAGAGCATAGACGTGACCGGGATGGGGACTGGGACGGGACCGGGTGGCCCCAAAGAGGGTGCTGGACAGAGTGGCCTGGCAGGTGGGCAGTGCAGGTGGGGTTGGGTGGTAATCACCACCTGCACCCTACCACTGGGACACGCCTACTCTCCTGTCTTACTGCAGCCAGTATTAGTATTATTTAACTAATAATTACTATTATTTCAGGTGCTGATTTTATTTAATGATTTCTGCAACTTATCTATTTTGACTATCTATTTCACTGTTTTCCAGTAGATTTATTCAAGCACCAGGGAGTCATTTTCCAGTTTTCCCTCACCCGGATTTGGTTTTTTTTTTTTTAATTCCCTCTAGGATACATATTACAATACCATTTTAAAAAGATGCTGTGCTTGACTGACTGAGGTGAGTCATCAGGACCTCTCCTTATTTACCTGCTGCCATTTGGTGATGCCTAAACATAAACGGTCCCTGGAGTCATTACATCATCAGTTTAGTCATGTGCTTGTACCCTTTATCCCAGGTGACAGGCACAACATTTTAAAAATATCACAATTCATAGCAATTCAATTCACTAACAACCCTGCTAACATCAGCAATGCCCCATTCGAGGGTCTGAACCTGCAACCCTCCAGTTCAGCTGAAGGTCACTCAGTTCCCAGGCCTCCATGCCACAGTGCCACCTGTGTGCTCTGTCCCGGGGCTCACCTGGGTTGTCCTTATCGATATCAGAGTCCAGCTCCTGGCACGCCACACAGTAATTCTTTTTCTGTTTGTCCTGCAGGAGAATTGTCTGCAAAACAGAGAGAAAACATAATTCCTCTTTCCCATAATGCCGTCTGCTTCAGTCTTCCTCTCCCCTGGCCTCTCTCCTCACCCCATGCAGGCAACCTCTCCCCTCTCTGACCCACAGCATCCAGTCCTCTAAACCAGGTCACTCTTCATTCTGAGGCTATTTCTACATTTACTGTGCGATTTCAGCCTACAACCTATCAGTTTCAACACAGACACACACACACACTTTCTCTCTCTCTCTCACACACACACACACATACACACACACACCACACTTTCTCTCTCTCACACATTCTCTCTCTCTCTCTCTCTCTCTCTCTCTCACACACACACACACTTTCTCTCTCTCTCTCTCTCACACACACACACACACTCACCCCGCACTGTTCGCAACACTCCCCCAGCATCTTGTATCCCTTCAGCAGATAGTCTCCCATCAGCTTGCTGATCTTGTCCTGTCGCTCCCGCCGGGCCTGGATCACCTTCATCTCCGCCTCCGAGGGGGGCTCCCACTCGAAGTCATCGTCCTCTGGGGGGACAGACGGCCGGGATGGGACAGGTTGCAATGGAATCAGACACAGATTTTCCGTTTCGTCTATTATTTTCATTTACCCTGGATTGCCTCCACCTCACTGTGAACACTTCGGTAGACAGCTAGCATGAGTTAGCGTACATAAAAAATTCAGTTTCAACATGACAATCCAACTAAACGTGACATAACGTTATCTAGCTATTAAAGGCACTGCTAGCTAGCAATATGCTGACATTCACTGGCAATTCAACAATGTTTAGCCAGCCAATCTCGAGATATTTTGAAAATTTCTTTATAGCAATAAGTAATGTCAGTGAACTGCGTATAAAGAAACCAAAGTTTTTCCAGAGTCCATTTCTCCAACCAATTAGCTAACGTTAGCCATCTGACACAGCTCCATGTGTTACTCTACAGCTATCTGTATCTAATTAGCAGCCACTAGCAAACTAGCCAGCCTACTATGCAGTCAAAAACGGTGTGATGTCACCTTCTGCTTGCTAGAGTATATTTTACGGCATAAATATGCTACTCTAATCAACTTTCGAAGAGATCTAGTCTAGTTAGCTACATAGCTACATAACGTTAGCTAGCCGTTATTTACATAGCAACACATAGCCAGTTAACTTAAAGTACGCGGCAGGTGCTCATTCTCAAGAGGGGCAATACATTTTGCAGTTGATTACTGACCGTGTGCACAGATATACATCATCTAAAGTAATACTGAGCAGATCGGAGATATATAAACACAACCCGCTAACCTGCGTTGAGAGCCATGTCTCCGCTACCCGGCTGCATCTCACGCCGTTGCCCTGAGCGGAAACCACGTTTTCATTCTTCTATGGTGGTTTATGACGTTTTGATCTTACACGTTACAAGTTGCTTTACCGCCCCCTACCGTACGGAGACTAGTCAAGTTCCCCTTTCTTGCGAAGGAGAAGAGCACGACTTGGAATTTAGAGACCCAGGTTTTGGAATTTGGCTAGGCATCACCCCTGTTCTTTGACCGCAGTCAGCCTGGATGTTGTAGACCCATTCATAGTTTACAGGACTCTTTCACCAATAAAGATCTGCCATCGATACAGAGAAAGGAGAGACTGAGATTGAGTCTTGCTGAAGGGGGTTATACTTGCGCTGCTAAAGGTTCCCATTGTCTCATGCATCCTCAGCTTTGCAAGATCAGACCTGTTCAGAGCTAAACTCCGCACCAAAAAATTCTCAGCATCAGCATAAACAGCTCCTTTTCATCTGCAGAGTGCAGCTGTCTCACAATCGGCAATTAAAACTTTGTCTTCCCGTTCTCCTTCTTTCATCCACAGACAAAGAAAAGCCTCTTTCAGAGATCTCTCTGTTTCTCCCCAGGGATGGCAGACAGGCACAGGATGAGAAACACAACCGGAAGCGAATCTAACTGTTCTAACTGTTGTGACTATTCTAACTGTTCTGACTTTTCATCAGACAGGAAAGAACCGCATCTTCTTCCAGAGGGCCAAAGATCCTGCTCTGCTGTGAGCTTCAGTGCCCTGGCACTGTGAGTGTGTTTCCTGCACACTGAACAGGCTGACCTTAGGCTACTCCTCCCAGCACTGCAGAGAAAAACACAGGCCAGTGAAAAGGCCAGTGGAATCAGTAAATCCTGGAGTCTGGGACAGTACAAGAAACAGGCAAGATACAGAATGTCTTTTTATTATTTCAAAGAACAGAGTTTACATGCATCTTTAAACTGGCATATTATATGTGGTATATTTGTGTGCTTTTTTCCACTCATTAGGTTGAGAAATCTTGCCCTCGTCTTGCGTCTTTTCTTTTATACTTTATACTTTTGTCTTTGTTTGGTAAAGACAAAGACGAAAGTCTAAACATTCACGCTAAATCCGAGTGCACATTAGTTTCAGCTCAAGGTAAATTCTCCCGGTGAAACTTCCAAACCTCAGGTGTGCAGGGGCATGTATGGGTGTCATTATGTGTGATGTCCAGAGAGGATTTCCTTGGATGATCAGGCCGTTCAGTTTGGGAGTTTGGGAGTTTGTTTCAGACTCTGCAGCCTCGCCCGTCACGGCAGCGCCGCCATGCCTGCCGGTTTGGGCTTGGCCCGAGCGGTCGCCCCCGCCTCGCTGGCAGTATCCTCCCCGGATGCTCCGTCCTCCCTCCAGCCGCCGTGCCACAGTCCTCCCAGCCACCGGAAGGCGCTCTCATCCCAGTGCTCCGGCAGCTGCAGCAGCAGGTACCCGGCCCCGATGATTCCAGCTGCTGCCACTCTGACCTGGCTGAGCTGGGAGGCTGCAGTCAGGTAGAAATCTACAGCTGGGGAGAGTGAAGGGGTTAGAAACAGCCGATGCAGAGTGAGGCCTCCTCTGAACCACAGAGCATGCTCCCCCTCACTTGCATCTTTTATCTAATCAAAAGACATTGCTCCCCATAGAAAAACCCTGACTGCTTCAGACCAGTTAGCCAATGATAACAGATGATAACGCTATTTTTGGGTTCACGAAGACACCAGCTACAGCAAGCTACAGCATTCCTGAGCATGCTAGAAAAACGTAGCTTAACACGTTATTTCCTATTTTATTTAAGTAAGTATACATGTAAGCACATCCAAAGAGGAGGTTCCATACACTTAGTGCTGTGTAACAACCTGTACTTACATCATTATTACACAGTACTAACATGTGCAATTGCACAGGAGCAAGACTGCAACAATGTAAAATGTGACTTCATATTCTTACGTAATTCCTTAAGTTAACCATGTCATTGACAGGTAGACAGAGGTAAATAGACTAAAGGAGTGTCGGTGTGGGTGTGTCCGTGTAGGTGTGTCTGTGTGGGTGTGTCCGTGTAGGTGTGTCGGTGTGGGTGTGTCTGTGTCGGTGTGGGAGTGTCCGTGTTGGTGTGTCCATGGGGGTGTTTCGGGGGTGGGCGTGTCCATGCAGGCTGGTCTCTGGTACCTGTACTTGCTGGAACGCTCAGCAGGACACCTAAAGAGATGAGGGTGGGGTACGTGAGGACACTCCCCAAATTCACCAGCACGTTGAAAGCTAAGCAGAGGAAATAAAAAGATAAAAGATTAGCGCTGGAGTGCAGCTCAGTCCTGATAACAGCATGTTCTTGGGACTGCTGGGAACTCATGCATTTACCCAGAGTACCAGGGGATTAAAACAGGACCAGCTGAACGCTACACAGCAAAGCAGAGTATGCAGTTATCAGATGTGCACTTTATATAGAGTTGACCAAACTGCATTCAAATCTTTACATTTGAAAATAATGTTACAGTAAAACTCATATGTGGAGCCCTCCATGTACCAAGAACTAGACCCTCGAGGACTACATGCTATGCATATTCTGCTGTATAATTCTGCTGTATAACTTTTAAGATTTAAGATTTACAAGACTCATTATGTTTTACACACCGTATATTGCTGTGTCTTACTACCTACATGTTTCACCATTCTTAAATACTGTTTCTTAGGAAATTCTTTCCTACTGAATTTGTCCACCCAGTGCCGGCCAGAAGCAGATGGGCTCCCCCTCTGAACTGGGTTCTGCTCAAGGTTTCTTCCTATTAGTCAGGGAGTTTTTCTTTGCCACTGTCACCTTTGGCTTGCTCTGAGGGGGTATCAGGCCTGGAATACCAATGTAAAGCTGCTTTGTGACAACTCATGTTGTAAAAAACACTACAAAATAAAACTGAATTGAACTGAATATATGCCAATTATGCCACTTCCTTGTGGATTAATTACTTAATGACAGTAATAATTCTCTCTGTTGGGGTGTGCAGTGCTCAGTGAGATGTTGGGGTGCACTGTGAGGTTTGAGATGTTGGGTGCGCGGTGCACAGTGAGATGTTGGGGTGCACTGTGAGGTTTGAGATGTTGGGTGCGCGGTGCACAGTGAGATGTTGGGGTGCACTGTGAGGTTTGAGATGTTGGGTGCGCGGTGCACAGTGAGATGTTGGGGTGCACTGTGATGTTGGGGTGCAGGTTTGAGATGTTGGGTGCGCGGTGCACAGTGAGATGTTGGGGTGCATGGTGAACAGTGAGATGTTGGGTGCGCGGTGCACAGTGAGATGTTGGGTGCGCGGTGCACAGTGAGATGTTGGGGTGCACTGTGAGGTTTGAGATGTTGGGTGCGCGGTGCACAGTGAGATGTTGGGGTGCACTGTGAGGTTTGAGATGTTGGGGTGCTCTGTGCACAGAGAGGGGGGTCTTGCCGAGCAGCAGAGAGGCCTGCACACACAGCCAGTCCCAGGGCACGTGCTGGGTGGTGGGCCAGTACTCCACTTGCGTGAGGTGGAGCAGCACACACAGCCAGGAGTGCAGTACACTCCCACACAGCCCCACACAGGACAGCAGCGCGCTGGCCACGCCCGGCCGCACCTGCCCCACACGCCTCTTCAGCAGCACCTGGAGAACACACAAACACACCAGCACTGAAAACCCGAGGCCTGCAGGCTCAAATCCGGCGGGGCACTGTAGTCCTGTGGTCGAGCAGGGTACTTCAGTGAATATCAGGCTATAGTAATGGATGCAAAAATGTGAGTTAATTCACTGTGGGTAAAGATGTCTGTTTGGTAAATCTCTACATGTTACACGCGTTATACATGTGCTGTCACTGTTTTGAGCTGTCTTTTAGAATACAGAGGGGAGGGGTTTATTTTCTCATGATTCAGAGAGGGGTGGAGCTTTTCAGGAGAGGGGAGGTGCTGACCTTGTAGAGGGCCGAGGTTGAAGCAGAGCCGACCCCAAGTGCCACCCCAGTGATGGAGTCGCTATGGAAACCGTCGGCATAGGCCATCATGACGATTCCAGTGATGGAGAGGATGGCTGCCACAATCTGAGAGAGACAGCACCGCACAGAACAGCATGGTACAACATAACACAGCACAACAGAGAACAACAAATGTCAAGAATTAGCTCAGGGAATTTTAGGGAATAAAAGGGGGAAAAATGTAAAAACAACTTAGTTTCTTATCTATTACACATCAAGCAAAACCTGCTCTTCGCATGTGTGTGTCAGGCTGTGTCATCAGCCAGCAGTGACAGTGAGTCCAGCAGCGGAATCTAACTGGCTGCATTCCGTTGGGGTAGGGTGGGTCACTCCACACAGGGTTCCTCCCCTCCCTGCTCTTCAGCGCCCTCTAGTGATTTGTCAGGTGTACACAAGTTGCTTAGGTAATGATGACAACAGGTGCACCCATCTTTTAATTAGCATTTGCTCCCCTGCAGTGCACTGTGGGACTTGTAGTGTGAGACGCAGCCTTTGGCTCCATGCAGGTGGATTTTGGGGGCAGTTCAGCATCAGTCAGTGTTCCTGTAGGCCCTAAGCCTCCCACAGATAAATTTCACCCAGAAGCACCTACACCATCCCCTTACATTCACCCAATCCTACCCCCAAACATGTCCCCCTCCTCCACAGCGCAGTCACCCTAACACGCCCACCGTGATATCATCCTGCCACGCCCGGGTGCCGGCTCACCCTCACGCCCATGAACCTCTCGCGCAGGCCGATCCAGGACAGCAGGAAGCAGAAGGCCTGGCTGCAGCAGAGCACGGCGCTGGCGTCGCCCGCGGAGACACGGCACAGCGCCAGCAGGTACAGGTAGGTGGAGAGGCTCCAGAGCACGGAGAAGGGGGCGGAGCCTCGCAGCAGCGCGCGCAAGGACACGCCCTCCGACCCCAGGGCCTCGCTGCACTGCCTGTGGGGGCGGGGGGGCACACCTGTCAGCCTCATCACAGGTCGCTGAGCGCGTTCTAACCTGAGCAGCAGGGGGAGCTGTCGTGCAGAGGTGGAAGGAGGTTTGAGAATAAAAAAATTTAAGCAGGGTGACTAATTTGAGAATAAGAAGAGGGAAAACAAACATTCTGGGAAACTGAAGAAACAATCGTTGAGACGAAGGCAATTTATTAGTGCGGCTTAATTACGCACCGTAAAGTGCAGACAATTGTTTATCCTCCAGCGGATCTTAGAGGATTAGAGACGCAAAGCTGCTTACTTTAGAAGGCTTTTGAGCCGTACAGCGTGTGACAACAATAGCCAGTCATGCCATTGTTCTGCACACTTCTTCTCTGGGAAATGCACAATCATGATATTATGCACCATATACTTAAACAAACCTCCTTTTAAGCAAAATTTCACACATTTCTCTGATCACATTTCAGGCCTCTAGGAATTTCTCAGGTCTAAGAATTCACTTTAGTATCATCAGCCATGATATACATGGGCAATTAACCAACGTTACCAACTTGCTAAACTTGGCATCAAATCTAGAGACATTTAGAGTGACAGTGTAACATATTCAGGTATTTATCAAATTATTAAATTTATCAGATTATGTAAAAAGACAGCCTTGTAGTGTACTATACCTGATTGCCCCGGAATGTTAGAAACATGAAGTAAACAACTGAAATTTCTGTATCATCCAGCCCTCCTTGGGACTTCTGTCTCTTGCAGGGCAGTTTGGTGACTTTCTGTTCTGGCAACAGCTGGCAAAAATGTGGGCAACCACACTCCAAACCTCCTTACCTGAACCGCGTCATTGGCCACTGCCGCTGGTCCGCCCCCACTAGATGTCCCAGGTAGTACAAGGGAAAGATGAGAAGGTTCCAGATGCTGCAGAACCAGGTGATGAAGAACGGGGCGTGGAGTGTTTGTAGGACCTGCTTGGCGCTGTGGGTCCCGCCCGCCCAGGAGAGGGCGATGCCACCTGCCAGGACCACACCCCATGCCACCCGACGTATGCCCACCAGCGGGCACCGAGCACAGCACCCCGTCACACCCCGGCCCCCGCTCTCCGCACCGGCCGTCTCCGGGAGAGACCCCCCCTCCTGCGCTGCCTCACCTACAGGGGGGGCAGACCCCGTTAGAGTCGCACATCTCACCGCCTCGGGGTGTCAGAGGTCAGAGGTCAGATATCAGAGAGTAAAAGGTGTTGGACTGATCAGCCTGTCCCTCTTTCTTCAGGTTCACAGTGAGGTCTGGCTGGGAATTGTTTATGACCAACCAATGTTGTGGATTTCAGCTCAGGAGAGAAATTTAATGACAGAAGCAGTTGCTTGTCCATGACTCCAAAATAGTAATAATGTTGAACTTATAGTTCAAAGTGGTTCATGTATATCCACAACAAGGAAATATAATTGGCTGGGTGCAACCTAAAGATTATGTCACTCTTCTCAGCCATTAACTAGTACACTCTGTGTACCACTCAGGCAGATGTTTAATTAAGAGCACAATATAATTACAATGTGAGCTGATTGATTGATTGAGTGAGTGAGTGAGTGAGTGAGTGAGTGAGTGAGTGAGTGAGTGAGTGAGTGAGTGAGTGAATGTGAGAGAGTGAGTGAGTGAGTGAGTGAGAGAGGGTGTGTGAGAGAGTGAGTGAGAGGGTGTGAGAGAGTGAGTGAGAGTGTGAGTGAGTGTAGTAATAACCATCATTCTAACCCAGAATGTTGTGGGTTACATGTGAAATGGACTGAAATGACTAAGTATAATCTGGGGTTGCATCAATAATAAATATCACTCTTCCAATTTGCTGGGGATGGGGGCAGGGACAGGGGGGAACACAGTCGCTGAGGCAGAGGGAGTGTTTGGGGGTGGGGTTGGGGGGGGAACGCAGTCGCTGAGGCAGAGGGAGTGTTTGGGGGTGGGGGTGGGGGGAACGCAGTCGCTGAGGCAGAGGGAGTGTTTGAGAGCCTTACCTGTAGGCGCGGGAGGTGCGAGGGTCTGTGGGCTGCTGCAGGGGGACGGAGACACCTTGGCCGTCAGTTTGCTCATGGTGCTCTGAGTCCCGGGTCCTGTGTGGTGTGTGGGCTTCCTCCTGTGTCCTGTGTGGTGTGTGGTCTTCCTCTCAGGTGTGTGTGCTCTGCTCCGTTCCCCGGGGGTGAGGAGTGTAAGCCAGGCAGGGTGTGAGAGCCGGGGATTAATATGCTTAAAGTAAGGGGATCTGCCAATCATCCAGCAGGTATAATTACTGCTGCACCACAGGCAGTGAGAGACAGTGTAAACCCCACACACGCACACACACACACACACGCACACACACACACACACACACACACACACACACACACACACACATGCACACACAGAGTGAACACAGTAAACACACGCACACACACACACACACACACACGCACACACACACGCAGAGTGAACACAGTAAACACACACACACACACACACACACACACACACAGAGTGAACACAGTAAACACACACACACACGCACAGAGTGAACACAGTAAACACACACACACACGCACAGAGTGAACACAGTAAACACAAACACACAAACAGTGAATACAGTTAACCCTGTCTCGTGGTCTCCAGACCTGATCTATAAGGAGAAGTACAGCAATCACCCCATCAATCAGCATTATATTCCTGTTGTAGTCTGTGCTGTATATGTGTATCAGCAGATGCTCTTTAACTTCCGCCAGCGAAAGCTTTCCAGCAGAGGCTTGTGCTGTTACTGGTTACAGTGGTCTCAACACCTTTATTGTCAGCATCATTCCTCTCCCTGAGCAACAAATAAAATAAGCATCTGATCAGCAGCGGTTTATTCTCTCCTTCCTCTGATGGCTCAGCCGATTTTACCTGCTGTGAAGATGATCTGCCCAAAGACATTCTATTGTGAGCAGATATTCAGCTCCATCCTTTTTTCCATCCCTTGTCTGAGAGGTCCTGGTGTTGTCTGTGTTCCTGTGCTGACCAGCATGAAGGTTCTGTTTTAGACTCTGTTTTGGACTCCGCCCCTTCAAGAATGTTGATAATGAGCCAGCAATCGAAACTCATGTGGTTTCAATAACAGCAGAGAGAACTTTCAGTGTGGTGCACACCAAGCTGACTGTCTGCTCCATGTTCTGTATAGTCTGTGATCTGGCCTCAGTGCTGCAGCGTGTATGTAATGGGGTTAGAGAGAGGCACTCAAACAGAGGTATTTCAATATTCCTTTATCTTGTCACATACACCTTTTCAATGCATTAAAAATTTATTTCGATTTTTGTGTGTGGCCTTAGGCTGTCTGAGCCGATAGATTGGAAATGACTGTCTGCTGCTTTTCCATTTAGTTGGACTTCCCTCCCTTCTATATATGAATCAATTACCTTTATCATTCCATCTATATCTGAACAAGTTACCCTTTACCTTCTAATTGCCTGTCCATTCCTTACATAACAGCCCTCCTATTCAAAGTTTAGGTTTGTTAATATACTGTAAGCATTACTACATACATACATGCACAGTTGTCACTGAAATTAAATAAAATAATATGTAAGAATCTAAATGGAAAGGCTTCCTCACAGAATAACCAACCATGACTCCACCTCCACAAATCACAGTGCAGAACAGACTCTGCACGACAGGACCAGCGGTGTGAAGGAAGTGCCAAGAATTCTGCAGAGTACAATGAGGAAAAAATTTATTCAGTTTTTTTTTTAATCTTAAGATACATAATTAGAACATCATAATAAAAAAAACACTTGAGAAAAAGTAGTAGATTTTCTATTTTTCAATGTACAAAATTGAAACTCCGTTCATCCCAGCCCCTCCCCTCTGCCTGTCACGAGCAGCGGCCATGTCAGCATGTATGTACGTCCTCCTGACACGGAGTTTTAATTCAAATTTCAATTTTAAAGAAAATCATTTCAGGTTTATTCAAAAAGTCTGCCACCCCTGGGCAACTCCAGACCATTCATGAGTCACCATGGAAACACCTCAAAATTCATAAGCTGTAGGCAAGCGTTCCTACGCTGTAATTCATCCAGTCAAATCAAATGTGACTAAAAGAGACTACGGGCCGAAACTCAGCTGCTCATCACTCCGTTTTAACATGATGTGAACATCAAAGTCAACTCCTCTTCCAAAAGTCAGTATTTCAGTAGGCCGCCAGGGTAAAGACTCTTTAATATGAGCCCTCAGTAGCCACTGCTATCAACAAACATCTGGCCAATCACATGACAATACCTCTGACCAGTCACCTGTCATCACCTTCCAGACATGATGGCTTTACTGTTACAATGCAAACGTTGTGGGGTTTCACAAATTGAGGGATCAGGAAAGCAGACGCCCAGCTGAGCTCTCCATCTCTCCTCTCTGCTCCTTCAGCAGCACAGAGCACCCTAATGTGCTAATGTATAAAGTACCGTACAGTTCACCACGCTGCCATTTTTGGCTCATTTTAAGGAGCCCCTGAGGGGGAAGTGAGGGCGCTATGGCAGACCCCACTGGCTATAACGCACTGTGACTACACTCATTTATATTCTATATCCAGTGAAACGCGCCCCTTGGTGTTTGGTGACTGTAGCACGACAGGCGCCGGGCAGGGGGCGGGGGGGGGGTTATTCTACCTGAGATCTTTCACATCAAAGGCTTTCCTTCCCTTCATTACCCCCACACAGCGATCAGAGCAGCTTCCGCCAGCCCTGCATTAGCAAGTCAAAGTGACGCATATCTGCATCACAACCAGGATACAGGAGCTGAAACAGAGCGGCGAGCTGGAGCTGGCAGCAGCGGCAGGAGTTTACCCAGCTCACAGACCGAGAAAGAACCTCTCCACCATACCGCCACCCCGCGGGAGCACCGCTACTCTAGTGCTTTTATTTTTAAGCTTTAAGGATAACGCATCACATGGCAGTAATAACTACTGTGGTCAGGTGTCAGTTCTCTGGTTTTCCGGTTCTCCAGCCTGTAGCACCTGGATGGTTCCACAGCGGTTGTTCATCGTGTGCTCGTATGGGGGAGGGGGTATGACCATCAGGGGGACCCAGAGGACCCCCAAAAACACAGCTACAAAAAAATCTACAAATCAATCCTGAGCTACTTTCTCACAAAAAGTAGAAAACCACAAAAATATTCTGTGAAAATATTTACAAAAATGATTGAATTGGATACAACTTGTGCTCATTCCTTATTATTTCAAAACAGGCCCTAGTCAGTTTAAATATTTAAAAAGTCATAAAAAACAAGGAAAATAATATAAAAATGAATATAAAAAGGGTTTAAAATGCAACACAGTTAAATACCCTAAATAAATATAATCAGGCTGTGTGTTGGTGTAAACTGTATGGGTATATATTTGACAAAATTAGGTGCAGGTGTGTGAGCACTTGCATGTTTTTTGTATGTATGTATGTATGTGTTTGTGTGTGTGTGTGTGTGTGTGTGTGTGTGTGTGTGTGTGTGTGTGTGTGTGTGTGTGTGTGTGTGTGTGTGTGTACGCCTATCTGTGGACAGGCTGGGTTTCCGGGAAGGAGCCCAGCTGAACGCAAAGCAAAAGGTGAGTGACAGAATGACACAGAATGCCCCCCATGTCTCCAGGGACACGCCCACTCCTCAGTCCTCCAGCACGATGGGCTCGCTGCTGTGGGGAGGCGGGACGGGGGGCAGGATGGGGGGTGTTGCTCGGGGGGGCTGCGGCACTTTCACGTTGAGGGGGAGGTGTGGCTTCCTGGCCGCCTGTCTCATCTGCACCTGTGTGAGTGCCTTCCTCAGAGCTCTGAAACACACACAGGAACCGCTGAAGCACATACACAAACCACTAATACACACAGCTACCGCTAACACACACACACACACACACACACACACACACACAGCTAACACACACACAGCTAACACACACGCGCACACAAACGCGCACACAAACGCGCACACAAACGCGCACACACACGCACCAACCACTAAAGCCCACACAGAAACTGTTAACACTCACACAGCAACCACTAAAATACACACAGCAACTGGAACAGGTGTACCTGCACCTAGTGAGGTGTTTCTGGTACTTCATTGAGGTGTACTTGTACTTGGTGTGTTTTAGTGAGGTGTATCTGTACAGGAGATGTACCTGGTGTCTTTATTTAGGTGTACCTGTACAGGAGATGTACCTGGTGTCTTTATTTAGGTGTACCTGCACAGGAGATGTACCTGGTGTCTTTATTTAGGTGTACCTGCACAGAAGATGTACCTGGTGTCTTTATTTAGGTGTACCTGCACAGAAGATGTACCTGGTGTCTTTATTTAGGTGTACCTGCACAGGAGATGTACCTGGTGTCTTTATTTAGGTGTACCTGCACAGGAGATGTACCTGGTGTCTTTGGTGGCCACAAACACCACAGGGCTGGGGTTGTCTCCCTGGTTGACTTTCTGCCGCTTGACTACAGACTGTGAAGTCGTCTGCATTCCTGAGGTGAAAGGCTTGCCATTGGTGGCCAGCTGGACCCCTGCCACCTGCAGCCAATGAGACAGAGGGTCAGGACAAGGGCTGGAGACAGTGCTCTGAGAGAGAGAGGGAGACGGAGGTGGGCAGATGGGACACTCACGCTGTCGAAGGGCCTCTTGCCCAGCAGGTTGGAGATGCCGCGGGGCTGGTTGCCCTGGTTACGGTTGATGGGGATGGGGACACCCCTCAGAGCCTTGGGCCGATGAGGCGCTTGAAGGGCTGGAGAGAGCAGGGAGGCCTGATCAACACCAGGACCACCACCGGATCAACTCGCTTACAGACACGCTGGCAGTCTGCACCTGCGCAGTGTGGCGTGCGTCTGCGCGGTGTGGCGTGCGTCTGCGCGGTGCGGCGTGCGTCTGCGCGGTGCGGCGTGTGTCTGTGCGGTGTGCGTCTGCGCGTGCGCGTGTGTCTGCGCAGTGTGCGTCTGCGCGGTGCGCGTGTGTCTGCGCAGTGTGCGTCTGCGCGGTGTGCGTCTGCGCGGTGCGGCGTGCGTCTGCGCGGTGCGGTGTGCGGGTGCGTCTGCGCGGTGCGGGTGCGTCTGCGCGGTGCGGCGTGCGTCTGCGCGGTGCGGTGTGCGGGTGCGTCTGCGCGGTGCGCGTGCGTCTGCGCGCGCGTGCGGCGTGCGTCTGCGCGGTGCGGCGCGTCGTCTGCGCGGTGCGGTGTGCGGGGTGCGTCTGCGCGGTGCGGCGTGTGTCTGCGCAGTGTGCGTCTGCGCGGTGCGGCGTGCGTCTGCGCGGTGCGGCGTGCGTCTGCGCGGTGCGGTGTGCGGGGTGCGTCTGCGCGGTGCGGCGTGTGTCTGCGCAGTGTGCGTCTGCGCGGTGCGGCGTGCGTCTGCGCGGTGCGCGTGCGTCTGCGCGGTGCGGTGTGCGGGTGCGTCTGCGCGGTGCGGCGTGTGTCTGCGCAGTGTGCGTCTGCGCGGTGCGCGTCTGCGCGGTGCGGCGTGCGTCTGCGCGGTGCGGCGTGCGTCTGCGCAGTCTCTTACCCAGTTCCTTCACGATGGAGGCCAGGTCTGCCCGGGGAGTGGGTGTGGTCTTCACAGGAGGCTTTGGACTCTTAGCCAGTCTGATCATACCTGCAGAGAGCAGGAGGGAGGGAGTGAGCGCAAATACCGTGTGCACTGTGTGTCAACGATTTGGATCAGTAACAGGGTGTATGGAGCAGCGACAGCAGGGAGCAGGGAGCAGCCACAGAGAGGAGCAGCGAGAAGAGGAGCAGCGACAGCAGGGAGCAGTGACAGAGAGGAGGAGCGACAGAGAGGAGCAGTGACAGAGAGGAGGAGCGACAGAGAGGAGCAGTGACAGCAGGGAGCAGTGACAGAGAGGAGGAGCGACAGCAGGGAGCAGTGACAGAGAGGAGGAGCCACAGAAAGGAGCAGTGACAGCAGGGAGCAGTGACAGAGAGGAGCAGTGACAGCAGGGAGCAGTGACAGAGAGGAGCAGTGGCAGCCCGCAGCAGCGCCGGCCCTCACACTCGGCTTTGACGGCGTTGGCGTTGACGGGGGCGTAGGGCCGGCGGGCGGCTCGCCGCGGCTGCAGGACGTCATGGCACAGTCTGCGCGCCAGCCGGCTCAGCCTGTCCGTCTGCAGGATGAAGGTCTGCCGGTTCTTGGCCAGCAGCTTGGCCCGACCCGCGGCGCTGGCGAAGGGGGACGCGCCCTGAGCCTCCTGCCGCGTCACGTGACCTCGAGACACTCCGTCCTGAAAGGGGCGGATCGTTAAAGCACACGGAAGGGTGTCTATCTGTACTGCAGTGAGAAACTACATACTGAACACACAGTATTTAGCACAATGCACTCCAAGACCTCCTGATTTAAAAACCACCTACATAAAGTGATCAGCACATCTGGGACAAAATACTACTCAGGGAATCAGTTTTTAAGGATTATTTTGGACATGTTATTTCATATTCAATTGAGAGCATTGGGCCACGATAATGAAAGAAAGCCTTTTAAAATCTGAATTATAAATCTCATACCTGGGATTAATTACCACGACACCTAGTGTGTAAAACATTTTCATAAAACATATTTTATAATGTTAGAAAATTTGGAGTGCGTACATTAAGATTTTTTTGCCACACCAAGCAAGAAATAGAAACTGGCATACCGAGTTGGCTCGTGCAGCGCCCTCTAGCTGCGTGGGGGTCTTGAGTCCTCCGTATTTCTTCCAGTAGATCCAGCATGGTGAGCACAGCCGACACTGCATGCTGCTGGGTCCCCAGGCGTACCACTGCGGGGATTGGGCAGCTGGAACAGAGAGGATTCTGGGATCACTGGGTTGAGCCACCTTACACTGATGGCGGACAGAAATGATTATCCAATACAAGAACTAGAGACCCCACCGTGATATTCTGGTTGCAGAAACATGTTCTTGTGATTAACTGAAACTGGGTTGGACAGCAGTGTGGCACCATGACTGAAGGACTTGACAGGGGTAACCAGTGTGTTGTGGGTTCAAAGCCCAGCAGATAAGGTGTAAGACCTGAGCAGGTGGCCATGAGTTTAGCTCTGTAACGGCAGCGGCAGTAACAGACTGGCACTCACTTTGGCAGCTCTCACAGCTCAGACTCTTCTGGAACCCTGCAGACCCGTTCACACCCGCCTTACCGCCCGGGACCAGGATCTGGTTCGGGTTGGGCTTGGAGCTGCAGAACAGAGAGAGAGACAACTCAGCCTGAGGATCATGAGTAACCACGCAGCAGTGACCAACAGACAAAGTCTACATCATATTTAATGGTAACACTGCCTATTAATTTATAATTACAAAGCAAAATCTGGGTATACCTTCAATGGTCAATTATTTATTTGTCACTGGTTTCTTATTGCATTGTAAAATATTAGGAACAATTAAAAAATGTATTTCATGCCAATAAAGCATAATGAACTGAACTGAATTAGGAGGTGACTTAACAGGTGACTAAATGCAGAGATCTTTGTAACTGGGAGGGGGAGCTGTTCAAGTGAATGGGACTAGAGACTTGCATGAGACTACAGGGATGTACCGTTTAGCTGTGTCGACTACAAGCTGATTCTGAAGACAGAGTCTCTCCTGGCACCAGAATATGGTCCCTCTCCCTCTCTCTGTGCCCCTCCCTCCCTCTCTCTCCCTCTCTCCCCCTCCCTCTGAGGGGTGCATACTGTAGGAGAGTATTCTGGGTTCCACAGTGGTGCCCTGACAGGCATTCTCATGCAGATGAGAGAGGGTATTTCAGAGTATTTGCTTACTAAGTTGGGATGTAAACCTGTTTCAGCTTGCTGTCTGCTTCAGCTGCCTTCAGCCTTTTCTGAGGAGAAAAGAAATGGTCATTTAAACCCATAAAGCCAGCCGTGCCCAGCAAAGCCACAGTCCTCTTCCCAGTAAACCCTGCATTACACAATGCTGTATAGCTGGGCCGTTTGGAAATGCGTCCACAAGGGGGCGCTCACAGTGGAAAGGGTAGCCTTATATCAACAGAGGAAAGGACAGGAGTCAGTGAGAGGCTCCTCTCAGAGCCGTCAGGTGGGAGGCTGAGGTCAGTTCCCTGGATTACATGGGCCTCACTGCACTGTTACTCCAGGTAATTCTAACAGAACATCTATGAACATATTCTGTAAGAACAAGGAAATCAGTCGAAGAGATTATATTGCCTGATGTCTTTGACTAGCTCAGCTGTTTTTAAACATAATGGGAGGAGCGGGTGTGGGGGGTGGAGGGACGTACCTGCTGGATGTAGCGGTCTGTGGTCTTCCACATGTAGTAGAACTGGACGATGCTGGCCAGAGACTTCCAGGGCAGCTGTGAGGGACACCAGAGAAGGGTCTCATACACAACTGCACCACATGTTAGCATATTAGCATACTTCATGCTGACTTCCTGACAGTTTGTATCTGCATCCTGCGAGGGGTCAGGCATGACTACATTTTAAATATGAGATCTATTACTAATAATAATAATTTTAGACATATTTGCTGAGCCCAGGTGATTTCCAAAGTGTGCCTCTGTTATACGAGTCACAATGGAACCTTGGCCATTTGTATTTTAAGCTACCCGCCACACACTGTCGTTAATGAACAGTTGACATCTGTGTCTTAGGTTCCTTGCTTACACAGGTTCAGTGCCTTGTCCAGCTGGTTAATAACCACCCCACACTCCCCTGTAAACGTGTGCGGGCGTCGGTCCGGCTCACTCACGAAGTCCTGCCGGATGTCGTTGAAGTCCTTGCCGTACTTCTCCAGCGCCTCCTCGAACAGCGCAGCCTCCGAGGCGCTCCACTCCTCCATCTCGTCCCGGCACAGAACCGGGCCGCCCCGTGGCACCAGCGCGGTCATGGCCCGCGACAGGTCGTACCCGCACCACTGCAGCGTGTCCATGGCGTGGAACTGACCCCGAGGGAGAGAGGGAGGGAGGGACAGAGACGGGGAGAGAGGGAGGGAGGGAGACGGGGAGAGAGGGAGAGAAAGAGGGAGGGAGAGACGGAGACGGAGAGAGAGGGAGAGGGGGAGGGAGAGAGAGTGAGCAGGGAGAAAAAGAGGGAGGGAGAGAGGGAGGGAGAGACGGAGGCGGGGAGAGAGGGAGAGAGAGAGGGGGAGAGACGGAGACGGGGAGAGAGGGAGAGAGAGAGGGGGAGAGACGGAGACGGGGAGAGAGGGAGGGAGAGAGGGAGACGGGGAGAGAGAGTGAGCAGGGAGAAAAAGAGGGAGGGAGAGAGACAATGAGAGAGCAGCAGAGAGAATCAGAGAGATACAGAGAGGTAGAGCCATGGAGAAAGCAGAGATATGTAGAGAGAGGTAGAGAGAGCAGCAGCAGCAGAGAGAGAGCAGCAGCAGCAGCAGAGAGAGCAGCAGACATACACAGAGAGATACGGCTTCATTACAGTGCAGCGGATGGAGCTCTCAGTCCAGTGTGATGTCTCTGGAGCCCTGCGGAGAAACACAGCACAGTGCAGACACAGGCTGGCGGATGGAGCTGAGCTGCAGTCAGCGCCCTGCGGAGAAACACAGCGAGCCCTAACAGCCCTGCGGAGAAACACAGCACAGAGCTCCAAACACAGCCCTGCAGACAGAAACACAGCACAGAGCTCCTAACACAGCCCTGCAGAGAAACACAGCACAGAGCTCCTAACACAGCCCTGCAGGAGAAACACAGCACAGAGCTCCTAACACAGCCCTGCGGAGAAACACAGCACAGAGCTCCTAACACAGCCCTGCAGAGAAACACAGCACAGAGCTCCTAACACAGCCCTGCAGAGAAACACAGCACAGAGCTCCTAACACAGCCCTGCAGAGAAACACAGCACAGAGCTCCTAACACAGCCCTGCGGAGAAACACAGCACAGAGCTCCTAACACAGCCCTGCAGAGAAACACAGCACAGAGCTCCTAACACAGCCCTGCAGAGAAACACAGCAAAGTCTCTGCCACTGCACTGGAGAAAACCACTTAGCCATACAAATGGAGCTGCAAGGTTTTACAAACACAGATCCCTCTCAAAGCCATGAGAACATATGTTAAGTATATAATGATATTAACAATTCCTATCGTATCAATAGAAACTAAAGGGAGAGCAGAGCTTTGAACAATCCAGGTGCTGCAGTTCCTTTACACTCCACTAGGTGGGAGCCCTGAGCTAGTGTATAAGAGAGCTGAACTGGACAAACCACTTGCTTCTCTCAGGGCCTTCTGGGCCGGGGAGGCATGATAATTTGACTGAAAGTATGATGACCTCTGCAGCAGCCAAATGTAACCACAACGCCATGCAGTGTCTCCTCAATACTGCAACTCCCCAATACAGCTACACCCACCTACAGCTGAACCCCAGTATATGGACACCCCAATACCCCTAACACCTCACTACAGCTGCACCCCAATACAGTGCTGTCGCCATGAAGCGACTCTCTAGAGCAGCAAAGCATAAAATCAGCAATGCCCTACAGCGTAGAGGGTGCACTGTTGCAGCTCTGGAAAAACAAACCTCTCGGCGATCTCCAGTGTCAATCAGGACAGTTTCATTCACTCAGTCTCTAATGAACCACGCGTTTTTGAGCAGGCAGAGAATAGACACCACACTCACCGTGCCACAACCAGGAACTGGTCGATCTGTGGGTCCTTCAGCTGGTTGTCTGGATCCCACACCTTGGTCTCCAGCTTCTCCTGCATGCGATTGTCTGCCTCCCCTGCAGATCGACACCAGGGACCCAGAGCGTCAGATAATAACACAGATGTCACAACATTCTGCTGCGCTGATTACTGCCTTTCCAGACACCCAACTTCTGCCAGCCTATCGGTGATCTCTGCCTGGCACACTCACCTTCTGCTAGCCTATCAGTGATCTCAGCTTGGTACTTGGAGCCAACCCGAATCTCCCCCTGGTCCGCCAGCAGGGTCTTTTGGGCTGGGTCGAACACCAGCGAGTAGAAGAAGGAGTCCTGGAACCACAATGACCACAAAACTGTATCTGAGAACCAAAGACATTATGTTACATTACTGTCATTTAGCTGATGTTCGTATCCAGAGTGACTTTCATAGGTTACGCATGTTACCCATTGAAACAGCTGGATATTTACAGAGGCAACTGTGGGTTAAGTACCTTCCCTAAGGGTACAGCAGCAGCGCCCTTGGGGGGAACTGAGCCTGCAACCTTTCGGTCGCAAGCCCTCCTCCTTACCGCTGTGCTACACTACCGTCCCACATTGAAATGTCCATCCCTGCATCAGATATAAGCTTTTAGTTATGACCCATACGGCATGGTCACCCACACATGCCCCCCTGGGAAATGCATATCTTCCAGACCAATCAGCTCTACCCATACTGCTCTGAAGCACAGCCTGTTTACATGCGACAGAGGAACTCTGCTGTGATGTTAAATTACATTCTGCTCCAGGGAGACACAGCTCATATATACATGCAATTACATTACATGCAATTCAGGATGAGTGCCTTTCTGAAGGGTACAAAAACACAGACCCCACCAGCCAATAAAACCTGCACCCTTCTGCTTCCACTGTGAGCAGGCTGCCGTCTCACCTCTCTGTCCAGGTATCCCGTCAGCAGGTCGGTTTCATTCAGGAGTGTCACATTACACTTCCCCCTGGGGACACACAACATGCGACAGTGACATCACTTCCTGCACAGGGGGTGGGGAAAAGGGCTAACTGTGGGAGTGGGTCCCCTACTCCTGACACAGGAATTCAGTTCCTCTGAAACGATCTGTCGTTTGCCAGCAGTCACACATGAAGACATTTCTCCCCCATTCAAAACATCTGCCAATCAAGTGCACCAATTCTGTAAGGACTGCAGCCTCTGGTTTTCAAAACGACTCTGATTGGCTGGAATTTTTATTGCACAAACTGCATAAAAGATTGTTCTGAATGTAATCTCAGCAATACCCAACATGATTGTTTCTGAACTAATGGCTGTGTTGTAACCAGCTCTGTTCGTCTGCAGCGATTGGCTTATTTTGATGTGATGTAATGCAAGCGCACAGCCAGATGACCTGAAGGGGGCGCCGTTCCCAGTGGCGCGTGAGCTTACCGAATGTGAGTGGCAGGCAGGGACTCAAACTGCCGGGACAAGAAGAGCTCTCTGTGCTTCAGCTGGTGTTTCTGTGACTCAGACAGCGCTGGCTGCTTTGACTCCTCCTCAAAGTCTCCTGTCAGACAGACACAGGGTGAGGAGTCATGCACATAGGGGAGGGGTTACACACACAGGGGAGGAGTCATACACAGGTGGGATCACACATCTCGGGGCCAATCACAGACCCCGAGGATTCCCCAGCAGAGCAATACAGAACATTTTAAAATGAGCTGCAGGGCGCAGTCTGGACTGTAGCTGCTGTATTTCGTTTTTTTGGTGCTGAAGCTGAAGCTGGAGGTGAGCAGAGAGCTTCAGGACCAGCTGGCTGAGGAAACTCCACTCCGGGCTGCAGCGGTTATGCGTTTGAATCATTGTTCTGCAGATGGACTCAGCATATCAATGCTCTTTCTGGAATGCCAGTAACGGGCAGATAGAGGCCTAATTCAGCCCCGCATGTAACGTTGAAAGATATTGATACAGCTACAGTTTCTGCATGCAGGATCTCGATTGTTGGATGTTTATCCCATTTTATAAAATCCTGGGTTGTGATGGACCAGGACTTCACTCCCTTAGAGTGCAATTAGCAGACTTTTTAAGGCCAAATCTTAATTGTTGGGTTTAAATGGTAGAGCCTCCTCTTTATGGCCTAAAAACCCTACCTGTCCTCTCTCTTCATGCAGACTATGTCAGCAGCACTGAGGGTCAAACCCTCTCTCTCATTTACACTCTCTCTGTCTCTCTCTCCCTCTCTTTCACACACATACACACACTCTCTCTCACTACCTTTCTCTCTCTTTCTACCCCCCATTCTCTCTCTCCCCCCTTTCTTTCTTTCTCTCACATAAATATACAAATACTCACACTCACTCTCTCACTGTCAGTCTCTCCCTCTCTCTCACCACCTTGCTCTCTCTCCCTCAGTGGGGGGGGACTCCGCCCCTGCTCCAGGCCACAGGAAACCCTGACAGAGAAGGCCACACCCTCTTCTGTCAACTCCTCCTCCCACCCATCAAACCCTGCCCACAACGGCTGCCCAGCCCCTGCCAGACACAGCAGGAAAACCCCTGTACACTAATAAAACTAATCCTATGGCACCAACCCCCGCCACCCACAAAGACACATGCGCGTGCACGCATGTGCGCGTGTGCACACACACATGTGCACACACACACACGTGCACACAGGCACACACACACACGTGCACACAGGCACACATGCATGCACGCACACACACACACGCACACGCACACGCACACGCACACGCACACGCACACACACACACACACACACACACACACACACACACACACACACACACACACACACACACACACAGCACTCCTGTCCCCAAGCACAGATGTGGGCGGGTCTTAAAGTATTAACCCCTTGTGCACCACTGACTCTGAGGACAGATGAAGGGTCTTTTGTTGGGTGCCCGGCGTTGGGGTGGGGGGGCTGGGCAGGGAGTCTGCGTCTGAGTGGAGACTCATGCGGGGGGGGCGTGATTAAACGGATTTACCCCCCCGAGCTGAAGAGGAGGGAGACAGCAGCACAGCGCTGCCAACTCCGCCCTTCTGCCACTCCACAGAGTAACTTCTCTTTTACAGAGAACCCTGCCACATGCACACACCCTTACGAGAGTGGCCTCGGGAACCTAGGTGCAGACAGGGGACACAACTCTTACTTGCGTTGTTGTCAGCCAGTGTGTTGAGATTCCCAGAGATGTCTCTCCTCCGGAACAAACACACAACCTTGGCCTCCACGTTGCCATTGGCTGTCTGAAAAAGTCAAAGCAGCCAATCAGGGGGAGAAAAGAGAGCAATTCAAAAACAACAACCGCAAATGTGGGGTTTCAAATCCTTCAGCCTTCTGAGCTGAAAATATCTAAATATTATTACAACAATTTAAACTGACAGTCAAAAGTAAATACTCACCTGAAAAATATCTGGTTAAACCTGACAAACTATAACTTCATTCTATGCTATGTTCTCAATGCTGGCTTCACCCCTCCTGAGTCCAGCAGTCTCTGCAGTTTGAGTCATGTGACTGTGATTGACAGCTCATTTCCCTCCCTATTAAACCACACCCTAACGCCGCCAGCACAGCGAAAGGTAGAGTCATCCTGCCATCAGACTTCCAGAACATTCTACCTGCACTGATCCCATATCACTCATTTAGCTCAGGGGAAAAAAAAGTGCTGTTCAGTGTGCATTTCTGTAAGTGGAGTATAATTAATTTTGGCTGCTGGGACAGCTGTCTGAATTACACACAACCAAAGGTCTAGGGGGAGCCAAAGAGATCCTGGACAACAATCATTAACTCCCGACCAGTGACAGCCAGCAAACACATTCTAACAGGAGGAGAACCGGGGCGACCCCCACTGGGGGAAGTGATCAGCTCTGAGTGTGATAAGGACATTACCACTGACCCCCAAAAAGTGCCGTCCCGTCCCCTCCATCACCCACGCTGGAACGAGACAGAGCCGCGATGGCTGCTCCTCCTTCAGTCTTCAGCTGTTACGCAATGGAGCTTAGCGCTCTCACACACGCAACCTTACGCAAGCGGGTCTGCCCCAGAAACCAGCCCCTTCTCCTGCCCGAACGCCCCGCTACCGCGGCAACGGCAGAACGCACGCACTGCAGGGCGGAGTGAGGGATCACAGAGCTTCCTGCCTGAATGTTTAACACCGTATAACATGGGGCCTGGCCAGAGACGTGGGTCTATAAACTGTGAAATACACTGAGCAGTCCAGACAGGGTCGGTTCTGATCCACCGAGTTGTAACTGATCTGAGAGAGACTGCTACAGGCACAGCTTCACCCTGTGTGCAGCCCCAGGCACATTCAGCTTCATGTAAATGCAAAAACTGTCTGTTAAAAATATGCAAAAGAAACAGTGGCCCAACCTCTTGATCCCGGGGCAGCACCCACCAGCCCTTATTTTATTTTATTTGCATTTTATTCACAATGGACTGTATTCAGTGTTCACCATCATCAGTGTTTCTGGGTGAGCACAGAGACACCGGTGACGGTAAAGCTCAAAAGTAACTTCCGAAAGAAATGCAAATAAAACGGTCAGAAAGCTGACCTCTGACCTTGGCTCAAACAGAGCGCTCAGATTCTGCAGAGGACTGGGGTCAGGTGCTGGTGATTTTTTCACAGGTCTCTCTCCCTCTCCCTCCCTCCCCCTCCGCCTCTCCCTCACCTTGTTTAGCTCTTCAATACGGCGGATCAGGTAAGGGTTGCTGGAAGAGTTCTCGAAGTAGACATAATCTGCAAGCAGAAAAGACTCAGTTCAGCGCCGTGCCTGTGATCACATTTTCCCATCATGCACTGCTGCTGTCTTACACCAGTAGCCACTGACGCAAGTCAGACTTACCCCCCTCCTCCCCAAGCCTGGAATAAAATATTTACTTGTGTGCTGAGATTTTTAGCTGCATTAATGCATAATGCTGTTTACAGAACCACACCAGCACCAGACTGGAGGAACCCAGGATCCACAGAAAGTGCTCAGGAAGCCTCCCTCCTCTCACTCTTAAAGGTGATGACTGACAGCATCTTATCAAACATCCCAAACTACACATTTTCAGACTGTGACACAGTGAAATATTAAACCCTGCAGATCCTCCAGGTAAAATATCAAACCCTGCAGATCCCCAAGATGGGTATCAAACCCTGCCAGTCGCTAGTGGGATCTTGCTGACTTGGTCTTTCTGTAAGACATCGACTGGAGCGGATTCATCAGGGATTTGTGCACAAAGCCTTCAGGCCAGCAGCTGGGTAATCTCCATCACACTCAGACACATATTTCTGTGCACAAAACAGGGAGGCTGCCCCCCCCCCCCAATTGAAAAGCTAATGCACAAAAACAGACGCGTGTTTCAGTACCAGTAACACTCAAAACAACTGCCCTCTCAGCTTCCAGTTTGAGTTTGTTTGTTCTTATCAAGCAAAACCTTATCAGCTGCAAAATGTGTCTGTAATTGCCACGCTGAAACGTGTCCCTCCAAACGGGCGATAAAACCTTTCAGCCTGTCAGCAGAGCCATGCTGGTGCGATGCTCGGTCCGGGCTGATAAAGGCTAGCACTCAGCAGCGCTCCTCTGCAATGCCACCTCATGCACTGCAATGACAGCTAACGAATCTCCACCGACCCACTCAGGAGCGAAGAAATCTCAAAAAAAAGAATTATATAAATATTGTAATTATCTTGGTGGTGAAAGAAAACCTCAGGTATGAGCAAACCCCACACACAGGGGACTGCACAGAGCACTGCATCTGACAGTTAGACTGATCGCGTCTGATAGCATCTGTGTTTGGAGGATGAGGCAGTCCTCACCAAACCAGAGGTAGATAAACAACACTGTGGCTTTTCTTTCCTGTATGTGTAGCTAGAAGTGTGCAAAGCCAGCAGAAAAGCTGAGGACAGACGCTGTTTCTGAACCGCTGACACAGAGTTTGGCCACTAGTTTAGGCTCTGAGGCCCTTCCTGCTGCAGCTGGAGCAAACGGCACAACTAAGAGAAGTGTCTCATTCACTACCTGGCTGAGTGGCTCCCCAAGGCTACTGCAGTAACCATGTTCTGCCACTAGAGGGCTGCAAAGCTTTCATGGCCATTAGAGCAGTTCCTGTTCAGGTCTTGTTTGCTGTGGAATTAGCTGGCAATTACAATCAAATAAGAATCAAGACATGGGCGCAGCAGTAATTGACTTTTTGCTTTCACATTGCTGTAGCAGACACTGTAACCTGCACTGCAACGCCGTTGAGTAAAACTTCAATCAACAAACCCGTCAGCAGAAAGCAAGCTGTGAGAGGCACAATCAGGCCTCAGCTGGGAACAGGAACCAGCCAAAGAAAATCACCGGGAATAATAACCATCGGTAGAGTGCCTGTCAATCAAATTACTGACACAGGGCCACACAGAAATTTCTGTACACAGTGAATTTATAAAAGTATTGGTGTAATTAACCATTTCGCACGTACAGTTACACCGGTGTGATTAGAACACTATATTGGAAAAATTCTAGCTAACGTTAGCTTTGAGGAAACAGTGATTTAATATTACAAAGTATAGCAAACGCGGCCATGAAAAATATGAGAAGCTTAATAACGCTAATGAAAACATAATGAACCATGTAACGTAACACGCGCGCTACATAAAATAAGTCACGCTGGGGGCAGTTGGAAATATTTAAGAACTTGAGTACGACAGGGTTAACGTCATTTACTCTTCATGATTGGGAAGATGTCATGACCACATAAGGCTCAAAGAAAAGGCAAAGAGAACCAGAGGGGATCAGAGAGGATGGCAGAACTGATATGATGGCGAAATAAGACACACCTGCTCCTACGCTGTCAGGTGAAGGGGACGTAACCCCTGTGCTGTAAGATACATTTACTTCCTCTCCGAGAGCTGTTAAAGTCAGGGAGCACACTCAAACATGGGGGTGAAGTCCGACTGTCTGCAGGATGTGCAGCAGTGTGAAAGTGCCGAAATTGTGCCGAGGTACAGAGGAAACAGACATGGTACCGGCGTCGGGCAGACAGCTGGAGGCTGGTTTAAAACATTTCTTTTTGCTGAATACAGATGAGGATCTTAACCTGCAGCTGCTGGGGAGCTTCCTGAACGCGGTGTCTGAACTCAGGCACATCAGGAAGAACAGGAGCTACTTACGGTAACAAACACACCTCCCTGGTGCAGGACAGCCAAACAACAGTGTTACATCAAGCTTAAACCTGTCAGTGCCAGTACAACCATGCCCAGTCTGAACTGCTGCTTTGGGGAATGCGCTTACCATATCTCTGATCAGCAGGCGAAAATGAAGACCATGCTGTTCAGAAACCGCACTACACCTGCCCTGCTGACGACAGCAATGCAAGAGGGTCCCTGCCGCTCCTGCAGGTCAGTGTTTGGTAGTCTGTCACTCTGAGCTCATTTTCAGGCTCTGTGTGTCTGTCTCTAATGTGCACACTGCCCTGTAGGATAACTGAGCTGCTGTTGGATCTGTACTGGTCATTGTACTTTCTCATGTGTGTAATGTCCCTCTCCCCGTCTGCTCCTGTCCGCTGAAGAATACACAGCCGTGGCAATGCACCTCAGCTAACCCCACCCACCCCCACAAGCTCCAAACATCCAACCCTCTCACTCTCACCCTCACCCGCCCCCGGCAGCCTCCAGCTGGCCCTCTGACCGCCACAGGCGGCCTCTGGCCCTGCCAGGCTGCCACTCTACAGCCCGGCTTCACCTCGGCCTACTCCTCCCATCTCTCCCTCCAGCTTCTCACTCTTACAGAGACATGGACCCCCCCTGACCACACCTCCACACCGCTCCCTCTCCCCTGCTCTCACCCGCTCTTTCTGGGCAGGGTGGTGGGAAGGGGTGGCTCATCTCCTCTGCTGGACTCTTCTGCTCCTCCTCTCACCTCTCTATCTCCTCTGTGGGATATCATACTGTAACCATCACCGACCCAACTGCCCTGTCCATCATCACTCTCTCCCCCGTCAGGTCCCTCAGGTGGGACACCCCTGATTCTCCTGGGAGGCTTAACAATCCAGTTACACAACCCCCAGACTGCCCCCTTAATCCCCCAGCACCACCCCTTCCACCTCCAGACACACCGAGTTATCCTTCAGTAAGATGACGGGTTACCACCCGGGCTAAGCGTTGTATTTGTTTCAGTCATTGCGCTACCGTTGTTCCGTATATTGCCGTTTTTCTTGTAGGATGCATTTAAATAAATCTTGCCATGACAGGTTTGTAAGGAATTTTGAAAAGAGTTTGTACAAAATGACTCAAATTACAGCATTCTGGCATCGGACACGCCGATTTGTTACGGTCAGCGTAGCAGCAAAATGAGCCTGTGCGGTTATTAGTGTCGCTAAAAAAGCCGATCGCTGAACCTGCCGTGATGTACTAACAGAAATGAACGCGCAAAGCAAACGAGCGTCAACATAAGCATGGCATTCCGCGCTCCGCGCATTGAAAGGAAACGTGTAGCGCCACACACCTGTATGACACCTGCACAGAAAAACTTTCTGACGGAGAGAATCACACAGCTACGCGTGTAGCATTCTGACGCTAAGCGTGTATTAAACCAAGGCACACGGAGTGTATCACCGGCGAGAACACTCAAACGACTGCAAGCAACCCACTTCTACCCAGCCGCTCTTACCAGACTAGACGACAGCACTACCATTTAATGCAAGATCGTGAGGGTTTATAGTTTCATAGTTACTTACTCCGATGTTGTAACCGTGTGTGCGTTCGCATCATCGACGTGTGATTTTGTGGAGGAAGAGACGTTGCGAACACGGAATTATCCAAGCCCTGTGCATCCGATGCAGCCAACAGCAGCCTACATAAACCGGCCGAGGGGTCGCGGTGCGAGTCCAGTCGGCTTCGCTACCGGCTTTTTCAGCTGTGTTTGAGTTGACTTTGCGAAAATACAGTCAGCGATGTCCAACTAATTTACTGGGCTTGCTGGCAAAAATCAAAACGCCAGTAGTATGTCATATAAGGTTTTAAAGGTTTTTAATCCACTCAGTAATCTAAACAAACGGAGTGGTAAGAATGAACAACGTAGCCAACTGGCTACTTCCCTAGCAGAATAAATTGCAATTAAAACAATGCACACTTACCTCCGACTCTATACATGTTGGCCGCCATTCTGTGGTTCCTTTTTTAAACAGTCGCACAGGGCTTCCCCGCTCTCCGCGTCTGTGTATCCCTGCCTTTCTTCCACCCTGCAGCGAAACAAAGCCAGTATCCGGCACAGAAGCCAAGCCGCGCCGGGTAAAAGTTTAAAGTTTCCGTTGCAACGTTGTCGTAGGGTTAAACGCCTCTGTAATGTTTCAGTCCTGCAGCGAACTCCGCTCGCTGCCGCCACACACACTCAGTCCGTGCTTTGCAGCCTGGCTCTCGCTCCACTCTTCCTCCTCCGCTCCCAGCCTCACCATCCTCTTCATCACCTCCGCTCCACTCAGCGCTCTCACACACAGAACACCCCCCCGTCCGCCCCCCAGTCTCTCTGGCACACACACAAAACAGCGTCATCTTCGGCGACTTCGGAGGACTGACGTCACTCGGGAGTTTCCGTTGACTGGTCATGAAAAACTCAAATTGACTCGAGTTAACTCTATTAGGTAACTATAAATTAACAGAACACAGCGCTATTCTATTGTCTTTTTTCCTTGTAATGTAACAACAAAAAAACAATTAATTTCAACTTCGGTCACTTTAAAGTGCTGATATACCAATGATCTTTTTTTATCTGCCCCCCAAACTGATGCATTTGGTCTTTTAAGTGAGCAAAAACTGATGAATCTTTAAAACATAGCTCGAATACATGGTCTTAAATACAACTGCTCACATTTAACGACACACAGGAGCGAAGACGGGCAAACGTCTAAGAGGATAACAAGTTTGAGTCTAAAGTGCGCTAGTAATTGCCTGTAAATAAACACCTGGCAAATGTGCGCGTGGAAATAAGGTACTGCATTTACCAAAATATAACCGTTTCTGCAAAATAGATGCAACACAGAGACCAATATTAAACTGATGCTTTTACCAGCTTAAGTACACCTGTGAATATTTTAGATCCTCTTATAAACATGCGATGTCAAAATAGAAAAATATTCGTAATCTGAAAAGCAAATATCTCTCACGTGTTCTCATACCTACAATGACAGTACACTCTTTCACCAGCGGGCTAAATAAATGATGGGAACACGAGTGCGCGCATATTCCGTCAACTGAATGCATTTCGGAACAGGTGAACGCTGACATCTTAATATGCAGACTAATAATGACGAAAATGCTGTCAACCGTGAGTTGATTTTTAATGACATTTGTGCAATACAAAATACACAGACATTAAAACGCAACAAAAGTAGTCTAGCTGTTATTGCTCAACAAAAACAATACAGAGACTGCTTTTTTTGCCAGAAGAAATGTACTGCATTTAGCTGTGGGGGGAGCTCTTCCACTCTGAGATGAGAAACAGGAAAAACCAAACGGGTCCGTTTATTCACTGAAAGAGCGGATTCGTCGTCCGTTTGCTGCCCCTCGCACCCGATGTGAAAACCGTTTGCCTATTTACATCTCCCCGGAAATCAAACCCCTCGACGTGAAGCGCTGCGCACAGCCCGGCGCACAGTGTGGTGGTCAGGATGTGGTCACGACGCACAAGCCGCTGTGGAGCATCTCACGGGCGACTGTACGGTTCATATTGGGTGAACAGCGCGTGGCCTGTCCATCACAAGCGCGTTGGACTGTGCCAACAGAAGCTGTGAAGATCATGCGTGTGTGGCCGTGCGATCATATGAGTCGATTACTTTACATGCAAGGTGAAATATGTGGGCCGGAATATACCCTTGTTCCTACAGGATTGCACTGTCAAGCAGCCATCAGTGAACACGGTCTGCTTTCACACCGCACTGCATCCAAGCACCGTCACACCTAAAGCTCCGGAACAACGAACCAGGGGCTGCACCTCTACCACACCTGCAGTGCCCTCTTCACAGATTAGAGCAAATCGATTCCTCACTGAACATAACATATTTTTGGATAGGTTCAATCCATTAGTCAAATTTTATTTGTTAAAGCACTTTTTTGTTGGAATATGGCCATTCAACACCATGTAAATTAGACTCTGGCGTCTTCATTCTGTGACAGTCTTTACTGTGTCAGAGGTGATCCACCCACGGTAACAAATCTACGGCACAATGCGGGACTACGTGGTCCCCGAAGCCCCTCATTCGAACATAAGGTAATCTCCTTCTAACAGACGCTATGGCGTGGCTGTTCTGTGTCACGACTGCAGAAGTGCTGTTATTGACCAGCAGGCCTGGGTGTTCCTGCCCCCTGCATCCGGCCGACACCTGTCTTTCCAAACTGCAACGGTCACTGCACGGCTTTCTTGACGTGCATAGGCCAGCTGTTTTTTTTTCTATACCTATATGTAAATATGAAAATGAAACATGAAAACCGCCAGCTCCACGTCCATGTGTGTCCATCCGCAAACCGCCCTACCGTTTACAGCGTGAGACAAACAGACCACGCAAGTGACCGATATGCCTTTTTCAAGTTTGGGTAATTGATTGTGAGGATATAAAGTAAATGAAATGAGATTAATTGTATTGATTACATCTCATTATATACAGTATTTCTGTAATGATTTGTACCGATAACTTGTGAATATACACCGATGAGCCAAAACATTATGACCACTCACAGATGAACCGAATAACGCTGATCATCTCCAAACAAGGGCACATGTCAAGGTCTGGGTAGATTAGATGGTAAGCGAACAATCAGTTCTTGTAGTCAACGTGTTGGATGCAGGAGAAATGGGCAGGAGTAAACACCTGAGCGACTTTGACAAGGGCCAAATTGTTATGGCCAGACGACTGGGTCAGAGCATCTCTGAAACGACAAGGCTTGTGGGGTGTTCCCGGTTAGCAGTGATGAGTACCTACCGACAGTGGTTTGAGGAGGGACAAACCACAAACCGGCAACAGGGTGTTGGGTGCCCAAGGCTCATCGATGCGCGAGGGGAACGAAGGCTATTCCGTCTGGTCCGAACTGACAGAAGGTCTACTGTGGCACAAGGTCACAGTCACAGAAAATTTTAATGATGGTTACGGGAGGAATGTGTCACAACACACAGTGCATCGCACCCTGCTGCGTATGGGGCAGCATAGCCGCAGACCAGTCAGAGTGCCCACGATGACCCCTGTCCACCGTTGAAAGTGCCTACAATGGGCACGTGAGCGTCAGAACTGGCCCTTGGAGCAGTGGAAGAAGGTTGCCTGGTCCGATGAGTCCTGTTTTCTTTTAGATCACGTGGATGGCCGTGTATGTGTGCGCCATTTACCTGGGTAACTGATGGCACCAGGATGCACTGTGGGAAGACAACAAGCCGGTGGAGGGAGTGTGATGCTCTGGGCAATGTTCTGCTGGGAAACCCTGGGTCCAGCCATTCATGTGGACGTCAATTTGACACGTGCCACCTACCTAAACATTGTTTCAGACCAGGTACACCCCTTCATGGCAATGGTATTCCCTGATGGCAGTGGCCTCTTTCAGCAGGATAATGCGCCCTGCCACACTGCACACATTGTTCGGGAATGGTTTGAGGAACATGATGAAGTGTTCAAGGTGTTACCCTGGCCTCCAAATTCTCCAGATCTCAAGCCGATTGAGCATCTGTGGGATGTGCTGGACCGACAAGTCCGATCCACGGAGGCTTCAACTCGCAACTTACAGGACTTGAAGGATCTGCTGCTAATGTTTTGGTGCCAGATACCACAGGACAACTTTAGGGGAACATTATGGAATCAACGTCATGGATCAAGGTTGAACCACTGTTGAATTTTGTTTCGATTTTGAAAATCGAATCAACGAATTGCCAACGAATTACATTTCAACATGGGTGAATTAAGGTCTTGCATCAACTTTGAATTAACGTTGTATTAAGTATTGATTTTGAAAATTGAATCAGCGTTGAAATTGCAGCTTTGTTTCAATGTCTTACTTTTCAACATAGATTAAACTGTAGATTGAGTTTCCTTTTCACTCTACACTGTACACTGTAGTTGTGCATTCAATTACAGTACACAACAGAAGTGAGTACACCCCTGTGCAATATCATTTAAATGTCAAATGTCAAAATCGTCTCACCTTACAGTAATTACATTACTTCTAAGTTGAAGAGTAGGTTATTTGCTCTTATGTAAAAGTAAAAACTAACAGTTTAGATTTACTAAATTAAAAATACAGGCCCCACAGTAGGAACTCAATGCAATAAAAGTCAGTACACCTTTCATTACTGAGATTCAAATCTTTTATTTTTTCAATACTTTGTATGTCCACCTTTATTTTTGATGACAGACTCAATCCTCCTCGGCATGGAGGATACCAGTGTTGCACAAATTTCTGGAGAGATGTTCTGCCATTCTTCAAAGGTAATTTTTTTCAGCTGCTCTTTGCTGGAGGGGTTGTCTTGCTTTACCTTTCTCTTTAAAATACCCCAAAGGTCACTTTTTTCTTATTTAGAAACTCTTGCGTGATTTTGGCAGTGTGTTTTGGATCATTATCATGCTGGAATACTCCGCTTCTGCCAAGCTTCTGGAGACTGGGAGTCATCTTGTCAGCCAGTATTTTGGTATATCCACAGGCATTCATGGTGCCATCTATAAATGTCATCTCCCCAACATCTTTTGCACTCATGCAGCCCCATATCATCACACTCCCATCTCCGTGCTTCACTGTCGGGACTATGCATTGACTGTGGTAGTCCTGGCCAGGTTCACGCCAAACATGCTGGACCCCATCTGAGCTGAACAAATTTATCTTGGTCTCATCTGACCAAAGAATGTGCTTCCAATATTCATCAGGCTTCTTTGCATGTTCTTTAGCAAAGTTTAATCTTGCAGTTCTGTGCCGAAGAGCAAGCAAGGGTTTTTTTCTTGAACGCCATCCATAGAGGTTGACATTATGCAATGTCCTTCGCACTGTCTGAGCTGTCACAGGAACTCCAATTTCCGTTGATAACCCCTGTGCCAAGTCTGAAGCACTTGCCCGTCTGTTTTTCAGAGCTAGATTGTGCAAGTAGCGCACTGTCCGTGACATCATTTTAGGAGGACGGCCACTGCGGCTCTGATTAGTGGTGCTATGGTGTGTTCTAAACCTCCTGATTACTGCTGCAACTGTGTTTCGACTGATTTTAGTTGGTCACCAATCTTCCTGTATCCTTTTCCATCTTTGTGAAGTCTCACAATCAGATTTTTCAATTACTCTGGCAATTCTTTTCCATGTAGAGCCATGATGCAGACATGCAATTATGGAGAGGTGATACAATTTTGAATCATTTGACATTAAAGTGATATTGCACAGGGGTCGTAACAGGTGTACTCACTTCTGTTGTATACTGTATATTATAACCTAGTTTGCAATTGGATCAACATGACAATACTGACTGAATCAGTGATTTACTGTACATATGCCATGTTTTCAATGCAATTGTTATATGTATGCAACTTGCTGTGCATAACTTGCAATACTACTATCCCTATACCATATACACAACAATATTTAAAAAATATATATTTTTAACATATAAATTTAGATTTCTGAAGTGGTCTTATGATCAAAATATAATAAAATGGTAATAAAATGATAATAATGATCATAATAATAATTTAAAAGGCAGAAATTTCTTTTGTGTGTTGTTGAAGACATTATGTCGATTCAACGTACAGATCTTGTTAAAATTTCAACATTGATTTATATGTATTTTGTTAACCTTTTTCCAACCATTAGCATTAAACGTTGTTTCAACGTTTTTTCTACGTTGAAACAACAACTGACATTATTTCAACCACATTTCAACTTTGAAGGTCGGTCACGTGCCGGCTGGGGCTGCTCTTAAAGAAACGTGACAATTATTTTTTGCCTAATGCTGCCCTCTATAGATGTATGAGCTGTACTTACCCACTCAGATCGGGTTTACCACGAGTCATGCACGATATCCAACGTTATCCAAACGTTTTCCCATTTCACCGAACACGCACATTGCGACGCTGTTTCCCCCTGAAATATTCCATTACCTTAAACTTCTGTCATACTGTATTCGTATCCACCAGCGCAGCGGAAACCTGGGTTTCGTAATCCAGTTCAGACCAGCGCAGAATGCATGCAGGAGATAAAAATGACACGCAGAATGAAAAACGCTTTTGGTAGACCTATCACAGATATCATACAATTATTTGTAGACATGTGTTTTAGAGATTTTACGTGTAGTAATGCGAAGTTTTTCGGATTCTGTGATACAGTCTGATGTATGGTTGTATACGTGGCTTCCCTTGCCTAATCAGGTTGCGCAAGTTACCTTGTAGTAGGGGTTGAATATTGTTATGCTCACACTCACTGGTCTGGGAGTGTTGTTAGCCTGGTCTGACATTATTGCTCACTTAAATTGGATGGATAAGCTTCTGTTTTATCGTGCTGGAAGTCATTCTGGATAAGACCGTCTGCTAAATGAATGTAATGTAATGTTCCGTAATCATCTGATAAAATAGGTACTGTAGATTATAACATTGTTAGACGCAACTCTAGCGCCCCAGTGTCCTAAATGCCTGCGTCCGTCCATTTAATCACAATTGTTTATATCGATGAATCCAGAGGCCCTTTGAGCTTCAAATCCAGGAATAATTTACAAACTATTGCGGAATATTCTCGGAAAATGTTAGCTAAATGTCTGGTCAATTTAGCGCTAAACGGTTTCAGATCCCATTGGTTGAAATGACTTCAATCCTGTCTTACAGGTCAACTCATTAGAATTTCCTGGTATCATGATTTTATCGGAAAATGACTCATCCTTCATGCAAAAAAGACACGTAAACTTTTTTTATCCAGTTCGAATCTTTTATTGAAACAAACTAAAAGGCTCACGTTCAGTTCATAGTGAATAAACAGATCAAATGTCAGTATATCTTCAAAATGTCTGTACAAACAAAGGATATTTGGTCCTTTAAACATGTCAAAGTTATGATTGGCATATTTCGTCTGCCATTGAAGAAATCAAGCTTAGAATTTCAAAGAAAGAAAAAACCTACACGAGAACTCAAGGTTAATGACAAAGCAGAACGGCAAGAGGAGGCAGAGTGTAATGCAGTATGAATGCAATATGAACGCTGATTTAGAGAAATTCGTTTTGAAATAAAGCTGGTCCCATGCCCTTGTCCAGGTGAGATGTTATAGGCTTGGTGTCTGTGTTTTCCAGTAAACCCATTCCACCAGCATTTCCCACGGTTCTTAGAGTCCATAACCTTTTAAGTATAAGAATCCTCCAGTCTTCTCGAAAACGACGCTGTGCGCCATGTTCCCACCGGACAGCTGGCTCCTGTCACCAAATCGCAGGTGCGATCACCTAGCGAACGCTGGCGGCGAACCGTGCTCGCTTTGAGCAACGCTTACAGAACGATCCGAATTAAAATTTCATGTAAAGCTGTTACAGTAACGCTTCAGATAGCTAGCTTACAGTCACGTAGCTACCTAGATAACGTTAGTAAGTCATGATTACAATATAATTTAAAACATTAACAGTTATTGTTAATATTATTACATTTATTTAGCTGAGACACATACAATATACGAAACAAATTTATCTACTTAACAAATAAAAAAACAACCATAACATAAAATCATTCATTAACAAAATGATTTTCGTTCGCCGCAAACGATCTTGTCAGTCCGTTGGCCGCTGTGTTCGTGGTGAAAAGGCGGCAAACAGTTCGCCAGCGCTCGCCCACGCTGCCCGAACCCGGCCGAAGCTGAACTCTGGCTCTGGTTTTGTTGACTGCATCGCTGTGCGCTGCCAGCTGCGAGGCATGAATGAAGCCGGATGTTTGGGAGTGTGAGCGCTGACAGGTCGGGCTGGTAGTGTACACAGTGCCGTGCGCCAGCGGCAGACGCAGACCGGGGCCCGTCAGTGAAGTCTTCTTTTAGAGGGTAAACTGTTTAAAGAGTGTCCTGCGGGGTGGAGACAGGATTCGGCTCGGCTGTGGTGCTCACTCCCCCACTCGAGTCCATTTCCTCTCGCTCTCCCACGTTCCCTCCCACTCTCTCTCTCAGAAACTCTTTCTCTCTCTTCATCCTTCTCCAAACTCAGCCACATTCGGACAGGCTGTCCTTGGTCCTCTCTTTGCGGACATGCTGTGCTGCTGTTTCCCCCTCTCCTCCCTTCTCTTCACAGCTTCTCTCTCCCTAACCCCTCTGCCTGCAGGCTACTGTTGCTTGGCCAGTCCATCCATAACCTAATATGCCCTGTTTCTTCCTCTCAGTTCTCCCCTTGTTCCATTCCTCCTTCTCCCTCCCTCTCTCCCTCGTTCCTCCATCCTCACATTCTTCCACATGCCCTCCCCCCACTGCCATCGTTTTTTCTTATTTCTCCCTTTAATTCCACCGCCAGCTTTCCCTCTCTGCTTCTCTCTCTACTCTCGCTCTCTCTCTCATCACACACACACACACACACTCACACGCACACACACACACACACACAGTCTATCTTCCTCACCCCCACCCTGACCCGCTGCTCCCTCTAAGTTCCCGCCTCCAGGGAGCTGATGGAGGTGGAGGAGGCGGAGGTGCTGCGGTCCAGGGCCCCCCTGCCCCCCCGGCCCCTACCCCGGTCACCCTCCACTGCAGGATGCAGGTATCCTTCCCGCCCATGGAGATCAGGTGACTGTCGTTATGAGTGAAGCACACGTTGGTCACATGACTGCCGTGTCCCTCGTACTTGTGGCTGGGGGCCTGGGAGAGAAACACAGGACACGCAATAATCAATCAATCAATCAACCAATCAAAATTAATTACACAGTGCTCTCCTAAACACAGCTGTCAGAGTGCTGCACCGAAGAACAATGTGCCAATGAATAAGATGTGAGAAAGACAACATTTATGTAATAAAAATGTAAAAGACAGATGAAACCACAGGTGGTATTGGGAAATGGTATTTAGATAAGTCTGGGCAAAGAAAAACATCCTGTGTAGTAATTTTTCATTTGGGGAGTTTGCTGTTGGCTCAGTAATCTGAGAGTTTGAGCAGTTTGTGGAGGCGTGAGGCACTCTCACCTTAGGTTTCGGGCAGGGGTACTGGAACAGGTGAACTTTGCAGAAGTCATCGGCCACCGCCACCACCCTCTCGCTGTGCGAGCGACACAGTGCGTTGATGTCTGTGCCGTCCGAGCCCTCCAGCCACACCCCTGAGAGAGAGAGACAGCCCAGACAATGCCTTACTGTCAGAGGGACAGGAGGGAGTGAACCAGGCCTAACAAACAGAGCTCTGCTAAGCCACCAAACCTGCTGAAAACACACACTACTGAGGTATGAAAGTGGAAACTCAGTTTTCCGCACAGTTCGCTGTGTCTGTGATGGAGGACTGTGTGTATGTGATGGAGCACAGTGTGTCTGTGATGGAGGACAGTGCGTGTCTGTGATAGAGGACAGTGCGTGTCTGTGATGGAGCACAGTGTGTCTCTGATGGAGGACAGCATGTGTCTGTGATGGAGCACAATGTGTCTCTGATGGAGGACAGCATGTGTCTGTGATGGAGCACAGTGTGTCTCTGATGGAGGACAGCATGTGTCTGTGATGGAGCACAATGTGTCTCTGATGGAGGACAGCATGTCTGTGATGGAGCACAGTGTGTCTGTGATGGAGCACAGTGTGTCTGTGATGGAGGACAGCGGTTGCACAGCGTGTGTCTCACCCATGACGTGGAAGCCCAGCACGCAGGTGTAGGAGGCCCACTCGCGGTCTTTGCTCTCAAAGCGGTTCCTCAGCAGCTTGCAGCCTCCGGCCACGTCCCCTGCAGCGTCCGAGCAGAGCCAGCGTTACCTCCACAACTCACAACTCTCCAACATATCCTCATACAGAGCTACCCTATTCAGCATTCCTAAAGACACAGACACACCCTCCCAGACACACACACTCACAGTAGAGAATCTCGTAGTCTCCTGAGTTGGACATGATGTACTTGCCGTCCTTGGACCAGTCCAGGTGGGTGATGAAGCTGGAGTGACCCTGCGGAGATAGAGAGCATCTGCAGGATGAGGAGCAGACAACCCAAAGCCACCGAGCTGGACCAGCGTCACACGACAACAATCCCCATACAGCACTGAGTCACACGACCATGATCACAGTACAACACTCTGAGTCACATGACCATGATCCCAGAATGCTTTGCTCACATTGCACTTTCCAAAGCGTGTGTAGCGTCGCCCGTTCTCTGTGACGTTGTAGATGTAGATGAAATTGTCATGGGAACCCACAGCCAGGAAGCTTCCATCTGAAATAGGCAGCAAGGGGCAAAGGTCAGGAGAGGAAGCTATACCTGTCTGAAATAGTAAAACTGGAGAGCCCTTGGTCCTGACCTCTGACCTCTCACCTGGGGAGTACCGCATGACGGACAGCTGCTCGTTCCCATCAGTGTAATCTGACACAATCTGTCTGGTTTGCAGGTCCAGAACCACCCACCTGCCACAGAAGGGGTAACACACACAACAAAGGGGGTAGGGTAAGGACTGTCTTCATCTTCACTTCCCACAATGCCATGCTTTTTAGCAGTCTTCCTTTTCTACCAATCAGAGCTGGGTACCACCAGTGGCTTGGTTTAGAACGCTCTCAGACCATACATTCCAGGCACTACCAGAAGGGAAGTTCAGGAGTGAGTTAATTCCTACAATAAAGTAAGTAAAATAATGAAATATAAGATAGTAAAAATAAGCAAATAAAATGTATAGAGAATTTAATGCGCATGGATGAGTGGGTAAAATGAAAGCGGGAACGTTGTGGAAAGCACCTTACCTGCCTGTGTTGAGCCCCACAGACACCACACTGCCGTTAGGGCAGAAATCAGCACACAGCCCCGACTCCTGCAACACACACACAGGTTAGTAACGGCGTGTTCACATGCCTGTGTGTGTATGCGTATTACTGTGTGTCTGTGTATGTGTGTGTGTGTCCCTGTGTGTGTGTGTGCATGTGTGTGTCTCCCTGTGTACAGTATGTGTGTGCGTGTGTGTGTGTGCAACATTCTCACCTCCAGCGTGGTGCTCCAGTCCAGTCGGTGGTCCTCAGTGTTCCACAGACACACCTGTCTGTCGTTGCCGCAGGTGAGGAAGATGCTCTGGGAAGGGTGGGTGGCCAGCCCCCACATCTCATCCACATGACCCTGAAACCAGAGGCCTGTTCACTCCGCTGTGACATCATCATCCGCCCTTACCTCATCATCTACTGTGACCTCATCAACTACTGTGACATTTACTTCTACTCTGACATAACAATACACATAACACACTGATTTAAACCAATCACAGTGTTTCCCTTTGAGGAGAAGGCTTTTGATTGGTTCGCATGAGTCATGTTTTACAGTACATGGTAGTTTCCCCCATTGAGGGCTTCATGAAGCCTTGGTCCCCCATCACTGCCCAACAGTCACAACATCTGTGACTCAAAACTCCCAGGTTATGCAAGGAGTCAGTCATAGAAGGAGTAACCATGGACACAGTGATACCCAACATCTAACTTTTACCAAAGGTAAAAAGAAGTTCATCTCGGCTTGGAGGATAATCAGAATCTTCATCAGGGAGATCTGTATCAGACCTTATCAGACACAGACACCTGATACTTTCACTACAGTGAATAATTCCCTTATTAATCACCCATTCATTGACCTGCTGCGATTGATTGATTGGTCAGGAGCATTGTGCATTTGGCCACCCCTGGCAGAGATGTGAGTGTGTTTCTGTACCTGTGTGTGTGCGCAGTGTGTGCGGCAGTGTGTGTGGCAGTGTGTGCGGCAGTGTGTGTGCGGCAGTGTGTGTGGCAGTGTGTGTGGCAGTGTGTGTGTGCAGTGTGTGTGCAGTGTGTGTGCAGTGTGTGTGTGCAGTGTGTGCGGCAGTGTGTGTGTGCAGTGTGTGTGCGGCAGTGTGTGCGGCAGTGTGTGCGCAGTGTGTGTGTGGCAGTGTGTGTGCAGTGTGTGTGTGTGCAGTGTGTGTGCAGTGTGTGCGCAGTGTGTGTGCAGTGTGTGTGTGGCAGTGTGTGTGCGCAGTGTGTGTGCAAAGTGTGTGTGTGGCAGTGTGTGTGTGTGCAGTGTGTGTGCGTGCAGTGTGTGTGCGCAGTGTGTGTGCAGTGTGTGTGTGTGCAGTGTGTGTGTGTGGCAGTGTGTGTGTGCAGTGTGTGTGTGTGTGCAGTGTGTGTGCGTGTGTGTGTGCAGTGTGTGTGGCAGTGTGTGTGTGTGCAGTGTGTGTGTGGCGTGTGTGTGTGCAGTGTGTGCGCAGTGTGTGTGTGCAGTGTGTGTGCGCAGTGTGTGTGCACAGTGTGTGTGTGGCAGTGTGTGTGTGCAGTGTGTGTGTGGCAGTGTGTGTGTGCAGTGTGTGTGTGTGTGCAGTGTGTGTGCAGTGTGTGTGCAGTGTGTGTGGCAGTGTGTGTGTGCAGTGTGTGCGCAGTGTGTGTGTGCGCAGTGTGTGTGCGCAGTGTGTGTGCACAGTGTGTGTGTGGCAGTGTGTGTGTGTGCAGTGTGTGTGTGGCAGTGTGTGTGTGCAGTGTGTGTGTGTGTGCAGTGTGTGTGCGTAGTGTGTGCAGTGTGTGTGGCAGTGTGTGTGTGTGCAGTGTGTGTGTGCAGTGTGTGCGGCAGTGTGTGTGGCAGTGTGTGCGGCAGTGTGTGTGCGGCAGTGTGTGTGGCAGTGTGTGTGGCAGTGTGTGTGGCAGTGTGTGTGTGCAGTGTGTGTGCAGTGTGTGTGTGCAGTGTGTGCGGCAGTGTGTGTGTGCGGCAGTGTGTGCGGCAGTGTGTGCGCAGTGTGTGTGTGGCAGTGTGTGTGCAGTGTGTGTGTGTGCAGTGTGTGTGCAGTGTGTGTGTGTGCAGTGTGCAGTGTGTGTGTGTGTGTGTGCAGTGTGTGTGTGTGCAGTGTGTGCAGTGTGTGTGCAGTGTGTGTGTGTGTGTGTGGCAGTGTGTGTGTGTGCAGTGTGTGTGCGTGCAGTGTGTGTGCGCAGTGTGTGTGTGTGTGTGTGCAGTGTGTGTGTGGCAGTGTGTGTGTGCAGTGTGTGTGTGTGTGCAGTGTGTGTGCAGTGTGTGTGGCAGTGTGTGTGTGTGCAGTGTGTGTGTGGCAGTGTGTGTGTGCGCAGTGTGTGTGTGCGCAGTGTGTGTGCGCAGTGTGTGTGCACAGTGTGTGTGTGTGTGTGTGTGTGTGCAGTGTGTGTGTGGCAGTGTGTGTGTGCAGTGTGTGTGTGCAGTGTGTGTGCAGTGTGTGTGTGCAGTGTGTGTGTGCAGTGTGTGTGTGTGCAGTGTGTGTGTGGCAGTGTGTGTGTGCAGTGTGTGTGGTGTGTGTGTGTGTGTGTGTGCAGTGTGTGTCTGGCAGTGTGTGCGGCAGTGTGCGGCAGTGTGTGTGTGGCAGTGTGTGCGGCAGTGTGCGGCAGTGTGTGTGTGGCAGTGTGTGTGCAGTGTGTGTGCACAGTGTGTGTGTGGCAGTGTGTGTGTGTGCAGTGTGTGTGCGTGCAGTGTGTGTGCAGTGTGTGTGCGTAGTGTGTGTGCAGTGTGTGTGGCAGTGTGTGTGTGCAGTGTGTGTGGCAGTGTGTGTGTGTGCAGTGTGTGTGTGGCAGTGTGTGTGTGTGCAGTGTGTGTGCGCAGTGTGTGTGCAGTGTGTGTGGCAGTGTGTGTGTGGCAGTGTGTGTGTGTGCAGTGTGTGTGTGTGCAGTGTGTGTGCAGTGTGTGTGTGTGCAGTGTGTGTGCAGTGTGTGCGCAGTGTGTGCGTGCGCAGTGTGTGCGTGCAGTGTGTGTGTGTGTGCAGTGTGTGTGTGCAGTGTGTGTGTGGCAGTGTGTGTGTGCGCAGTGTGTGCAGTGTGTGTGGCAGTGTGTGTGTGTGTGCAGTGTGTGTGTGGCAGTGTGTGTGGCAGTGTGTGTGTGGCAGTGTGTGTGCAGTGTGTGTGTGTGTGTGTGCAGTGTGTGTGCGCAGTGTGTGTGTGCAGTGTGTGTGTGTGCAGTGTGTGTGCGTAGTGTGTGTGCAGTGTGTGTGGCAGTGTGTGTGTGTGCAGTGTGTGTGTGGCAGTGTGTGTGTGCGCAGTGTGTGTGCAGTGTGTGTGGCAGTGTGTGTGTGTGTGTGCAGTGTGTGTGTGCGCAGTGTGTGTGCGCAGTGTGTGTGTGTGCAGTGTGTGTGTGCAGTGTGTGCGCAGTGTGTGCGTGCGCAGTGTGTGCATGCGCAGTGTGTGTGTGCAGTGTGTGTGTGGCAGTGTGTGTGTGCGCAGTGTGTGTGCAGTGTGTGTGGCAGTGTGTGTGTGTGCAGTGTGTGTGTGTGGCAGTGTGTGTGTGGCAGTGTGTGTGTGTGTGTGCGCAGTGTATGCGCAGTGTATGCGCAGTGTGTGTGCGCAGTGTGTGCACAGTGTGTGTGCAGTGTGTGTGGCAGTGTGTGTGTGTGTGCAGTGTGTGTGTGGCAGTGTGTTTGTGTGCAGTGTGTGCGCAGTGTGTGTGCAGTGTGTGTGCAGTGTGTGGCAGTGTATGTGCAGTGTGTGTGTGTGCAGTGTGTGTGTGCAGTGTGTGCGCAGTGTGTGTGTGCAGTGTGTGTGCAGTGTGTGGCAGTGTGTGTGCAGTGTGTGTGTGTGCAGTGTGTGTGTGCAGTGTGTGCGCAGTGTGTGTGCGCAGTGTGTGTGCAGTGTGTGGCAGTGTTTGTGCAGTGTGTGTGTGTGTGCAGTGTGTGCGCAGTGTGTGTGCAGTGTGTGCGCAGTGTGTGCGCAGTGTGAGTGTGTGCGCAGTGTGTGTGCAGTGTGTGTGTGCAGTGTGTGTGCAGTGTGTGTGTGCAGTGTGTGTGCAGTGTGTGTGCAGTGTGTGTGTGCAGTGTGTGTGTGCAGTGTGTGCGCAGTGTGTGTGCGCACAGTGTGTGTGTGCGCAGTGTGTGTGTGCGCAGTGTGTGTGCAGTGTGTGTGTGTGTGCAGTGTGTGTGTGCAGTGTGTGCGCAGTGTGTGTGTGCGCAGTGTGTGTGCAGTGTGTGTGTGCAGTGTGTGTGTGCAGTGTGTGTGCAGTGTGTGTGTGCGCAGTGTGTGCGGCAGTGTGTGTGTGCGCAGTGTGTGTGCGCAGTGTGTGCGCAGTGTGTGTGTGCGCAGTGTGTGTGTGCAGTGTGTGCGCAGTGTGTGTGTGCAGTGTGTGTGTGCAGTGTGTGCGCAGTGTGTGTGTGCGCAGTGTGTGCAGTGTGTGTGTGTGCAGTGTGTGTGCAGTGTGTGCGCAGTGTGTGCGCAGTGTGTGTGTGCAGTGTGTGTGCAGTGTGTGTGCAGTGTGTGCGCAGTGTGTGTGTGCAGTGTGTGTGCAGTGTGTGTGCAGTGTGTGTGTGCAGTGTGTGTGCAGTGTGTGTGCAGTGTGTGCGCAGTGTGTGCGCAGTGTGTGTGTAGAACAGCGTGGGCCTGTCATACCTGTACAATGGCTACGAAGCCCTCTGAGAAAGTGCCCCTCAGTATGGCATTCCGGGTCGTACCAACTAACAGCTCCTCCCCCTCCACTTCTGCAATGGTACGCACAGCACCAAACTTTTCTGGGATCTGCATGGTTACAGGCCAAGACTTCAGTATTCACACACACAATCAATGTAACACTCTACGCATTCAGCACCATACACTCACACACACACACACACACACACACACACACACACACACACACACACACACACACACACACACACACACACACACACACACACACACACACACACACACACACACACACACACACACACACACACACACACACACACTCACACACACACTCACACACACACACACACACACACACACACACACACACACTCCCGCTCCGGTGCCAGGTCCACGCTCCATCGGATGACCCTGCGGTCTTTTCCTCCACCGCTCAGTATAGCGCCGCCCTGCAGGACACACAGGGTAAAGACGCTGCCCTCGTGGGCCCTCGTCTGCCGCATGATCTGGTAGGTTTCTGCAACAAGACAGACAGAGTTGGGGAGGAAAGGACAGCAGAATGCGTTCTGGAATTGGACGCATCCATCTTCATACAACAGAATAGTGGGAGTGTATATGTTCTCATAATATTTCAGAACAAAGAAACATTTTGGCTATATATCAGTCAGATAAAGATCACCCCACAGTCTTCACACTGAAATTCACACTGATGATTACATGGCACAAAAGCTCAGACTGGTGCCACAGACAACTTGATAACCCATAGAACAGGGACCACATATTTGCACCCCTACCTTTGGCTCCTTTTCCCAGGGTCTTTACATCAGCGGCCGACTTGCCCCAGGTCAGGATGTTCCCCTCTGAGTCTCCAGTCAGGACGTCTCCCGTCCCACTGAACACAAAGCACTGGATGAACTTGGGCTTCTTGTATTTCTGGAGGGAGGGGATGATAGACAGACACTCATCACCCTGAAGGTTAAACCCTGATCAAGACACCAAATAAACCCATTTACAGCACTGTTGCATTATGACACAGTGATGCTCTGTAGCAGGTGACAGCATAGGCTCCCTGCTTTCTCTGAGCCTCTGAGAGAGAGGAAGGGGCCTCAGACCTCAGGGCAAGAGGGAAGACTCTCTATGAGACCAGGAGGAGCATCACGGGGAGACTGATGCCCTCTTTTCCTCTCAATGAACAAACATTTAATTTTTTGTGAGGATATTTTATGAAAGCACTAATAAAACTGCCACTGAAAAAGCATCTTTTACTGGTAAAAGCTCTCAGTCCCATCACTTCCCATATCTTCCCTCTACCTGTCTGTCCCCCTTTCTCTCTGGAGCAGCCAGCCTCCCCACCCCCCACCCCCACCCCCCCCCCCACTCACGCCGAAGATGCCCTGCTTCTTGCTCAGAGCCCCCCCGCTCAGGGTCCAGAAGTAGACGTGAGATTTTCCGCAGGTGATGATGTTGTTGCTGTCACTGGGGTTGAACTCCACTGCAAACACCGCCTCATTGGTGCTCTACCAACCAAAAACGCGAGCCAATCAAAACAAAGACACTCATAAATACAGACGTACACAAAACCAATCAAATTAGAGACAGACAGACAGACGGGAAAGTAGAAAAACTCAGTCTTTCCCTACTGGCAAAGGAGCACATTCCTACAACAGACAAAGCATCACAATTCAAAACGCACACTGCATCTACATTTGCGCTGAACATGTCTGCTTCATCAGAGTTAAAGCCAATACATGTGTAGGTGTGTGTGAATATATATCTGTACATATGTGTGTGTGTGTTTACCTGTGAGTGTGCTCTGTGTGTGTGTGTGTGTGTTTATCTGCGACAGTGCTCTGTGTCTGTGTGTGTGTATGTGTATATGTGTTTATCTGTGAGTGTGCTCTGTGTGTGTGTGTGTGTGTGTGTGTGTTTTTATTTGCGAGTGTGCTCTGTGTCTGTGTGTGTGTGTATATATGTGTTTATCTGTGTGCGTGTGTGTTTACCTGTGAGTGTGCTCTGTGTGTGTGTGTATGTGTGTTTGTGTTTATTTGCGAGTGTGCTCTGTGCCGTGTGTGTTTATTTGCAGTGTGCTCTGTGTGTGTGTGTATGTGTGTTTGTGTTTATTTTTGTGTGTTTACCTGTGAGTGTGCTCTGTGTGTGTGTGTGTGTGTGTGTGTGTGTGTGTGTGTGTGTGTGTCTGTGTGTGTGTGTATATGTGTTTATCTGTGAGCGTGCTCTGTGTGTGTACACTCATACGAGTGCAGTCCCAGAATGCACTGCGGTTCAGGTGCATCTCAGGGCTGATTCCACGGGAGCAGCGCAGCCCTGCATGGCCTCATGACGTTTATGCTAAAGCGATTTAGCAACACATGAAAGCGCTCCAGCAAACACACCTCCCTCCAAAAGTCAAATCTGTTCCCAAGAAAAATATTACATCATCTAACCGGCCCCCCACCCCCCTTGGGGCACTCCAGCACGCAAAAACGCTGCCTAAATATTTATGCAGTTGCCATGACAACGCCTTGCAAATTGCTCTCAGGGAAGTTGAGAAATTTAGGAGCCAGGCTTGGGACAGAGGCTTGTGATCCAGTTCCTCTTCTGTTTTTTTTTGTTAGTCCTGATTGACAGGTTCTTTTCAAAGGAGGGATCCTCTGTGCTTCTGAACTGGACTGATGTCCCAGTGCCTCTCCCACTGGACACAGAGGGCCTCCCGCTTTGTGCTCAGATGCGTGGGTCTGAGGGCTTTCTGGCAGTCAGTGCCTCAGGCTTGCAGCTGATGTGAAATCTGCAGCATGGTGGTGATGTCTGGACTTCAAACTACCATAAAATCAGAGGACTGCAGCTTCCTGGACATTTGACACAGCACATTAAAGTGCTTTACTGGAGGGCTTGCACTGCTCGTATGTGCAGAGCAATTCCCCTTTACTGCTTCCCTCTGCATCTGAGCTCTGACCCACATTCAGCACACGAGGGAAGCAGAGAAGGGGGGTGAGGTTAGGTATGATAAACTACAGTTATGGTGAATTTAGTTACGATGAATTTAGTCAATTTCATTAAGATAAATACAGTTCCAGTGAGATTAGTTATAGTTATAGTGAGTTAAGATAAATATAGTTTTGCATAAATATAGTGACTTCAGTTAAAACAGTTATGGTAAGTATAGTTATATTAAATACAGATATGTTGTGTATCGTTGTGGTAAATGAGGTTGCATGGGTGTAGTTATGGTGAGTATAGCTGCTGTAAATACAGTTAAGGGGAGCGTAGCTGCAGTGCAGTTTTAGTGCAGTTTTGCTACCTTGATCTCGGCCTGCTTTGTCCCCTTCGCACAGTCCCATACAGACAGCATGTGCTCATTAGAGTCATCTACCACACACAGGAATGCTCCGGAGTCCTGCAGAGAGAGAGAGAGAGAGAGAGGAAAGAGAGGGAGAGGGGGAGAGAAGGAGGGAGAGAGAGAGAGAAAGAGGGAGAGAGAGAAAGAGGGAGAGAGAGAGAGAGGGAGAGAGAGAGAGAGAGAGAGGAGAAGGGGAGAGAGAGAGGGAAAGAGAGAGAGAGAGAGAGAGAGAGAGAGAGAGAGAGAGAGCTTGTTTCTGAAATGACTGTCTCTCTCTGAAAATAAGAAGTGAACACAGGTGATGTGTTCATTCAGTGACCAGCAAGCTGTTGGATACCTGCCCCATCTTACAGGTAACTCCATCCTACAGGTGGCCCCATCCTACAGGTAATTCCATCTTATATGTGTATGCATGTATGTGTGTGTGTGTGTATGTGTGTGTCTGTGTGTGCGAGCAAGAGAGAGAAACACTCACTGCGTGTGAGAAGGCCACTGACCCCACGCCTCTCTCAAAACTGCCCAGACCGATCTGCTGCAGCGTCACCAGGGTGGTGGAGTCCCAGATGTGAACAGAAGGCTGAAGAGGCTGATACACACACACACACACACACACACACACACACACACACACACACACACACACACACACACACAACCGCACACACATACACACACACACGCAGAATCAGACACACAAAGACGTTCCTCAGGTTACTTTCACACTCCATTGCACATTTACACACACATAAATGTAAGTGTACACATTACAGTAAAATGAGTAATTGAGTCATATCCTGATCCAAACATCTGGAAGGTTCTCAAGGAGAACTCAGAGCGGGACAGAGCAGAGCCACAGAGCTGAGCAGCCGCACAGTCCTGCCCCCTGCTGGACACACCTTGCCATCCTTGTCCACTCCAGCCATCTGTCCTGAGGCCACACGCACCTTGTCTGGATGAATGGCAAGACTGCAGAGGAGAAACACACACACACACACACACACACACACACACACACACAGACACAGACATTCACACCCACACACAGAAACACTAGTCAGAGACATAGCCTGCATTTTTACATGCCGCTCATTAATCAGGCTGCTGCAGTAGATCCTCGGCACTGACCAGCGCACGCAGTCGGTGTGCTTGAGGTAGTGGCGCTGAGTGCGCTTGTTGATGTGGTACAGAACCACCACGCAGGCGATGAAGTACACCGCCTCCCCCGACCGCAGCAGGTGCAGGTTGGCCCGGCAGTCCCGACCCCGGTAACCGTATCTACGCGGCACAGTCAAGGCGGGAACATTCACCTCTGTCATTGGTTTGCTGAGATAATCGAGCCTTTGACTGGTTGATGACATCACCTGGAATCACAAACGCAGTGCGAGCAAGGCCCCTGATCTACCTACACATTTAATATTTCAAAACATGGAGTCGTTACAGTAATAGCGATGTGTGGATCTGTCTCCTCAGTGCCGGCTGTAAAGCTGGGATTGGTCATGAGAATGAAGGTTCTGTCTGAAAAATAGCAACATTCAGCTGAAAAAGGCAGAACATTCCCGAGCTAGGAGAGATGGTGTTTGAGAAGCTAGGCACTCGTAATGCGTGCTGAGGAGCAGACACAGCCTCTAACCTGTCCTGTCTGCGGCGTGCCAGACGAACTTAGCTCCACCTCTGCAGGTCTCGCTCCACCATCTGATCATCAAATGCCCTGAAAGTGCAACTTTATCAGGATTACAGCCAGCCTGCATAGCTGAAGAGTCAGACTGAAAAGCTTTGCTCTTCTTACAGTCGGCACAAAAAACCGCAACCACAGCACATGAAACAACAGCTACAGAATCGCACTGAAACTGTGCTCTTTATACAGAGGAAACTGAGGCAGCACAGACAGACATGACTTCAGGGGTCTCCGAGACGCCGAACATGAAAAACAAGGAGACGTGTGCTAACGGGTGGTGGAAGTCAGAGCAAAACAGAGAAATACACCGAGTTAAATTAAACTTCAGTGGAAGCACCTCACGCCCTCTTTAAATAAATAAACTAGGACAAAACCACAGTCAGTAAAGAGCCCAGAGTCTGGCCACTGAGTCCTTCTTCACTTAGCGAGTGATTACAACCTGGGAACACAAAACTGTTACTTAAAATAAGAGCGTGCTGAGCTCCTGAAATGACCCATTCATAAGAAACATCAACAGTCTTCCTCCTGTCTCCAGCCCTCCTCCTACCTCACTGTCTACACACCTGCAGACGACACCAGCCTTTCACTCTAACCATTTCACTCTCAGAGAGCTCCCTCAGATTAACCCAGAACTCTGGGAACCATCTGATCTGATGTTTAACAAAGTATCTGTAGCAATATTAAAGCTAATTTTTCTCCTCTTAAGTAGAGAGAATAAGGTGCTCCTGTCAGTGTGAAGCAGTCATTTCACTGTGAGAATCAATTAAATAGTGAAAAGTATTTCCTTCAGATAATTTCCTTAAATAAATTCTAATGAACAAACATGACAAAACATGTTGATGACATTACTAAATTAATATTTTTTTGTTGCATTTGTTTTTTCAGCTCTAACTTTTTGTAATCACCGATTAGGTTGATCTCGCCGTGACATCCTCCCCACTTTCTCAGGAGCTCAAGGCACAGTGAATACAATCCTCTGATACACTAACACACCAACAGTGAATGTTTTTCACCCCACAAATCGCACAATGCACCAGAACAGCATACGCCACACACAGAGTGACCATGGTCTATCCTTATGTAAGTTACTGCGATATAAGAACATAGGAACATAAGACATTTAATGGTAAAAACAGGCTGTTTCACCATTAAACTGGTCCATTTCACCATGTTCCAGGCTCTTCATTCTGCGTGTATCCAGGTCTTTAACACTCGCGGGGTATCTGCTGCTGTGATTCACCCTATCCTTCCCATAACCCTCAGCCAACACAAACAGGGCCAGGCCTCTATCTCCCTTCCAAGCAAATCAGATTTGGGGGTGTGTCAGAAGTGGGCAGGGCAGGAAAGGATACACCCAATCCAGCTCCAGCTTCTCTGTGGGCAGCTCCATCCTCAGGTCCTCGTAGTTCTGAATGTTTGAAGGGATGTACATGGTGATTGGGCGTCCGCGAATAAACATCTTTATGGAATGACCTGCAGCACAAATGGAAATCGAGGTTATAACCTGACAGGAACATCTTGCGCATGATTGGCCATGCGTATTAAGCACAACTCAAAATGCGTATGATCACAACCAATCAGAGAAGGCAAAAACTCTCAACAGCCCAGTCACTGCTGTCAATCAAAGCTGTTGTGTTTGAATCTGCTTGCCTGTACTGCTACAGACTTGGACTACAGATGGATTGCATCTTGAGATTTTGCTTGCGTGACCTTTGCACATTTAGCTACAGAGCTTTGCCAGGCATGTCAGAACCTGGAGAGCAAACAGAGCTGTTTTCTGACAGTGATGTCACAGGGGAGTGAGACGTACAATGAGAATGAGATAATGATGACATCTGGGTCTTCAGGGATAGTGGTGTGCGTGCAAAAGCTACACAAGCAAACAGAAATGATTGGAAATGACAAGGAAAACTGGAAATCATTGGAGGCCATTTTCATCTGTCTGTCTGTCATGTTGCAGGTTTAACCCTGAAGGTCCTTGCATTTATTACCATCCTAGTTTAACTGCAGAAGAATTAAATGCAAGTGCAAAATGAAGACAGGTTTTAAAAACAGCATGAACCAGAGAGGCTAAAGTGAAAGGTCAAAGGTCAGTCAGGGAGCTCACCCTGGCCGTATGTGCCTCTCCTGGATCCAGAAGACCCTGGGAACCACAAAAAGAAGAATCAGTCACAACTGACACATTCCAAATCTCACTTAACTGAGTCACATTTAACTGAAGCATTCCAAATCGCTTTAATCAGCATTCAAGGGGGCTGCAGGGGCATTTTTCCCATTTCACACAAGCGCAAATCCCACAAAACAGTTCAGTACTGTCACACAGCTGTGGCCTCAGTGCAACAAACCTTACAGCATAATTGCTCAGTTTTATTTTAACCCTCCTTAGCTCTCCTTTTCAGGAGCCGAGGCCACAGCACAGCACCTGCTGCCTAAAGCTTCTCAAACAGCTGCTCCATTAGCCAAAAAGCCAAATTTCCAGAAAATAAAAGGAAATTAAGAATGAAAAAAGGGAAGCACCCCGCTACAGACTGGGAGCAGGTCAGACACAGACAGACGAGAGCAGGGAAATATGCTGAGAGGGGAGAAACAGAGAGAGACAGAGCGTTATGATCAGCACAGAAACGGCTTTCTTCTGCTCTCTCCTCACGGTGCGGGACTGGGATGACCTCACCGAGAGAAAATGAAGAACTCAGCCAGAATGAGAGAGCGAGCGGCCTTCAGGCGGGCTGTCCCAAACAGCCATCCATCACAGAGACAGACACCAGCAGCACACAGCACCACCACGGCCAGCCAAAGGTCAGCACAGCCAGGAACTCTGTGCTGTTCAATATAACACAGGCCAGCACAGCCAGGAACTCTGTGCTGTTCAATATAACACAGGCCAGCACAGCCAGGAACTCTGTGCTGTTCAATATCGCACAGGCCAGCACAGCCAGGAACTCTGTGCTGTTCAATATCACACAGGCCAGCACAGCCAGGAACTCTGTGCTGTTCAATGCCACAGCAATGAAGCTGAGTCATAAAATAGACTGTGACCATTCTGTGTGCTCCTGTGTGGTCACATGATCATGTCACATGACAGCATTCTGTCAGCCACACACCAGCGGAGGCCCAGAGGAGTCTGAGAGCCAGAGGCGCTGGGATGTTCAGGTCAGCAGAGTCAGAGTGATTCCCACATGGGCTTCAACAATCAAATTAGCAGATGAACTATGATAAACTAATCACCGTGGAAACCGATTTTCCACCAATATGAGCCCTGATCTGAAGCACACTGTGTTCAAATAGAGCTCCAAAAGACATACACATGCATTTACACAGTAACTAAGGGGAACAAAAGTTATGGTACAGAATTGTTTTCTTCCAACTTAAAAGCCACATAAATCTGGAAAAAGGTTTGCACAGGGGGTGTACTGTTTCTGCACTGAGTAATATTTAGTCGAACACATACTAAACGCACCTTAAACGAGGCTCAGACACAGACACACTTGTCCTTAAAAAGATGAATGAAACCATTCACACTTTGAGAGACTGGAATATTCTCCTGCTATTCTGAACTGCTGATCTAGCTGAACATGCGTGACGGCAGACAGCAGCACAGCTCACTGAGAGACGCGGCTCCTTACCTGCGCTGGAAATCAGGTCTTTTGCCCGGCTGTGGAGACAAACACATCCATCAGACGGTGAAGTCAGAGTGACACGGTGTCTGCCACAAACAAAGGCCCTGTGCACAGCCCACTGCAACACCCTGCTGCAACCACTGTTTTGTAACAGTCTTGTATGTAAACCCGTGTGTAATGCCCTGAACCCTTACTGTGTGTTTCAATGCCCTGAATGTAAAGCCATTCTATCTGTACTAAATTACGTATTAAGCGGCTTTTTTGACTGAGTGATAGAATTTCAACCCTAATCACTGTAAGCACTGTGACCTGTGTCTGTCTTTGCAGAGACATATCTATCTGTACTAAATTACAAGATGTATTGCTCCGCCTCCATGAAACATTTTTGCCCCTCCACAGCTCCACCCCCTCCAGATACCTGGATGAGTGAGGTGTCGCAGCAACTGCAACATATTTCTAAGAATATACCATATCACCCCCTGCCCCACCCTCCTGCCTGGCCCCACCCCTGCACCACCCCTGATGCCCCCCCCTGCACTGACCCCCATGAGCTCCGCCCCCTCCATGCCCCACCCTGCCTGCTCTGGCCCCGCCCCTCCACGGCTCCACCCCCTCCACCCCGGCCCTGCCACTCACTTCTCCAGGCTGGGGGAGCGTGTGAGCAGGTTGGTGGAAGAGGCTGCTTTCCTGCCCAGCTTCTGCTTGGGCCTCTCCTGCGCCTCCTTCAGCAGCTTCTCAGAGGAGCTGTTCCTCCGAAACCTGCCCACAGACACACACCGTCAGCACACATAAACACACACACACACACACACACACACACACGCACACACACACACACACACACACACACACACACACACACACACACACACACACACACACACACACACACACACACACACAAACACACACACAGCACACACAAACACACGCACACACACACAAACACACACACACACAAACACCGTCAGCACACATAAACACACGCACACACACACACACACCCACACATCTGTACTACTCTACAGTAGTACTGTACAGTAGTACTAATCGTCATCATTCTCTCCACTGCCACTATGAAACTAAAGAAATGCTACAGCCATAGTGTCCAGACACTGAATGCTTTCAGGCAGAAACAGAGACGCTGTTATTCTGGCATTGGGCCCAGAGATAATACAGGCTCTCATTGTGAAATATTACCAGAGTTTTCCATGGAGTGGCATCAGAGTCCCGTTTCAGAATGCCTTTACTGAAAACAGGCCCATACACTAACACACCCTTACATACATACACTAACACACACACGATTACACCCAAACACACACTTTCATACACACAGGTACACACAATTACACCCAAACACACACTTTCATACACACAATTACACCCAAACACACACTTTCATACACACAATTACACCCAAACACACACACTTTCATGCACACAGGTACACACAATTACACCCAAACACACACACTTTCATACACACAGGTACACACAATCACACCCAAACACATACTTTCATACACACAATTACACCCAAAACACACACTTTCATACACACACAAATACACAATTACACCCAAATGAAAACGGGAGATTTTAGTTTAGTGATAGTCCACATGCAGGGAATCATCGTGTCAGAGTAGCGCATGCTCCACAGAGGGGAGAATCAGACCCCGTTTCAGCCAGAGAGAGAGATGTGATCACCAGCAGGGAGCCTCTGATTAGAGTGAGTTAGTGCAGATTAGGCTACATGATTCCTGCTATTCCCAGCGCTGTTAGCCCACACCACACAGACAGGAAGAAATGCAGAGAGTGTGTGACACAGTTCTGGATTTGGTCTCCGGTGTGCGGATGTGCAGGAGAGGGCAGACCTCAGGACCTCGGGTTCGAGTGTGTAACTGCATCTCATTGGCTGCAGGGAAACACCTGCGCACACTGGCAGCAGCGGCTGTGTGAACGTTCATTCTCCTGGATACAGGTGTGAACACATACGTTCAGCTGGAGAGGAAGTCTTTCCACAGCCCTCATCCTGCAGGTCTTTGAGGAGCACTGCCAGGGAGCTGGACGCAGGATGGGGCAGGATGGGGGGATGGGGGTCTGTTTTTCACTGCGTAGCGGAGTGTGAACATGCCACCCTAGCGGTGCCCACAGCAGCACACGCTGTGAGAAGCTCCAAACTGCATTTTCCACAGAGCCAGCTTTCCTCTCTCTCTGTGCACTCGTCTGCACTTCCTCTCTTTAGCCTTTCACTGGGCTCTGATTATTTTAGCTGATGACATTTAACCGCTTCACACGATGCAAATCTAAAACCGATCTCATGCTCGGTCTCTTTAAAGAGCACAATGAGCTCCTAACAGCGGGCATGGTGTGTGCACCATCAGCCCGGCGAGGAGAGCTTGTGACCGTTTTGCTACACTGCTAGAACACGCCTGAAGCCTCACGCACTGTCACCTGACAGGAAGGACAGCCACACCCTCTACACATGCAACAGTGGCGACGCATTCCAGCACCCGGAGGGAAAGGCATGCAGGAGCCCCCAGGCCATGCAATCACGCAAGGATGGGGACACTGGCACAGGAGGTGCGGTAGGGGACAGAGGATGGGGACACTGGCACAGGAGGTGATTTAGGGAGAGGAGGAGCTGCTGGGGGAAAGAGAACGGGGGTGCAGGGAGGGGCAGCAGCGGGATGGCGGGACGCACAGGGGGTTCTTCTCCCCCTCCTGGACGGGGGACAGGGGGCGGCTGCGGGGGCTGGGGGAGGCGGAGCCGGCCACGCCCTCTCGGCTGGGGGTGGGGGTGGGCTCGGCCCTGGCCTCGCTTGGCGCCTCAGGGGAGTCTCTCTTCTGCTCGCCGGGGCTCTCCTGCAGGGCGGAGTCCTGTGAGAGCGCCCGGATGCAGCTGGGCTGGATGGGCTCCTCCACCAGCCCGGTCCAGCTGGGGTCCCCCTCCCCCTCCCCCTCCCGCGCCTCCTCCCGTGCCTCCTCCAGGACGGGCGCGTCGGGGGGCAGGGCGTCCTCCAGGGACAGGCTGAGCACGGCCCGCGTCTGCGCCAGCGGCACCTTCTCCACCGCCTGCGGCCACGACGGCAGGGGCCAGTCCGTCTGCGTGGCCCTGTCCTGGGTGGGGACCTCCAGCCTGTGATTCGGGGTCTGGAGGGTTGAACTCACGCCCCCCGTGCACTCATCCTCATTCGCCGGGCTAGAGGGTGCACAGGGCACAGCAACAGCGCCCCACAGAGGGCACAGAGAACACAGCGAAGGAGAGGAAAAAGAGAACCTGAGGTACGAGGCATTCTGGCTCCCAGAGATTCACCTGACTTTAGGCACCTGGATCAGCAGGCAGGTGCCACGCCTGCCCTCAGGGGGGCAGGTCTGGGGCGGGGCTGCTAGAGGAAGAGCAGGTGAATCCTGAGAGAATCAGTGCTGAGAATCTGTCCAATCAGGTGATGAGAGCTATCACTCAGCCTACTGTGAGAACATCCATTCCCCCATTTTTACATTTCCATTTTACAACTCTCTGCCTGCACTCAATTGACAACAACTTGCAAATGCTTTCTGAAATGTTAATGTTGCTATGGAAAAAGATGTAAAAATGCATGACCACACAGAGTCAAGTGTTACCATGTGCTGTCAGTAACACTGCCACATATTAACCATTGAAAAGACTGCTCTCCATGGCACATCAGGGAGTTGCTGACAGCACATGGTGGCTCCAGCTATTCCGGGGTTCATGAAGCCTCACTGTCATCACTAGTACCTGTCCCATCCCGACCCCCAGCCCCCATCCCCCACCCCCTGTTTTGGGGCGGTACCTGGTGCCGGGCAGGCGGGGGCTGTCTGGGACAGAGTTGCTGGACAGTTTGCGGGTTCTGGAGAAACCGTCTGCACAGCAGGAGGAATTCAGCGCCCGGGCAGCTGCAGGATTCACTGAGGAGCGGACAGACAGACGGACACGCAGAGACACACACACACACGCACACACACGCACAAACACGCACACAGCAGGAGGAATTCAGGCACACACAGTCCCTGTGCCTCCGCACTCCCTGACCACACCAGCCCATTACAGCACCAGCACCAGCAGCTCCACAGATGCTAACCATCACTCCCATCACACTATGGGTGGGCCACTGTGATTAACCACAGCCGGCACAGAACAGCGTCACCCGCACTCTCTCCACTGTTAGAGGCTTACAAAGCACACTGGAATTATTACAGGCTGAATCTCAGTTAGGGGCTCAGTGCCAAGACACACTGTAGGAGAAACCAACGCATCTCGCAGCAAGCTGCGCTGGGTCTAACTGCCTGGACTCAGAATGTACATCCTGAGCCTGGTGCACGAGGAAGAGGCAAACTCAGGTTCGCAATGCATTCTGGGAACTGGAGGCAGGCAAAAACAAAACCTGAAAGAGTCTATGCGCTACACAATTTTCATGAAATATTGAAATATCAGTTTAGTCTACGTCTGTTCCCTGTTCCCGGGGAAACGCTGCGGTTCTCACCTGCGATGAGGTGCTGTTTGAGCAGAGGGATCTGCTGGTCGTGGACACGCAGTCTGCGCAGAGCATCGGCTAGAGACGACTTCAGCAGGGTGATCTCATCTTCCTGCGCCTGCAGACGCACCTCCATCAGTGACACCCTGTCAGGGAACTCCGTGCTGCTGTCCGCCGACACGTCATCTGCGCAGGGAGGGGAGCCAATCAGATCCAAGCAGGAACGGCGCACAACCAATCACCACTAACTCTTTTGTATTGAATTCCAAAAAAGGCCAGGACACCTGTGCAGAAAAGTGACCATACACCACAGACAAAGCACAGGCAGCAGTGCATTCTGGGATGTAGAGGCAGACAGGAACAGAGTGGAGTACACTCAGGCTCAATGAATGTTTTAAGAAATATAAACTCATTTAAAAAGGGGACACTTCACACGAATTGTGCATCATAACACCTGCATGCTGCTGTCGTAAGAATAAAATATAACAAGACATAGCATGTCATGACAGCTGACATTATATCTGCGGTACTGTACATAAACCTGTCATATAACCTGGCACAGAGAAACGTTATGTCACCACATAAAACTGCTGAATCCAGAGAGGAGAAAGCCTCTGTGACAGAAAGGAGGGATGCTTGTATACCTTCATGGTCCCCATCTCCTTTTCTCTGCTTATTATCCATGTATTTCTTGGACATGGATGTTTCCTTTTTGTTGCCCAAATAAAAGTCAGTTTTTATGAGAGATTTATGCCTGATTCTGCAGAATGAAATGCTTCTGCTCCAGAGAGTCAGAAATCAAGAGTCTACTCATCACTCAGGCATGAGAGGGGAAGTGTCACATGCTGATCACAGGAAATGAAGGCAGGAAATGGAGAACTCTCTGCCCTGAGAGCCTTCCCTGGAGATATCAATACGTAAACTATAAACCCTAAACTACACAGTAAGGAAAGTGTGTAAAAGTAGAATCACTGGGGGAAGCTGCCCACAGCTCCACATTGTGGAAGACCAAGCCTCTTTCTTCTGAGAGACCGCTAACAGGAGGCTCCCACTCCTACACAGTGACCTCTGACCTTGGATCGCTCCTATTGGTGGGCTTTGCATGTTCATTCCCGGGCAGATATCACAGCAGCCCATCAGACCGCATTCCTGCGGCTGCAGCTGGCAGTGATCTGAGGTGGGGAAGCTTACTGCAGCCACATCACTGCAGTGTGTGTGTGTGTGTGTGTGTGTGTGTGTGTGTGTGTGTGTGTGTGTGTGTAAGAGCAAAAGGTAGATACTCAGAGCTAGAGATACTCAAAGCCGTATTTAGGCCAAACACACATCATGCATCACAGCCTGTGTTTGCATGCAGCTGGAGCTCTGAGAGTTTTGGCCTCTGCAGAGACTCAGCAAAGGACCAATCTGCTAATCAAAGCCAGGAATGTTTGGGTTTCACCAATCGCAAATCAAACAGTCAGAAGGAGTCTGCTCCGCACATGTTTGGTCGTGTACATTTGCGCAAACAGAGTTTAATTGAATTTAATTTCACATCTTTAGAGGACATCAAGCTCTTGTAGTGTGTGTGTGTTTGTGTGCATTTGTCAGAAAGAGACTGTGTGTGTGTCTATGTGTGTGTGCATGTGCACATGTGTGTCAGAGAGAGAGACAGTGTGTGTGCATGTATATGTGTGTGCATGTGGCAGACAGAGAGACATAGAGAGAGAGACTGTGTGTGTGTGTGTGTGTGTGTGTGTGTGTGCACCATAGGATCTGATCTCTTCTTCAGCACAGAACCCTGTTCTAACGGACAGCACCCAGAAGAGAAAAATCACGGCCAGAGATGAACCACTCCAAAAACACAGAAAGAAAACTCCTTTATCTTCACACCAATGCACCCTGAGGGAGGAACACAAAGGCTAGTGCGCGCACACACACACACACACACACACACACACACACACACACACACACACACACACACATCTCTCTCTCACACACACGCACACACACACATGCACACACACACACACACACACAGTCTCTGTCTCTCTCTCTCTCACACACACACACACACACACACACACAGACAGAAACACATACACACAGACACAGACACACAACACACACACACTCAGCGTTTCTGGTCCAGACCCACGCTTTGTGGACAATACAGGCTTTGATGCCTCTGGGAGCTTACGCTGTCTGCACACAAAGCCAGAGAGCCAGCAGGTCTGTGAGTCTGCCACAGCTGCGCAGACAGTCGGGGAGTCTGTTACAGTTGCACTCAAAGGGTAGTATTTGGGAGAGTGGGACGAAGGGGTGGAGGTGAGATCCAAACGATGAACCAATCCTTTTGACCATACACTGTGTCTCTGTGCACTTGGAGCCTCTTTGGAGGGTTCTGGAGTTCTGGAGTGAAAAACAGCTACAGGGGTTCAAAGAAATCCCAGGATTGTCAGGTTTGCTTGTGGAAGGTTTGATTTAAATCTTAAGTCCCAAACACTAAGAAACAAGCACTATTCTGTGCTTCTCCAGCCTGTTAAAATCACAACATCCAAATAACCGCAAGTTCTCCCAGCGCACACACGGTCCTCAGAGGAATCACACTGCGGTGCGCTGGAGTCTATCCCTGCCTCTCCGGTCAGCCCCATAGCCCCCATGCGTTCCAGCAGCTCAGGCCGTCAGGGGTTATTATGAGATTATTATTACTGTGAGATTTTGTGCCAGGTGCAGCACTGCTGGGGATGCACCCTCTGATTTATTTAACATTTGAATATTCTATGGCTCCCAACATTCCAATAATCAAACCCATCTTTCCCTTCCAAACACTGGAAGAACCTCCTGTTCCTTCTGTGTAAACAATGACTCACTGCAAACTAGACCTGCGCTCGCTGACACTCTCAGTGACAGCTAATAATAATGAATGATTTTATGCAGGGTTCCTAGGCTCTCAATGAGTGACACTGAGGAAGAATAGAATCAGTTTTCTTCACTTAATATTAATTAATAAATATTAATTAATAAATATTCAAGTGCTGATGTATTTATGTTCTGGTGGTCACCTGCTCAAAAGCTGGGCATGACCAGCAGTGTCACCTAACTACCCAAATGCAAGAAAAATATGTCTGTGTAGGAAAGTAGCACTTTCATTTATAAGTGACAGTGAGAGAAGGGTGTGGATTGTTGACACTGGCCATGAATGCCTGCACGTTAGAGAGGACAGCTTTCTGCACAGAGGCTCGGCCCCCACAGGGCAGGTGGGAGTTTACACTCCACTCCAGGACAGGTGCGGAACACCTGCACCTCCCAACCCGAGGATCTGTGAAACCAGCAGCGGTTTCAGGAAGTGATCCAGGCAGTGGTGGTACAGATCTCTCTCCCTGGGGAAGACTCAGGGCGTGACGCTGTGCAAGCATGGCGGTATAAAGCTTCGGCTTAAACGCGTGAGAGAATCGCAGGAGAAAGCAGCAAAACTATAATGCAACGATGGCAGGATTCCTGAGAGCTGAGATATGCCCATCATTACTGCGCACTCAATTGGGAGGAAGCATTCTCCATGGCAGCTGAGACTCTTTCTGTGCACCTGTGCAGCGGGGTGCTTCTGTAAGGAGGGTCAGGTTAGGGACACCCCGAAACAGGAGAACCCAGGCCCTGAGCCGCTCCACCTCACCGCTGCCCAGGGCTCCTGCCATATCGGGTATCAGAAAGCCAGGGCACAATACAGGCAGCTCCCAGGAAAGCACAAACAAGAGCTGTTTAGACAGCTGCCTGCAGCTAGTAAAACCCTGCATATAACAATCTGAAACACTGCCATCTTACCTTGGTCAGGACATTCTGTTATTACTTGTTAGAAAGGGCTATGCCAACAGAAGGATTTATTTGTGAGTGTGTGTGTGTGTGTGTGTGTGTGTGTGCGTGCATGCGCCTGTTTGTGTGCGTGTGTGTGTGCGTGTGTGTGTTTGTGTGTGTTTGCGTGTGTTGCGTGTGTGTGTGTGTGTGTGTGTGTGTGTGTGTGTGTGTGTGTGTAAGTGAGTTGAGTTTTCATCATCCATAGAACAGATTACAATAGATGTTTGTTTGCATTGTTTTGTGGGGATATCAGCTGCCAGCCTCCGCCCCCGGGCGTCCTTGCAGTGGAGTGTAATGAGGACGGTGTTTAAGGCCTATCAGTGCAGGAAGCATGAAGGAGACAGCAGAGAGCAGGCAGCACAAACACACACTCACAGGCACCCTTCCCCTCTACAGTGCAGTGCCAGCTGTGCTGACATCACTGCTTTCTGCTGCATTATGGGAACTAGGTCAAAGTGTGCACAACCTACTCAAGCCACACCCTCCACAGAGTCTCCTACTAGCCAATCAGGCACTTCAAACAGACACGTCCACAGTTCTACAGCACCAGGGAAAGCACAGCATTCCCTCTGAACCATGACAAAGCCCCAGTGATGGGGACACTGTGCTGTAGGAGACATTAAAGACCCCCTGGAGTTTATCACAAAGAGTCGCAGAGTTAATCCCTTTGCCCTGCCTCTCAGAACCTGGCCATCTAATCACCCCCCAGTCTAAATGGTCAGACAATTAGTGGAGCTCGACGTGACTC
>CM032877.1:55780232-55822732 GCA_019176425.1 Megalops atlanticus
ACACACAGAGACACGCACAAAGACACGCACACACAGAGACACGCACAGAGACACGCACAGAGACGCACACACAGAGACATGCACAGAGACACGCACACACAGAGACACACACAGAGACACACACAGACAGAGACACGCACAGAGACACACACACACAGAGACACACAAAGACACACACAGAGACACGCACAGAGACACACACACACAGAGAGACACGCACACACAGAGACATGCACAGAGACACGCACACACAGAGACACGCACAGAGACACACACACACAGAGACACGCACAAAGACACACACACACAGACACACAGGCACAGAGACACGCACACACAGAGACACGCACAGAGACACACGCACACAGAGACACACACAGACATGCACACACACCCAGACATGCACACACAGACACACACACACAGAGACACGCACACACAGAGACACACACAGACATGCACAGAGACACACACAGACATGCACACACACCCAGACATGCACACACAGACACACACACACAGAGACATGCACAGAGACACACGCACAGAGACACACACACACAGAGACACGCACAGAGACACACACAGAGACGCACACAGAGACACACACAGAGACACACACACACAGAGACACACACACACAGAGACACGCACAAAGACACGCACAGACACACGCACACAGAAACATGCACACACAGACACACACGCACAGAGACACGCACAGACACACGCACACAGAAACATGCACACACAGAGACACACACACACAGAGACACGCACAGAGACACGCACACACAGAGACACACACAGAGACACACACACACAGAGACACGCACAGACATGCACACACACACACAGAGACACGCACAGAGACACACACACACAGAGACACGCACACACAGAGACACGCACAGACATGCACACACACACAGACATGCACACACAGACACGCACACACACAGAGACACACACACACAGAGACACGCACACACAGAGACACACACACACAGAGACACACACACACAGAGACACATGCATGCACAGACACACATGCACACACACACACTCACTATGGGAATAGATGTGTGACCGCTCTCGCTGACTGCGTTCACCTTCTTACACCCACAGCAGGCACGTACACTCCCACCCTGCGTCACCAGCACTCTAACGCACCGCTGCGTCTGTCTGCAGTGCGTACCCACTGCGTCTGTCTGCAGTGTGTACCCACTGCGTCTGTCTGCAGTGCGTATCCACTGTGTCTGTCTGCAGATGCCAATCTGTTGCGCTGTGCAAAAAAACCAGCCCTCCTGAGGACACACACAGTGTGAGGGCTCCTGTGTGGGAGGGAGCCCTTGGTTTGGAGGAAGTCTTTGTGTCCACTTCCTGTTCTGCCAGGGCAGCTACATGAGTCTGAGTGGGATGTTCCTCTCAGAGGCGATGCTGTGTGTTTGTGGCCGTTTGTTCTCGCCGCAGGTACGTGGTGCCTCAGCTTTAAACACACTCTGTGCTGCCCGTTCCACTGGGACGTGGCTGGAGCACCCCCGCCTGGCTCCAGCCAATCAGCAGGCCCGTATTGGCCTCTACTCTGCGCTTTCGGCACAGAAAGTGTGCACTGCGTGTGCGGCACTCAGGTGCAGACTGCGCCGAGATCCAGGTACAGCTCAGAGCCACACCGAGGACGCTGCCACAGAGGCAGGCTTCTGCTCATCAGTGTCATCGCTGCAACGTTGTATAAATTGAATAAATGTTGTATAAATGTTGTAGATGCATAACCCCTGCAAACCACGATGGCTGCATTTTGAGACACGCTTATCCCATGGGGAACTGCGGTCTGCATTAGTTAGAGAGTTAGACTCTCATATGGATACTCTTTCTACAGCTCAAACAGTAAAACTGAGGAGCTCTGAGACAGAAGCCATCTGCAAACCAGTCCAGCAGCAAACGGGGCAACACGAGCAAACAGCCGCATTCACATCCAGCAGCAGAGAGCTGAAATCCCAGCCGGAGGTGTCGGTGTGCACTCCAGGCCCGGGCCGTGTTTCACAGGCCCCCGTCGCCCGTCCGCCCACCCACTCTCCACCCCCCCCTTCCTGTGTGGCGGAAAGACGCGCATCACCACCCACACGCACAGGCCAGTCCCCATGACATCACACACCCGTCGCCACGGCACCACATCCTGTTCACTGCAGCCCCATGGGAAACTTCTGTAGTGTGCACTGCGTTACAGAGGTGCATCATGGGAAACTTCTGTAGTGTGCACTGCATTACAGAGGTGCATCATGGGAAACTCTGCTGTAGTGCACACTGCTTTACAGAAGTGCACCATGGGAAACTCTGCTGTAGTGCACACTGCTTTACAGAGGTGCATCATGGGAAACTCTTCTGTAGTGCGCACTGTTGCGAGACGCTGAGTGGGACTGACGGACGCAGGCCAGCGTCACCACGGAGAGCTAGAGGTGAGCAGAGCACCTTCCGCCTGTGACGTCACAGCTCAGTCAGCATGTGGGCGGAGCACCGCCGTGTGTCCTGGGTAAACTCCCAGTCAGGCTCTTCCAGTTTGGCCATCTGATCATCCCCCAGTTTAATTGGCTGAATGACTCCCTCTCTCCCTCTCTCTCCGCCTCAGCTGATGTGTGTGCTGAGTGTTCTGGTGCAAAATGGCAGCCCTGCATTACCCAGCTGGGGGCTACACGTTCGTGGCGGTTGAGGTGAAGCCTCCCCTTCACTGTAAAGCAGTTTAAGAGACTGGAAAAAGAATAAAAGGCACTATATAAATGTGATCCATCATAATCATGCCAGGACAACCTACCTTGTGAAGGTGCAGGTATGAACACTGACTCAAGCACTGTACCTGTGCCCTTCAGCATGATGCTTAACCTGAACTGCCTCAGTTACTATCCAGCAAAAGCCACACTCCAAACACAACACTGCCAAGCAGACAGAAGCTGTGGACCTGCAGGGCAGTAGGCCTCCCAGACAGCAGGGTACATACAGCCCTTCCACTCAGAGCGCAGCGAGGACCTAAATAGCCACCTCTGTCTGCACTGTTTTATGCGGACGTCAGAGCCTTTCCGCCAAAGCTCCTCAGCACTGAACACAGCTGCTGCGCCTCGGCTCTGTGCTGCAGGAGGGCAGGCAGAGAGAGGGCTGCACACTCAGATGCGCAGAGCTACACTGCACAGCAGTGAAAGCTGCGCAGCTCTGTGCAGGAGGTTGTCCAGGTTACATTACGCGCAGTCCTACCTTTAACTCTCATTTTGCATTCGTGCCCCTGATGGTTATGCAATACTCTGCCCTACGTGCTGGGAGCTCAGAGTCTGGAGGTCCTGAAACCGTCTTCAACGGCACATTTTCAAACGGGCTTCAAAAGCTTGACCTCTTGGCCTGGTTTATGGCTCCGTTATGAACTGTGTTACTGACTCTGTTTTTCTCCTCCCGGCTGAATGACTCTGCGCCTTCGGCACAGGAAAGGTGGGAAGGCTGTGCAAACAGAGCGCAGTCTGATTGTTCTGACTGAGCCCTTTGATCCGGCACACGGGGACAGATCCCTGCACACTGCCGCGGCTGCAATGAGGGCGTTCCAGCAGGAGAGGATCAGGAGAGACAGCACCTTCACTCCACTCTGACTGAGGGTGTGTCTCCTCCCTCTGAAAGATCACGGCAGCAGATATATATCACCTAACCTGCTGCAGACTCTGCATCCTCCTCCTCATCCTCACCTCACGGCTCTCAGTGTGTGTGAGTGTATGTGTGTGTGCATATGTGTGTACATGTGGGTGTATGCATACATGTGTGTATAAGGTTCTGTGTGTGTGTGTGTGTGTGAGAGAGAGTGCGTGCGTGTGTGTGTCTAACTGCAGTGACCTGTGGGACGACTCACCACACAGCAGCGAGCTGAAGTGGGTGGGGTTCATATGCTCAAATAACACTTTGGCCAGGACCAGGAAGAACAGCCACACTCCTTCAATAAGAATTTCTAAAGACTACAGTGAGTCAGCAGCTCAGGTTAGTGTCTACAGGACAGAATCTCCTATAGCACAGTATCCCCATCACTGCGATGGGGTATTGGTCCAGGAGGAGAATCACCCACAAACACCTGCTTTCCCCAGGAGGTCTCCCATTCCAGGTCTTACCCTGCCCTGACTGTCAGCCCCAGGCCTCAGACAGGAAAGAGTTAAAGAGTTCGCCCTGGTCCTCTGCAGCAGGGACACACCCAGCTCTGCAGACCAGCAGAGCTTCTGTCCAAACCTCCATGACTACAACTCCCAGCCTCCACCTCCCAGAACCAACACCACCCTCAGAGCCCAACCCCCCACAGCAAACCTCTGCTGTGAGGCTAAAGCCCTACACCCTTCCCCACACTTTCAACACATGTTCAACACCTCTAAACTGGGACTGGGGTCTGCACCTCCTGAATGACAGTATCAGTATGTGTGGGGAAGATGGGATTGTGGGTAGAAGTGTGATGCTGTTTGCAGCTTGTGTAGTATCTGTCATCTACTACGACATGCAGGCTGACAAACAGGCAGCAATGAGCTTTACAGCAGACATATGGGGGCATAAGGGCAACACTGTAACTGAAATGTATTGTTTGGCAGTGCTTTTAAAGCATATATTTGGAGGTTTTTTTTGACATTATTTGTCAGCAGGGTAACCACAAAAAAATGCTTCTATTCCTTATTAGCATGTTAATAATGTTAAGTAGCAGTATTAGTGAGAAACACTGCGTTTTTTTCTCCAGCTGAGTGATGAACAGTTGATCCTTTGGTCCATGCAAATATGGCACCCATATTAGCCGTCAGGAGACTGCCGAGATAACTGGTCATTTTAAATATCATAACAGGAAATTATTAGTAATGTAAACAACGACTCCATTGTTCTGAAGTGTCAGGATAATGGCCAGCACTGCCGCTGTAGCGCAGTTTAAAGAAGCGTCGCTTCTAAACGGCTCTGTACGCTGGCCGTTTACCGCACCGGTGTTAGGTCATATCATTCCCCTTCTCCAACCGGGCAGGCTGCACTGATCCGCACTGGGCCCATCGTGTTGGCCTCCCTTCCATTCAGCAAGACTGGCATTATATTTTATGTACTCATAGTAATCAGGATGACGGCAAATGGCGATTCAGAAGCCTAGATGAAGCGCCGTTTCATGCACCCCGTGACGAGCGGATGATCGCTGATGCGTCCAACTTCTGACGAGCGCAGCATCTGCGTAACTACACATAGACACGCAATGCCGTGTCTGACTGACAGGACGTGGATGGCGAGGAGAGTATTGCATAACCTCGCTCGTATTTAAGGCGGTGACAGGCCAGCCGCCTCCAAGTTTGCATTTTTGTCCTGGCCTCGCAGTTTTTACAAGGCAATAAACAAGAACGCACAAGGTGGGGCGGCTCCGGGCCACCGCGGAGCACAATAAGCGCATTATGATTCCGCTCCTCTATTGTAGACCAGACCCTGTAAACGTTTAACAAGCTGCCCGGTCTTTGGCTCCTGGAAATCAGAAAAATCTGTACACAGTACAAACTGCCCGCCTGAAACCTACTTCCTCTTTCCAGCCTGTGTAGGGTCAATAGCTGCGAGGCAATGCGCTACTCTGAACTGCAGTCTCATCTGAGCACTTAAGGAGCCGATCAAACATGATCCATAAAAGGTGCTATATAAGGAACATGCGTAAAACAAAAATGAGGGTGTCTAAATAAATAATTATTTTAAGTGATCATCATAACCCATCGCCAACAAGAACATGAATCCAGTGTGGAAACTAAATTAAATATCTTGCATGCACCAACTGTAATGACCTATAATACTAACAGAATTGCACGAATCTTAGAAACACTGAACATTTACAGGGCCGCTGACGGAGATGCTGCAGCAACAGGTGGGCTTTTTCTCCGTCTCACCACGGAGTTGGTCTGGTGTCTTTGCAGAACCCACTACTGAAAGAGGACATAGTGTAACACGTGATACAGCATACTACAGTTTATGATGTGTTGCTCTTTGCGGAGTGGTCTTGGTTTAACCAAAAGAATCTGCAGCGTTTCCTTTTTATTGGTTTGGGACCTGCTAGTAATAAACATCCTTAAATGGGTCCAGACAGACAACCGAAAACAGACTCCGTACTCTACGGAAAAATGTGTGTACAAAAATACAAAAAGAACCCAACTAGATATACAGATATGAATCTACGAGGACGCGTACAGGCAACAACAACGTCCTCGCCATCCAGCTTCACCGACTGGCTACAGAGAAACTTTTGCAAGATTCGTGGTCATACAAAGCCCTCTTTCACACGTCTAAAGAAGAAACGCAGGAACATCGTTTTCGGTACACTGTAAACATATTATTCGATCGTTAATTGCACTCCAATATTTTCAGCTAACTCTCTCTAGCTACAACCATTGCTGCAATATCAGCAGCAAATACGCCCACATGCATTTTGAAATTGCGAGGTGGTGTGATCGGGCGATGTAGCCAAGAGTTGAAATAAATCTACTAAACTACCGAATAGGTTTTTCTGCGTTAAACCACATCTAACTACATCAAATAAAAGTTCTCACCAAGGCTATTGGCCAAGCCATCCATTCTTGCTGGTCCTGTGGTGTGTTGTTCCCTGATTTTTTTTTTTAGTTTATTTGCTTATTTTTCGTTCCAAGTTTCGCCGTCTAAAATGTGATGTTTCCACTCAGATCCGACGCGGCTGACAGCGAGCGCCGTATCAGTCCTCTTCTCTGCGGCATTGGTCAGCGATGCCCCCCCTCAAGTTGTGCGCGCTAACTAGCTAAACTTATTTCTGCCCAGGAGTTGCGGAGATCGTTGGTGAGCTAGCTGCCATGCATCGCCGTGCGTACGCGGAGCGGATTACCCAAATTGATTCGCTTTCAGAATGCTCTCAAAGACCCAGATCCAGGAAATGAACGGCGCAGAGAGGTGGGAAACATACTTGGCAGCATTTTCTGTTGAGACAGATGTACGCACTGCTGTTCGCTACAATACTCCCCGCTGCGAGTCAACGCAGAACTAATTTCGAGTTAGTTTGTATCAACAACCTTGCTACTTTATCAACTTTTTCAGTTAGTTTTGCTCATTACATATCTGACATGTTTGTTGTAACTAGGGACCAAAATATGACGCCACTAGCCTTAAACGGTGGATGTCTTCCCCTTGCAAATCCAGTTCAGTAGCTCGACAGACTTCATTTTCAAGAGATTTTTTGAGAAAATAATACGGTACTTTCCAGACAAGCTATGTCAATAGCTAGTTACGCATGGGTGTAAACTTCAAATTAAGCTCGACTTTTTCCATTTTGCTTATATGCCACCGTGTGGTAGCCCTGTGAACTGCAATGCGTGAACGTCTGCGAAACTGGTAGGAACGTTTTATTTACGTTTACGCCTGGCGGAACTAAGTTTCAAGTTTTAAGTTTTGCGCACTACGGACAGATTTTCGCTGCACCAGGAAGTTCCGCCGGCGAAGTAATGGCGCCGTCCATGGAGTCGCGTTTCTGAAGGAGACCGGTAACTCTGTACGATGAAGCTTGACATGAAATTGCGTAAGTGCTTTCATAAAATACGGTCTCTGTGAGCACACAAACTGGTCACTACTCGCGTCTACAAGACGTCATCTATCTAAAATATGACTAAATACTTTCTTAATCATTTGGCTAACGTTAGCTAATTAGTTAACATTTACTGACCCTGCTGTTATCCCCGCTCAGATGGTTCAGTTGTAGATATATAGCTGTTTAAGCTAGCAAGATAACGTGTGTTTACATGTATCTACAAATGTATTGCTCTGTCTTGCTTGCTCCCTAGTGACCAGTGTCACACTGTTTTTGTCATGAGGATAAAGTTATGCGTGTACAGCTAATTTTGACATGAACGTGTCAGTGTTTCGCTCAGTTGCGTTGGCTATCTGGGCAAATACGCTAGCCTTATGTATTTGATTCAATAGTATGCGAGTGTGGTACTGATTCATTGATTATTACACAAACTGGATTGGCTGAAAAAGTGACGTTGACATCGCTGACTCTAACCCGCCGATCCACACAGGAACGACTGAAGTTGTATTAAGATAGCTTGCCTGTTACCTATCCAGTCACACGAGGACTGCGACCTGCAAATAGCTAACAATCTAACTTACTCCAAAGTTTCATTTTTGATTTGATTGAAATGTGCTCTGGTGAAAGTTTAATATGACCGAACATGGCTAGCCATACATCTAGCCACACCGTTACTGATACGAGTGACATCCTCAGGAGGTAGTATTTAACCTGTCAGGTAGTCAAGCTGGCCACATTGCTTGGCTACAGTTTCTTAATGTCATTTCCATAGTTAAATGGGTGGAAGTCATTACCATTGGAGGACTATCTATTTCAACAAACGCAGCTTGTTTCCTGGTTGATTGTGGACAGAAGTAAAGCACTGTTTTTTTGTTTTGTGTTTTTTTTCCCCTGGAAGAATACCTGAGTGTTTAAGGACCGCGATGCGTCGGCCATGAGGTGCGCACGCTCTCTGGTGCGGATACAGAGTTTACGGGCGCTGACAGCGGCGGCCGGAGGCACCGTGCAGCCTGCGGCGACGCGCAAAGCGCCCCATGCGCGCTCACTGATAGCGCACGAGCCTTGCGGCCAGGTGAGCGTTTTATCACGTGTTAGTTAATGTTGTAACGCTTTTGTTCTGGTAGCAGTAGTCTCAAATGCAGTTATATCAGCCATACGTCACTGCAGCTGTCTTCTGCCCAGCAGCTGAAGCTAAGCAGGGTTGATCTTGGTTAGTTCTTAGATGGGAGACCTTGTGGGAAAACCAGGTAGCTGCTGCAAGTGGTGTTAGTGTTCCAGTAGGGGGCACTCTTCCTTCTGATTCAGGGGTAAACAGTGCTGCATTGGAGTTTGGGGGACAGAAGGTGACAACTGATGTCCTGACTTGCTGTGGTCATTAGACAGCCCATCTCTCTTATCAAAAGAGTAGGGCTGTTAACACGCCTCCTAAACCAGTGCTTTATATTTTGCCTCATTATCATACCCCTCCTTCTCCTGCTGATTGGCTATGCCAGCACTTGCATTCCCTGCCCAGTTTGTCTCCCCAGGTTGATGCTGCAATCTCTGAGAATCTCTGTTCACCCTCCTGATTAAATTAAGGTCAAATAAAATAAATGAACTTTGACCCAGATATGAGCTATTATTCTGACAATGACTTGCTGTAGGCTTTGATACTCTGCTGGAATGGCTGACATTTTAATTAATAAATGTTTAGCAAACATGAACATATCTGATGGCTTGAGAATGTCTCATGGCTAAGAAGTGACTGTTTTCTGATCTGTGGCATCTGGAGGGTGAAACACTGTAGCAGCCGGTTAGAGTTTAATCTTAGAGTGTGTGACACTGTGTTGTTTTAAACACACTGTGTTTTCACCAGGCACTAAGGAGCCTCCATACTGCCTGTGTGCTTCTGAAGAACAGACCTGTTGCTACGGACTACCAGGAGAAGTCTGAGCGTGAGGGCGAGGCCGCGAAGTCTCTGGTCACCTACGATGACCTGTTTGAGCGGGCGGCCCTGGAGGCCAAGACCAAGGCCACCTTCAACCAGGTGCTGGACGTCTTCATCAAGCGGGACATCAGGCGGCGCGGTCACGTGGAGTTCATCTATGCCGCCCTGAGGAAGATGCCCGAGTTCGGCGTGGAGCGCGACCTTGAGGTCTACAACAAGCTGCTGGACGTTTTCCCCAAGGAGATCTTCGTGCCGCGCAACTACATCCAGCGCATGTTCAACCACTACCCCCGGCAGCAGGAGTGCGGGGTGCAGGTGCTGGAGCAGATGGAGAACTACGGTGCGTCCCGGGGGTGGGACGAGCGGGCGTGGTGGGGGAGGCTGGGGGTGAGGCGAGGCGAGCGGGTGTGGGGGTGGGACGAGCGGGCGTGGGGGGTGGGACAAGTGGGCGTGGGGGAGGCTGGGGCGAGGCCAGCGGGTGTGTGGGGGAGGGGGAGGCGAGTGGGTGGGGGGGAGGCTGGGGCGAGGCGAGCAGGTGTGGGGGGTTGGGACAAGTGGGCGTGGGGGGGGGGGAGGCTGGGGGCGAGGCGAGCGGGCGTGGGCAGGTGGAGGGGTGAGAGGAGGGGGTGTGGGGGGGGCGGGACGAGGCCAGCTTCCTTGCCATCCCTTCAGTTAGTCACCCTGAAAACAGCCCAGTTCAGAGCAGCTGGTGCAGCTTGTGTTCAGACTGTGACTCACACCGGCAGCGGTATGGCTACCGGCTCACTAATTAAACCATTGCATGTTTTACACGTTCCTCAGGATGATTTCAAATCTAACAGGACGGATTGTTGAAAGTTACAGAAGTTCGGGTTTGAACTCCAAACTAACTGGCTTTAAAATGGGTATTTTTTGGTTATCTTTTCATCAGGAATTATGCCCAATGTGCAGACTAAAGTCCTGCTGGTGCAGATCTTTGGGGAGAAGAGCCACCCGGTGCGGAAGTACCAGCGCCTGCTGTACTGGTTTCCCCGGTTCAAGCATGCGAACCCCTTCCCTGTGCCCCACCAGCTGCCCCAGGACCCCGTGGACCTGGCCCGTTTCAGCCTGAGTCGCATCGCAAATGACCTGGACGCCAGGGTCACCGTGTACCAGGTATCGACCATCCCTCCCACCCAGAACTGCCATTATTATTGTTTATTTATTTATTTATTATTGTTTGTCTGATGTTGAGTGGATACTGCTGGCTGTACAAATTGCCCCTCGGGGTAAATAAAGATATCCTTGATCCATGATCCTTGATCCCTCTCCCACTGTAGAGCTGGAACCAGGCTGCCTCATTAAACCCCTTTCCCACTGCAGAGCTGGCGCCTGTTTGCTCATTAAGATGTTGTCTTTGTTTCCTGTTCAGTTGCCCTACACAGACGTGTGTGAGACGGGGGAGGAGGTGACGCAGCCGTATGTTGTAGGTATGACACACTCTCCTGCTTCAGCCTTCCCCGGGTCTGTGCTCTCACAGTGAGCACGACGCCATTATACACTCCTGCACAGCACAGAGACGCTGATCACAGATGCCAACAGCTTGCGCAGCAGGCAGCGTTCTCTGTTCTGAAGTAAGAGCTCACGCCCAGTCTCCTGTGGCAGGGATACAGAGTCCTGACCAGCGCCACCTGCTGGCCAAACATAACCCCAGCAGGCCTGTGTTTGTGGAAGGCCCTTTCCCTCTGTGGCTGAGGAAGACGTGTGTGTACTACTACGTGCTCCGGGCGGACCCCCTTCCTCCAGAGGAGAAGGTGAGTGCGGCGCATTTCTGAGCAGGCGTTCTTCTGGGACAGCCGTCGTTCCAGTGCAAGCTTGCAGGTTTTATTTAATTCACTGCGTGTAACACCTGTCCTTCCAGACCTTCCCAGCTCCAGGTTTGGGGCTGCTGTAAGTAACTTGTCAGTCGCAGCGTTAAGCCGTAGCAGGTGCTAATGTTGGCGTTGGCTGTGCGGCGGAGGGTCCTCCCTGAGTCTCCCGCAGCCCGGCAGGGTGCTGTGTGTGACGCGCTTCCTGTCGCTGCGTTTGGTCCTGGCAGGTGGAGGAGCCGGTGGATCCGGAGCGCTGCTTTTACTACCCGCTGCAGCTGGAGCTGGACCTGGAGCGAGACCTGGGCGATGACGACAGCTTCGACGTGGATGAAGGTAGCCGCCTCCCGGCCGCCGCGGCGGGCGTGGCTGTCACTGCAGGCAGCAACTCTACACATATATTCTGTAGCATAGAGTTCCACCCAGTGGAGTTTCCAGTGTGCCAACTGTTGTAGGGTACTGATTATTGTTGTAAATACAACAATTCAGCAGTCTGTCCACAACAGCAGGACTTGGATATAAGTGCCACTTATTAATTGTATGGTTTTGGTAATTCAGTCTGTACAGGTTGCTTGAAGCACAGGGACTGTGGATGGCAGGTCTTCCTAAGGATGTCAGCTTCTACATTTCCACCTTTTCCTGTGGTGTGTGTACTAGACTGAGGAGTCAGAGTGCTGAAGTGTGTGTGTGTGTGTGTGTGTGTGTGTGTTTGCATTTGCAGTGGACGAGGGCCCGGTGTTTGCTATGTGTATGGCCGGCCGGGGGGACCAGGCCACCCTGGCAAAGTGGATCTCAGGCCTGCAGGAGACAAATCCGATCCTGGGCCGCACCGCCACCGTGTTCCGGCTGGAGTCGGGGGTGCGAGAGCTTCAGAGCGCTGCGGAGCCTGAACCGGAAGCCAGGCCCGGCGAGGAGGAGGAAGAGCTTCAGAGTCGCGGAGTGAAGCAGTGAAGCACTGAAGCCCCGCCGCCCTCACACGCACGTCTGCTTACATCATATTTCTGCTAAAAACCGGAGGAGGGAGCGTGAGCAGGGCGTTCCCACACTGATGACACCCGGTCTGGGCGTTACACAGTGTAGCGCAGCAGCCAGCAGAGAGTATAACAGCACTGTTGGCTAACATTCAGCTAGCCACTGAGTGCTTAGAGCAGTATGCAGGTAAACCAGTAACCAGCCAAGAGTCAACCAATAATTTACTATATGATAATGGAAAGTAATTAAAATCAGGGGTTTGGACTGTTACACCTGGAAGCAGAAGCTGTAGATGTTGGTGTGAGGAATGAGGAGTTGAAATAGGATCTTTGCAGACGTGCAGGAGATGAAGGGCGTGGCAGTGCCAGAGCTTTCGGCTGCTGCTCCGGCACCACCCGGAGCCGTCCTGCAGAGCGACCTCGCCCACACCCGGGGCCCGTACACCCGGGGCCCCCACACCTGGGACGGGTGCTGTCCTGCTTCACAGCCCTCACTGTTGCTGCCACACGGTTTGAAATCACAAGGAACTGAAAACTGGGGTAAAGCTCAAATTTTTGTGTATTTCATGTATTTAATCGTGATACAGTGTAAAAATAAAATGATTCCAAACTCACCCAGAAACTGAAAATGATTTCTTTCATACAGTGTATTGTTGATGTATGTATCTGTGTTTTTTCTACATATGCAGATTGAGTTGTCAGGTTAAATGCCGTTGACAGTTACAGGTTTGGGGTGCAGACTGTAATGTTACATCTGCAGGTCAGTGTTTAGATGCAGAAACAGGACCTGGAATCAGGAGAGACAGACTCCTGTGTTGTGGAGCTGGATCTCTGGTTCAGAGGAGATTCCCTGAGTTTTAGTAGAGAATTCTAGAGTAGAGAATGACCCAGATAGGCAGTATCAGTGTGTTTCGCACTTGATGTTTCACAGTCATATTGGCACGTTTCTGTGCAGAACGAGCAGGTCCAAAACAGACGTGTGCTCGGTACGAGCTCCTGCATGTTTGTGAAGAGGCTGTGAAATGTTCTTACGGGAAAGGGAGCTTTCAGGAGCCCGCACTGAGACGGAGCAGGATCTTTCTGTCAGAGCCTCTCCTTTCTCAGCCTGTTTGCTGAGCGCACACGGAGGCGTGGATGCCCCTCTGCTCAGCCTCTCCGCGCCGTCTGATGGTGTCAGAGCTGTGAGACTGAAACAGCAGCTCCCTCTCTCTGCACGCAGTGCGTCGCCCGGATTCGCCCCGTCAGGCTGAACTCACTTTGAGGTGAAATCATCTTCGGAACAGTCTGACCTCTTCACTTCGAAACGTTTTCAGAAGAATTTGATCACGTTCCAGGAGACACTACTCCGGGGGATGGTCCAAACAAAGTCTTAATTTGGGTTTGGAACCTTTTGCAGGAATGCTGCAGCTGAAGCTTACAGTGAAGAGTCTCTCCCCCACTCTCTCTCTCCCTCTCTCTCCCCCACAATGTGCAGCCAGCACTGAAGTCATGGGTTCAAGCTGTGAGCCAGACACTCGGCAGTGAATAGCAGAGCTGTTCTCTGCTCTCATCACTGTCTTCCTCTGAAAGCACATTACACAGCTGTAAAGGACAGACTCCCTTATTCAGTACAGCAGTGTTACCATGCTGCTCTGTTCCTGCAGTGTTACCATGCTGCTCTGTTCCTGCAGTGTTAACATGCTGCTCTGTTCCTGCAGTGTTACCATGCTGCTGTTGCAGCCCAGCTCCTCCAGCTGCACTTGCTTTCCTTATGTTTACATTCTCCCCTCTCTGCTCAGCAGCCAGAGACCCCGGAGTCCAGAGTCACGTCGCTAACACATTTAGCATGTTATTCCTTTATACAGCCGGATGCTTACTGAGGCACTTGCCCGGTTTTACAGCAGCAATGATGCACTTGGAAATCAAACCAGCAGCTTTATGCGTTATATGTTTTGTGAGTCAATAAAGGTGTGATTAGAAAGTGGCAGTGTGGCATAGTGGTTAAGGAGCAGGAATCGTGACTGAAAGGCTGCTGGTTCGATTCCCTGCTAGGGCACTGCTGTTGTACCCTTGGGCAAGGTACTTAACCCACACTTGCCTCAGTAAATATCCAGCTGTATAAATGGATAACATGTAAAACTGCAACTTATGTAAGTCGTTCTGGATAAGAGCATCTGCTAAATGCCTGTAATATAAATATTACAGTAAGGTCCTGTGAAATGTGTAAAATGCAGTTACAGCGCAGACACACATGAGGGCGCTCTGGAGTGTTTAGGGTTATCCCTGCTGGCTCACCATGCATGTAAACCCAGCAGAACTGCAGTGTCTAGATACCCGTTAGAATGATTTCACTGAAAAGGCCGCTTCCAGATGGTATATGGAACATAACATTAAAAATGCCTGGCAAGTTGATTTTGAATGATAAAGGACAAGAAGGAAAAGCAAAAATGTAATATGTTCATGTGTGCCTTTAGGTCATTATCTTGAAAATGGAAAAAAAAGAAAACACCTGTTGTGCAAGTTTTCAAATGCCACCCTTATTTTACGCATGTGGAAAGTACAAGTAACCACAAGTAGAATACAGTTTCTCTTTATTACATTCTAATTTTTCTTCCAGTCATTAAAAATGAATTATTCTTGCAGGAGCATCTGTTGCCCTGCTCTCTGCAAAACTAACAGATTCACTTCATATTTCAGTGACCGCTTCTCTGCTCATGAGGGAGATCTGAGCAAAAACATTCTTTCCTTGAATTTCTTTAACAGAATCTGTGAGCAGTCAGACTGCACACAATGCTCTGTAAAATTTCAGAACACACAGTTTAAACATCTCACTAAACCATTTAATCAAATCAAGTTAACATGTACAGTAAATCACACTGCAAAAAATCCATTCATTGAATCCACAGCAGTTGATTAGCCAGTGGCAGACACTGTAAAATAACATACAAAAAAACACAAATCGCTCTTAAATTCCAGAAACCCATCTAGTATAAACTATAACCTGTCCTGTGCTGTGATTCATGTAAAAATGGTATTTCAGCATTTTGTACATTAAAGCAGGAAAGGATGTGTCATGGTAACTGACTGTGCCCATTCTTTGGGCAGACTCATTTGTTACAGTTTAAAATCAGTTTTTCTCCACGTATTTCAGTCAGACATATTGCTAAACGACGATGAAGTGCAGTTTTGATTTTGATTAGAGACCAATCTCTTCTTCACACTGTTAATATTAACTGCACCAGAGATAAGTTATTTGTAATTCCATTCATATTCTGATGGGTTGAATGATTGAATACATCAGTGGTTGTAACAACAGTAATCAGTCAGGCAAGGGTCTGAACACCACTGAAATACCAGCAAAACACTGTAGACCCAGCATTCAGACTGTTTGGATACCAGGTGAGAAAGGAGAGTGTGCACTTAAAACAAGTATAAACACTTACAAAAACAATATAAAAAAGTTGAATTTAGTAATTAAATTAAATTTTGAATTGTGATAATTATTTATGTTTGCCATTAATGGGAAAAGTGGGATAAAAATCCAATCATTCCCACGTGTCATTATATTTATTTATAATTATAATTATATTATTTATTTATTATTTAGCTAAATATGTTTTGCACTGCGATCATTGGTTATAACTCAAACCAAACAAATCAAAAGAGTACATTATTTTATTATAATGGGCAGGTGGTAGGGGCTATATTTTCTAAGGTGGAGGCATTCTGGCTTAACATTAGACACTGCAAATATAAACTGCCTAACACCCTGTCCACCACCGCAGAGTTTTTGAGACATTTGGCATTCTACCCTCTCTAGTGGTGCCAAAACGGTGTCTGGAATTAAATGGTTAGAAAGTTACAAAGGAAGTGCACTTTACAGAGAGACACCTCAGCAGCCAAACATGAGCATCTGGCGTCCCCTGGTGGTAGAAACAGGGAACAGTAGGTGATCTTGTGTTCCTCCTAGTGTTGATCAGTTTGGGTTGGGAGTATTAGCTTTGTTTTTATTGGTTGGTTTGTGCTTTGTGTCAGAGAGCCCAGCGCACCCCAGTGCCAATGCTCCAGGCAGGACGTCAGGCTGGTTCAGCTGTGTGTGTGGTGTCTTCACTGTGTCTCAGAGAGCGTTCAGGCCGGTGGCTTTGCTGTCCTCAGTCTCAGCGTTCTCCTTCACTTCCTGCAGAGCCACCATCTCCTTCTCCGTCTGCTTCTTCTCTGATGCCTTTTGCGTCGCCCTGCAACACAATAACACACACAGCTCTCAATAACCTGCTGTTCATTTCAGCACTGAAACAGTCAGCAGAGTCAACGTTCTGCTGTTCATTGCAGCACTGACACAGTCAGCAGAGTCAACGTTCTGCTGTTCATTTCAGCACTGACACAGTCAGCAGAGTCAACGTTCTGCTGTTCATTTCAGCACTCACAGTCAGTGCTCCTGCAGGTGAGACTACAGTTTTGTGTTTGCCTTTCAGTTTTTGGGTGATGTGATGTGGTTCAGTTAATCTGGAGTGAGGAGAAACCCAACAGCCAGTCTTCCTCATTCCGTTCACTCTCTGTCACTGGGCCTGTGTGATCATGACACCATCTGATAAGATTCTGCTTTTAAAAGCAGGTTTTGTAAGCGGATGTGAGTGAGTGCACTGTGAGACTGTGAGTTCCCTGCTCTCACAGTCAGCTGCAACACGGCGTCAGCGTGTGGACGGGACCCACCATTTCTCCTCCACGTCCTCGATGGTGTCGGGCAGGGGAACATTGAGCGTTTCGGGGAGGAAGAAGGCGAAGATGCCGGCCACCACGGCCGCGCCCCCGTACACGATGCTCGGCAGGGCGGGCAGAATCTCATCCAGGATCAGAACCGCCGGAGCCGCCATGGAGCCGATCCGAGCCATGGTGGAGGAGAAGCCCATGCCCGTCTGCCTGGGGGGTGAAAGCGAGAGGGAGGGGGAGAGTATGAGAATGTATCCGCATGTAATAAGGATTATTTATATAATATATAATTATTTAATTAGGATGGTAAACTGAATAAAAATGTTTATTAAAACAAATAAACATAACAAAATAACTGACTGGAACTTATACAGAGATGCTGTTTTTTTAGGAGGAATGTAGATGCAGAAGAGTAGACTCAGATGACACATGACTGCAGCAAAGATTTATTTTTCATTTAGAGCAAATGGAGGGAATCCCACTGTTTATGTTCTGAAACCGTGTTCTCCAATGTTAACAGCTCTGTTGCTGAAACACCACTCACCAGAGGCCAGCGCTTATTTATCCTCAGTTTATTCATCTGCATTAACAGGCTACTCTTATCCATAAACCATCCAGCTCGAGCTCTACATCACTAATTACCCTTTCAGAGCTGGCTCTCTGAAAGCACAGAGAGGGCGCACAGGGGACGGGACCTCCGCTTGATTTTGGGTACCTGATGATGGTGGGATACAGCTCTCCTGTGAAGAGGTAGACGCAGGTGAAGGAGGCAGAGGTGAACCCTTTCCCCAAAACGGCCAGGGTGGTCCGTACGGTCTGCAGTTCTGTGGGCGGGAGCCGAAACGCTAGCACATTCTGGAATCTTCACATCATAATCAGTTAGCCAGCAGGCTAATGTAGCCGCTGAGAGCAACATGAATGCACATCCTACAAATAAAACCATGACTTCATGTCTGGCTTCAACAGCACAGCCAGAAAGTGAAGAAAGATGAATTGAAAGGGTCTCGCGATATCTAAACAGCCATGACAAAACCATGTGACGCAGTGCAGCGGGAAGGAACAGGGCCTGTAGGGCAGGTGTTGCCGGTTTGATTCCTAAGTGACACAGCTGTTGTACCATTGCTTCAGGAGTGTGGATGGATGCCAGTCTCCCTGGACAAAGGTGGCCGCTAACACACAGGCTGTGTGTCTCAGAGCCTGTGTGTGGAGTGCAGACGCAGGGGGATCGTGACGGGGTCAGACCTGTGGGGACGAAGATGTTGGCGAAGATGATGAGTGCAGACAGGATCAGACAGGTGCCCTGGGTGATGCGTCTCCCCAGGAAGCTGAGCGACGCCAGCGCCAGGAGTTTGGCGGGAAAATCCACCGCCCCAAAGATCACCTGGATCAGGTAGATGCTGACGCCAAACTTCTGCAGGTCCATAGCCAGGCCGTAATACGCAAAACTGGTGGAGAACCTGCGCCAGGTGGAGAAAAAACTCAGGAATTAGCAAGATAGCAGCAAATAGGTAAGATTATTAGATTACTTTTATTAGATTTTATTAAGCATTTTATTAGATTTAGACTTTATTGTCATAAATCAGGGATACTAATTTCACAGTTCAAACAGAAATACAAAATGTAGACACAGCAGTGATGCCAGGCAGAAGGTCAATCAGTGACTGTTAATTTTCCAATCAAAAGAGTTAGAGTCACTGATATAAGACTCCTACTGAAACATGTCTTTCACAGTGCAAGCCGTTAATGACTGGGTTAGGGTGCTGCCTCACAATGCCACAGCACACGATGGCTAAAATCAGACACTATAACATCGGCTTTGTGCCGAACTGCGTGTTACAGTTGGCCTGAACAGGACGGCCAGAGGGAGTCCAGCGCTCCTGGATGCGGTGTTGGTGTGGCCAGCATGGGGTCCTGCTTAAGGAGCTCAGCTCATAACTGTGAGGATTAAAGTGGGGCGTCTGTGCTGTTCCGCTGCGTAGGGAACCCCAATCTCATTCCTCCCGGATAAGAACGTCCACTAAGCAAAGCAATAATGTGATGTGTATTTGATAAGCTTGTTCCGGACAATCTGTCCTAATGATTGTATGGGCTGTAATATAAAAGTAATTAATACTGAATGTTATTTGTTTTTGTTCCTAATGATTTTAGCAACACTGCAATCAAATGAAATTTTTGCACATTAGGGAATATTACAGGCAACAGTGACACTTTTTAACTGTTTCTCTACACAGGTTACATAAGAAGTGCCTTTTCCATCTTCAATCATTGATTTTCTTGGTGTTAATGCGCAAACTACCAAGGTCAGGTCTGTCAATCAGTGTTCAGGGTCTGAAAATGCTTTGGTAAAACTGGATAACTCCAGTCGCGCTAATAAAGTCAGTCTGAGTCCTCGTGAGGGTAACAGAGGGCAAGAGGGCGAGAGAGAGGGAGGGAGAGAGGGGAAGGGGAGTGGGAGAGAGAAAAGGAGAGAGACAGGAGGAGAGATGGGGAGGGAGAGGGGAGATTGAGAGAGAGACTCAGGAGGAGTGAGGGAGCAGTGGAAAGAGAAATTGAATTGAATTGAAATTAGGTTGGATAGAGAGAGAGGCAGGAAAGTGAGAGAGATAGAGGAGGGATTTAGAGAAAGAGAGAGAGATTAAGTGAGGGGAGGGGTATTTCAGTGAGGGGAGGGGTATTTCAGTGAGGGGAGGGGTATTTGAGTTTTGGGAGGCCTCACCAGACGACCATGAGACAGACGGAGATCCTCCTCATCACTGGTGTCCGCAGCAGATCGTACACCGTGTAGATTGCCTTGCTGGACTGAACCTCTTTGTGCATGTGGGATTCCAGGACCTGCAGACACACAGGGATGGATGCAGATGTAGGCAGAGATGTTGATGTAGATATAGATACAGATATAGGTATACATGTAGATGTATTTAATTTTATTTAGAAATTTAAAGTTGGGATACCCCTTGATATGCTACCTCTCATTTTCCAGGGGGGTCCCATGAGCACAAATACAATTACAGCACATATACTGCAAGTACCACAGTAAGACACAGTTATAAAGCAAGTGAAATAACAAGTATATTTAATCTGTGGATAAAACATAGTACATAGTGCATAGTACATAATACATAGCTGCATCAAATCACAGACAATATTGCAGAATTTGGCATGAGTCATTCTGTCTGTCTACCTACATTATTTGTCCCTCTAAAATCCTAGAAACCGAACAACCACCACCACCTCCAAAAACACACACACACGCATGCACGCACGCACGCACACACACACATACACACACACAGACACACACGCACACACACACACACACACACACACACACACACATACACACACACACGCACACACAAGCACCCTCCATTCTCTCCACCTGTGCCGAGGGTCACATTATTCCCCCTCACCTCCAGGGTGATTTTCTCGGCCAGCTCGGGTTTGCCGTTAATGCGGGCCACTCTTTGGATCTGCCTCAGAGCTTCCTCAGACCTGCGGTTCAGAACCAGCCAGCGAGCGGACTCCGAGTACCACCTGCGACAGAGAGATCCGTCCACAACGTGCGAGGCTTCTCACACAGAAACACAGACAGGGTTCAGCTTATCAGTGTGGTCAGTGCAGTCAGTGCGGTCAGTGTGGTCAGTGTGGTCAGTGCAGTCAGTGCAGTCAGTGCGGTCAGTGCAGTCAGTGTGGTCAGTGCGGTCAGTGCAGTCAGTGCAGTCAGTGCGGTCAGTGTGGTCAGTGTGGTCCACTGCTCCACCACTCTGCTGTGCTGAGCTGTAAAAGGTTCAGAAATGAGCCAGGCTGTGGGGTAGCATGATGGGGGGGGCCTCACCAGCTGTAGAGGAAGAAGATGAAGAAGGGGGCGCACACTGCCACCTGAAGCTTGCGCCAGTCCCGCAGGCTGTAGGCCACGCCCGCCAGGATCATCTGGCCGAAGGTGAAGAAGAAGGAGGAGATGGTGCCAACCACCGTGCGTGACTTTGTGGGGATCCACTCCACCTCTGCAGAGGGACAGTGACGTCAGCCCCTCACTGGTCTTGTAGCCCCTCCCACGCTGACATCAAGGGTCTCGTAGTCCCTCCCACTCTGACACCACTGGTCTTGTAGCCCCTCACACTCTGACACAACTGGTCACATAGCCCCTCCCACTCTGACATCACTGGTCTCCTAGCCCCTCTCAATTTCTCACCACCTTGTGAAAGGCACCTCTCAGTACATCTCCCCTTATAAGATTTGTCAGTGAAGACTCACAACTGGTTTTCAGCCTAAACAAAAACATAAGTCTGCCCTCAGTAGTGTTGTTCTTCTATTTCTTATTTCATCTGGACACACTTAGATATGAGTCTTCTGAACAGTGCTGCCACAAACACAGCTACCAATAACCCCACACACGCCGGTGTATTTCCTTACAGAGAGGTGTAATCGTATTAATAATGCATCTTGCATCATACAGCCTTAATAACTCAGTAATCCTGAGGAGGCTGATCCTTCTGCAGAGCCTGTTCCACACACTTTCCCAAAAACTCCTGCTTTCGCACACTTTCTGTCCTGCTTTTCTCTCCAGCTCATTGATCTTTTCATTGAACATTGAGCTGGATCTGACTTTGCTCAACAGTCTCAACAGTTGGCGGTTACAGGTTATGATGCAAGATACAAGAGAAAGAAACTGGTTGTCAGTAGTGTTTGTAAGTAAAGGTTTGTATTCAAGTTGTTTTTAGTAATGAATGTCCTTATTTTTACTTTTACTTTTATTTACTGACTTTTAGCTTTCTGTCACGATACCCAAACCCCCAGCAGTGAGTTTCCCCCTCTGAGTCTGCAGTGCAAGGATAAATACTGACGTCAAATCAGTGATGGAAGTAGATTTAAATTCTTACCACGAAAATCAATACAAAAATTACAAATTGTTATTCCGATGACTCAGATGCAGTATTTAAATTAAAGTACCATATAAAATGTTCATATTAAAATGTTCTATTGACGTTATTGTTTTAAAGTCTTCATCAATGCAATGCTCAAGACATCTAGACGTCTGTCTGAAGCTCTGTCACATGGTGTTCTCTGTGTTTCCTCTCATCCTACATTATCCCTGTCTCCCCTGCATCCGGTTATCCGTTTACACGACAATTCTAAATTAAACAAAACAGGTTAATCAATACAACAGGTATTACTCATTGGATCAAAAGTCATATCTGCACCAGTGTCCTGAGCTGGAGCGGACATGAACACCTTTCTGCCGGTCTCTGACTGCTTGCCTGTACCATGTGACCCGGTGTACCATGTGACCTGGTGTACCATGTGACCTGCTGTACCATGTGACCCGGTGTACCATGTGACCCGGTGTACCATGTGACCCAGTGTACCATGTGACCTGCTGTACCATGTGACCGGGGGGGACACTCACTGAGGGAGACGGCGTTGAGGATGACCCCGGACACGGACATGCCGGTGAGGAAGCGGAAGATGCAGTACGCCAGGTAGGAGGGGGAGAAGGCTGTGCAGGTGCCCAGCGTGGCCAGCTGGAAGTACGACCATATCAGCAACGCCCGGCGGCCAAACCTGAACACAGGCATTGTGTTAACACAGGCCTGAGGGCCACCCACGGAAACACCACTGCCTCTGACATCCACATTTATTACAATCCAGCAACATAATATAAAATATCACCTTGGTGGCTGAGAAAGATGTCACCAAAGATGCCGACACAGTTTAATGTAAGTAACTTCCTGTGTAAAACAGTTGGCATGTGAAGCATTAGGCTGCTTTAGGTTTCTGAGGAGATGCTTCTGAGGAAAGCTTGTGTCTTGAATGCTTGAATGCAGATGACTGAAATGTCCATATGTCTGGAATGCATGTTGTATGTCAAGTGCTTATGCTCATTTTTCACTAGAGTTGAAAGGTGGACAATGTGTTCATATGTGCATGAGCACTCCCACATTGGATATAAGACTAACATTGGTAAGTGGTGAAAGGTGGTGCCACTGGCCAAACCATCAGTAATGATTTGAATATTCATTTGTTAAACATATTTTCTGCAATTTTTGCCCCACTGGAATGTTCAATTACACATTCAGCTCACCAATTATTCATTAAAATCACTAATCGATCCCTCACTTCCGCAGAACACGCTGTTGGGAATTTTCTCCCTTCGTGGAACCAAGTCGGGACCGGCAAAGTAACACATTTTCTATACAAAAAATAGGAGTCACTCCACTATTTGGCTCAAGAACAATCAAAAACCTAAATGAGGGTGGTAAATAAAATAATACTCACCCTCGAATTGATTGTCGTTGATCCAAACAGGAGATGTTTCCTATCCCATCCTCGTCGCCATGAAGTCTGTTGGGAATTTTCTCCTTCGTGGAACCAAGTCGGGACCGCGAAGTAACACACTGATGACCACTTTTCAATTGAAAAGCTTTATTTCGATGCGCAAAGGGAGACTCGCGTGGGAGCACAGCGACAGTGCGTTCCGACCGAGATCTTCGACATAATGGACACACATGAGGGTTTAAGTACCTTGTCTGCGGTATAACCAAATGGCAGGTGTGAACATTCCCATCGGGGAGCGCATATCACACCTCGATGTCCTGGGGACACCCACTGGGTCAGCTACCGGGGACATCCCTTTGAACCCTATGTGTGACTGGTTATCTCTAACAGACAAAAGGCTATTGCAGAGTGTGTGTGTGGGAACGTAAATACAAAATGTAGTTCAAACAAAAAGCAATTTAAATAGAATATAACTGATTCAAACCTATCAACGCCAAAGAGAGATGCTTGCAACCCTCTGATACACTCTCCTGCAGCCAGCAGTCAGCTTACAAACTACAAGTCCCACAACGCACTGCAGGAATTCTAACCTGCAGAGGACAAATTGCTTCTCTTAGTTATAACAAATTAGCAACTTACAGGGGTCTGACTGAGATATGACTGTTCTGGACAACATCATTTATTATCTACAGTCATTTTTTTACAATTGATAAAGAAAATCCTACTTTTGGGACTAGTTTTTGGTGGACTTTTTACTGAATTAAAAACACAAATGTACTTAATTTCTGACACCCCCCTCACATATACACACTTTTGGTTGCTGAAGATGGATATTGTTTTGGTTTTACAAATTACACTTTTGCACCATTTTAAAATTCTCTTTAAAATGGGTCATCATATAAGGACCACCATTCATTCATTTGGCAAACGCTGCTCACTGGCAGACACTTTTAAGTGAGGTAGAGTACAACACAAGCAAAAAACCATAAGAAGGCAAGATTCCTCACATGTTCACCCTGTAAGTCGCTTTGGATTTCGTTGTTGTCTTGCATGTGCTTTTCTTTACTAACACCATGTGCTCCATCATCCCGCCTCCTGTCCTGCCTGTCTGCCCTCCTGCCACACCCACCACCTGAAGCTCATTCTACCCGCCTGTTTCCTGTTTTGTCATTATTAGTCTGTGTATTTAAACCTCCCTGTTTGCCCAGGTCTTTGTCAGATTGACTCAGTGTATTTGTCTGTTTCAGTCCAGCCTTTTTTACATTTGTATCTGTGTGTCTTTTGGATTACTCTCTGCCTGGATGTTGCTGACCATTCTCCCTGTTTTTGACTTTGATTTCTTGCCTGTGCCTGTTCTTCCTGTCTGCTTTTCTGATCCCCCTGTTGATGAACTCTGCCTGTACTAGGATTCTGATTTTGACTCGTGTCTTTTTTTTTTTTTTTGATTGGTTGTGTATGTTCTGACCCTCTTGGCTTTTTGTCCTTGGACTGTTTTGAGACCTCAATTTTGGCTCCGAACTGTCAATAAACACAGAATTTTCGCTGGTGGGGTCTGCATGTGGATTCTTCTCTCATATTTCTGACAGTAGGTGTGCTGGAGAGAGAGAGTGAGATGGAGTGTGCAGGAGAGTGAGAGAGAGAGGGAGAGGGTGAGAGGGAGAGTGAGAGAGAGAGGGAGAGAGAGAGGGTGAGAGTGAGAGTGAGAGTGAGAGTGCAGGAGAGTGAGAATGAGAGAGAGAGGGAGAGTGAGTGTGTGAGAGGGAGAGGGAGAGAGAGAGTGAGAGTGCAGGAGAGTGAGTGTGAGAGTGAGTGTGAAAGGGAGAGGGAGTGTGAGAGTGATAGAGAGAGTGAGAGTGAGTGTGTGAGAGGGAGAGGGAGAGTGCAGGACAGCAGGGCCTGCAGCCTGTGCTGCCAGAGACACACTCCTCTGCTCTGCTTCCAGCTCAGGCGGAACACTAATATCTTTCTCTAAGTAGGTTTGTGAGCCACGGGCACTAAATAAAGGGCCAAACTGCAGGGAAATGAATGTTAAGCACTGGAAATACAGTGGCTGGTATTTGGAGAATGATAATCCAGTGCTCAGACCACTGTAACTGCTCTCAGGTCAGTGCATGAACGTCTGAGCACACCCAGCAGAGAGGATTCAGTCTGCAAACAAGACTGAGCTGTGAGTTAAGGGCTGCATTTCGGTGCCTGAAACTCATTTGCACCTTTGATCAGACTGCACTTTCCGACAGGAACAGCACCTGTTTATTTGATTTGCTGGATATAACATCCTGAGCTCAGTGTGGTTCCAGCCTGCTTGCTCTGGAGGAATATATATATGGAGTTTTATCACTGTAAAGCACATGCTAGCCTGCGCACTGGATTCCCACACGATCAGCAGCAATGAGTAACATTTAACCACTTACCTCACAAAGCTGTGTGTCACTGAACTAAAAGGTTTCACACCACAACATCATGCTCTCAGTAGTGTTCATTCAGAGAGGCTGTCTGTCAGGTAGCAGACTTTCCAAATTGAGACGGTTTAACCCAGCTTTGCTTTCAGCATTGCACAGGCAGTGTTCCGGAATGTTAGAGAGAGAGAGAGACGGGGCTCACTTGTCGGACAGTCCCCCGAAAATGATGGCTCCTGCAAGGACACCCCCCATGTAGATGGTCTGGCTCATCTGCTTGAGTGGGCGGAGCGTGCACACCAGATCCCACTGTGGAGCAGAGCCAATCAGCCGTCACTTTGCTGCCTTACCCAGGGCTTCAGCTCCAATAGCAGGGCTCCACAGAAACACAGCAGCACAAATCCTGCACATAGCATCAGCTCTGAAGGGCTTTGATCCACACAGACTATCAAGACTTGATCCATTCCTACAGCACTGTTTACATTAAGCATGCACTCATTTCAAGGGTGTGGTGTAGTGGTAAGGAGCAGGGCTTGTAACCGAAAGGTTGTTGGTTTGATTCCCTGGTGGGGTATTGCTGTTGTATTCTTTGTAAGTATCCATTTGTGTAAATGGACAACTTGTAAAAGAAATATTATAATACTATTTAAGATTGGATGGGTGCATCTTCTAAGATAATGTAAAAGTTCAGCAACTGCTGAGTGAGGATAAAAAGTTAAACTGCTGTTAAATCACAAAATTCCTTAAATTCAAAGTTGAGTACAGCCTTAAATTCAGGACTGAATGGTAAATTCAAACAGTACTTACATGTTATAATTCTACTGATATTCCATTATGTTTTTGTTGATGTCACAACTACATGAAACCAACACAAACATAATTGACTAATGTACAGTTTGGCATAATTAACACTAATGTTTGCACACAATCCCCAAGGCTGTGCAAACATTAGTGTTATAATTGATTTTGTAATCACATTTTAACGGTTTTATGGAAAGCTCCCTGGAAAGGGGAACATATCTCTTAGTTGTACCTAATGAGCCGCTTGATCAGACACCTAAAAACTAAATAATCACTGAGTCATCAGGTTTAGTGGTGTTGCTCGGAGGAGAAAGGTCACACACAGGAAGAAGCGCGAGTCCCTCGAGTGCAGTGGCTATTTCTGGAAATATTCACACCTGTAGAACTTTCATAGATTCTTCCCTCCACTTCTGTTTCTTCCCTAAACGCAGGTAAATACCCCGGTAGTTATCAGGTGCAAAGACAGGCTCTTTCTCAAAATATTTCACTGGGTCCTGAGTGCGCAACGTGGTCACTTACCTCCGACACTATGGTGGCCAGAAATTCTGTTCTATCGTAGGTCCAGCCGTCTTGGCATGGTTCTGTTTCTGTGTCCGTTAAATTGGCCGGCATTCCAGTTACGTTCACATTGGTCCTTAAGAGATGCCACTGCGCCTCGGTGAACCTGGTGCACTTTGCGAGTTTAGAGCCAGCATCCATCGGTATGAACGCCCGCAGCATCTCCCGGTCATCCAGCCCCAATGCAGAAGCGTTGTAGCTGACAGCGAGGGAGGTCCCGTTGGGGATAGTGCAGTGGTGTCCCGGGGTGCCAGCTGTGAAGTTATTCAGCAGATTCTGACTGGCCATGAGAAGCCCAGGGATAGACAGTAGCGTGACGTGGATCATCTGGAAGCGGCCGAAGCCGCCGATTTCATCAAGAATATCCGCAAACCCCATCTCGACTCGTGGAGCGTCACCGGAGACAAGCGCCAAAATATCGAAAGAAGGTTGACGACTGTGCAAGAAAACAGACTTCAGAAAACTTCAAAATTCCAGAGCCACAAACAAAACTGTGCCTTCACTCTCCTGCACCAAGTGAAGTCAAAAAGTGACCGTGCGCAATGATAGCAATGCCGTCGCTCACAGCGGGAGTTAATTTTCCACTGCGTGACTAAATACTTTCCCCTCGTATACAAGCCTTTTCAGCCGGTGACATGGTGTTTAAACTGTGGATATTGTAACAATGATTGAAAAGGGGGTTAATGGTTATCGGCTGTCTATTATATGGATGTCAGTGTTCTGTTTTCAAGGAATAACGTTTGCCTGAAGTTGACGAGCTAGTCGGAGTCAACATATTTTCTAACACTAAATCGTTCTAACACTCTAAATTATTCAACAATCATTTTAATGCATAAATTACGTTTCAGTAAAAACTGATACTTGACATAATAACCTACAAAAGATAAGGGAGCCATAGATGCAACGATGAGCGTTTATGGTGGAATTCCAAGGTTCAAACGCAATTTCAGATCATTGCACCGGGAACTCACGCTCTTGACGCAGGCGAGTCATTCCGCGTTCAGATTTTTCTAAATGTAGATATGCAAAAATGGCTATATACCAGGCTATCGTGTGCAAATATTCAATGCTCCTAGTTTCTTTCGGCACTCCTTACAGGCTCATAACAAATCTGCAATCACGATTTTAATCTCGCACCAAAAGTACGAAATCCCCTTGAGAGCGTTTTAGACTTCTCCGCCAGCGCCAACAGGGAGGCAGTGTGAGTTCGCAAAACGGCGCAGAACTCATGGACCTTCACCTCCTAAACAGAAAGACAAAGGCCACGCGGTGTAAGTCAATATTATGGCCCATGGGTGCTGCGTGGTTGGGTTCATGCTAGGCCACAGTGAATTTGGAAAAATCCGCAAGGCAGTTCCCTGAGATCGGTTCTTAAACGGTTACACTTGTTCTTCCTTTGATCCGTCTTCTGTCCTTCCCGGACTCACTGTTTACTAACCATTTGATAATAGTGTTCCACATTACACTCTTAACGAGGGGTAAGAAACACAGCACAGACATGCTTCACAGTTGATGTGTAGTGAGGTTTTGGGTGCTACTGTTGGTGCCAAATAAATCATTCTGAACTGTACTAATAGGTGCATCTGACTGATTATAATTTTACAGGCTAAATGATATGAATCAAGTGTCCTGTGTGCCTCAGAGACACGGTGAAAGCTGACTCAGGCCTTGTTCTATGTGCTCAGTTCCACAGCAGGGTATGAAGCAGAACATCTAACAGACCAGGAAAGTCCAGGAGAATCACCCTTAGCTCAGCAGTCCTGCAGGAGTGACACAGCATCTCGACCTGTTTGCGAGCGTGTAACCAGCCTCTCTGAGTGGGTCCTGCTTATGTTGTTAATGTTTTCCCTCTGTAGATGTGCAACAAAGAAAAAGCAAAGTCTTTGGTAGGCCGCTGGCTAAGGTGCAAAAAGGCTTTATTGGTTCTGGAAAATGTTTGAATATTTCCCAAAATCAGCAGTAACTCAACAAGCATAAAACCCTCTTCATGCCTAGAGCTGAGAGAGAGAGAGAGACTGCACATCAGGTTCACCCAGCTCAAGCACACCTGTGGCAAAAATGGCTGTCATTAACCACTTATTCTTTTATGTTAATTTATATTTTCATTCAGTTTGCTTGGTGTGGGAAGTGGTGACAGTGATCGTTTTGGACCTTAGTAATCACCTGATTAAGTGCTGCAGGAGATCAGAGGTCACCTAAAGGTCACCCCCATCCCCAACACACACACACACACACACACACACAACACACACACACACACACACACACAAAACCTCTCTGAAGCAGAAAGACCATTTTCTTATTGCTTCCAATTTAATGACCAGGGTTGTCAAATTATGTTTTATTTATCTTCTTTTGAAAGTCAAATATTTACAAATAAGGTATTTTTAACATAACACTGAATTATGGATTATTTTTGTTATCGAATACATTGTAGCCTTAAGCCTAGTGTACATCATCTGTAAATCTCATGCAGGCAGACAGACTTAAACACTGAGTGTCAGAAGCAGCTGATGTGCTTCTGAGGATATTTAAATCAAACCTGAAATAGTGGCAGCCCCTTGAGCACACTGAAAAAGATATCCCCTAAAGAATGTACGCGAAATAAATGGCATAAGCAGCTTTTTCTGTGTCAACAGGGGCTTTAAACCTGAGAAATCTGTTCACTAATAACTGATAACCGAGTGCTTGTTTAACAGCATACTAGAATCAACTTGCTGTAGTTTATTCATAAATATCCCTATTCATCTACATGTAGCCAAGCGTGTCTTAAAGTCTAAACTGATCTTTCTGATGTGTTTGTTTCACAAAAATCCCAGGGTCCTCTAGATCTTCTAAATGAATTGTCTTGGTTGGATCATAGACTCTTTTTCTGAACAGAGGTTCCACTTTCACAGTTTTTGAAGTCTGTAGCCTTCAGTTGTCTCCTCAGGTAGATGGTGTAATGGAAGCCACATAGAGGAGGGAGGGTTTTGTGAGCACGCTGTTAGAATGGGGTCACACAAACATCACACACACATGCACACGCACACACACACACACGCGCACACACACACACACACACCACACACACGCACACATGTGCACGCACACGTGCACACACACACACAGACTCACACACACACACACACACGTGCACACACACACACGCACACACGTGCAGACACACACACACACATAGACACACACGCACACACACTTTCTGTTTTGTTTCTTTGATTTAGCTCATGCTGCTGATGTCATCATGCAGGTGGAGGCAGGCACCTTCCAGGTGAGCGTGAAAAGGTAAACTGCTGACGTTGTTGTTGGAGCGAAGCGCTGGCAGACTGAACCCATCACAGGCTTACAGACTGGAGGATGACGGATCTTCAGTTTCTCAGTTTACAAGAGACCGTGAGCTAGTCAGGCACTGAGTGTACATTAATGTGATATAATGCTGTGTTTGTCTTATAGAACATTGTTGGGCATATATCCATGCTGTGTGGCAGTAATGTTTTCTTTTATGACCATTGTAGCACAGTGTATATGCTTATACCAGCTTTGGTAGCATTTGCACTCAGTGCTTTGTCAGGCTGATGATTCAGTGCTGTTCAGTGCCTGTACCACTGTCTTTGCAGCAGATCCTTCCACACAAACCACCATGACACTTTCTCAAAGCGTAAACAGCCAGTATTAGGGGATGTGTGTGTAAACAACCCCTTCTAAGATTAACATGGCAATTTGCTGCAATCTGCTTGGCGAGTTACAGGTTAACCGAACAGATAAGGAATCATTGACCCAGAAAGGTGTTTTTGGGTCTGGGGGAGGGCAGGTAAGATAGCTTTCAGGTGGATGACCTGTAGAAACACCTGTCGAAGCACACTTCTGACCTCACTGTGTCTCCACCTGCCCTCCCCCCGGAGCCCAGGTACCAGTCAGAGAGTGACAGTGCACATTCTGCATGTGTCCCCTCTGGTTCCAGCTCTACAGTGGGAAAGGGGTATAATGAGCCAGACTGGTTCCAGCTCTACAGTGGGAAAGGGGTAAAATGAGCCAGTCTGGTTCCAGCTCTACAGTGGGAAAGGGGTAAAATGAACCAGCCTGGTTCCAGCTCTACAGTGGGAAAGGGGTATAATGAGCCAGCCTGGTTCCAGCTCTACAGTGGGAAAGGGGTATAATGAGCCAGCCTGGTTCCAGCTCTACAGTGGGAAAGGGGTATAATGAGCCAGCCTGGTTCCAGCTCTGCAGTGGGAAATGATATAATGAACCAGCCATTCTAATGTTATCCATATTGTTCATTTACACACCTGGGCATTTCCTGAGGTGATTTAGGTGAAGTTCTTTGACCAAGGGTTCAACAGCAATGTCCCACCTGGAAATCAGAACTGTAGCTGTCAGGTTACCAGTTACAAAACCAGGCAGTGTGCATAGACATTACCCTCACTGGTTCAGACTACTGTCTGGACATATTCAGCTAATTCAAAGTCATGTTGTAGAAATGCATCTGCCCCCTGTAAACCCTGGATTATACTGCATATCCTTGCTGTGAGGTTACGTATTTTTATCTTTGTTGTCAGTCTGTTCAGTATGAGAGAGAGTCTGATTTTTTTTTAATTCCATTATCTCACCAGCTGCTCATCAGCTGTCTCCAGAATAAAACACAAATCTCTGGTCCCTCTTACCTTCAGTCCATTAAAGCATTCACTCCTGCCAGACCACTCTGTTCCACAACCTCCAGTCCCCATACACCCCTCTCTGAAAGGGTCCATCTTCTTGTTCATGTGTGTTCTCTACTCTGGCCCTCCAGTGGTGGAATGAGCTCCCTACAACAGTCAGATCCCTGACTATATTCCACCACTGTCTGAAAACCCATCGGTTCAAACTGCATCTCTGTTCAACTCACACTGAACTCTAAACATCCATGCTGCATCAAACACATTTGCTATAACCTCAGACTTCTGCTTGCACCTACTGTGGCATTTAACAGAATATGACACGTTGTGTAATGTCTCCTCCTGTTGTTTTGAGACACTCGATTTCGTCTGGACTCTGCTCTTAGCCTAGCTGTCTTGTATGCACTTTTATAAGTCTCTCTGGATAAGAGCATCTTCTAAATGATTAAATGTGAATGGATGGAAGCAATACTGGAATTTTAAGGGTGACAATTAAAATTAGATTGAATGATTGATCATCACCACCCAGCTGAAAGTTGACAGGGCTGTTGTGACTGGATGCCAGGTGGTAAACACACAAGCTTTGATTGGAAGCACTAAATGCCAATCATTAAAGCCAAAGCTAGTCATCAGAGGGTTATAAATATTTGGATTTTTTTTTTTTTGCTATGTCATGCTGTCCTGTAGTTATTCATCGCATTGGATGGCCTTCTAAGAAATGACAAAGTCATGGCTTAAAGAATTACAGCCACTGTCTCGGTGTCTCTGCAAAATTAACGTTTAATCAGCACAGGGTCTGAGCTCCGTCATCTGCCAGACGGTTACGTGTGCAAGCAGCCTAAACATGCAGTTACATGTGTAATTCCCCCGGAAACACGTCTCGTGTCAGAGGGCATTTCATACGATCTCTGCTGTATCACACATCACATGGGCAACTGTGTGTTCTTGCTTAAATGCAGGGGAAAAGCTATAGATATAAATATGTGTTTTATGAAAGCATAACATGACTTCTGTAAAATTTAAACAGATTACATAATGGTGACAGCCTGTGACATTTATTGTCTTAAAAATGTTGGCCTCTGCTAATGCTAAATCTGTAATTATGCAGCACAATAAATGTGTAACATGAAAAATAAAAAACTTCTTTCAGTATCCAAGTCACTGTAAAACAATAAATGTTCATTAACTAATATTGAGTTGGGCTGCCCTTTGCCTTCAGAACAGCTTTAGTTTTAAACTGTTTCCAGTTGGGTATCGGACCATTCTTCAGGAAGGAAAGCCTCGTCTCTGAGAGATGAAGGCGGTGGAATTCTACATTACAGAACTTCTCATAAAGGTTCAGTGATGATTGGATCTGCTGCCTGAGGAGCCCGTGGAAGGTGTTAATGAAGCTCTTCAGTCCATTTAGCAGTGTCTATGGGGTAATCATCATCACGGAATGTGAGAACATCTTGAGGAAACTATGTTTCCTTTGGTACTGAAGTTTATCCTCATATTTGTCTTAAGCTTATATTAAAGTTTATATTAAAATGCTTTTCTTTATTCACTTTTAAGTCATGTTCAGTGTAAAATGAAGTAAATAACCATAATTGAGTTCGATGTTAATATTTGATTTCAGTAAGTTCACATATGATTGAAATTCAGCTCATGATATGCGTTAATGTTCGTTTGCATACTAGGAGCTGACATGACTGAGATGGGCAAAAGGCTACCCACGACGCTGTTTTACCACGCCAGCAGAACGCTAGAGTTCTGGAGAGCATCTGCCAAATTAATTAATGTAACGTCAATATCGCCATGTAGCCTATATTGCCAGTAGCGGGCATTTTGATTACAGTATAACCCCTTTCATTGGTCACGGTCCATATGAAAGACAGTGGACACTGGCCAAAAAATATTAAACTGGCTAACATCAGAAAATGGCCGTAATAAGTAATGGTGGATACGAACTAAATTTGCCATTTTAGTTACTTTATTGTGTACATTTCTCGCTTCTGATAATGTTGTTTTGCTGCATTCGACGTCAGTTTTCTAACGCGGACGTTAGGTTCTGCGCATGCGCAGACACAGTTGCCGGACGGGGCTAGTTCTTTTCTGTCCGAGAACCCGTCACCTCGGGTTCCTATAATAAACACGGGCTTCTGCAATTTCCACAGCTGTAAGCATGGCAATGAGCACTGATCAACTCTGCAATAATGTGCTTTTTCATTCACTTACACAGATCACATTACTTTTTATTTACCAGTAGTGATCAGTTGTTTTGAAATATGCACAGGGAATAGGTTACATTTTGGGGATTTCGACAATCAAGACCAAAACTGAGACTGCCTGTGAGCAACGGCTCTTACAAAACCTAAACACTTACTGGCCTCCGTCTTAAATAGCATAAGGATTTTCTTGTTACTTAATTAAATACTATTCGGCCGATTGGCCATACAGTTATATCCCAATTTCCATCAGCAGTGATTGTAAAATACAGTCTCTCCGAAGATGCGCTCACACTATATTGTGCCAGTGTTTTAATGGTATGTTCTTTCACTATTTTTTAAAAATAATTCTATCAGTTTTTAAAAGAATCAAAATAATATTATGTTATAGACTAATATTGTGAAGAGAAAATATAAACAATATTTCAGTAAAATATTTATTATATATTTCATATATATATATATTTCATTATTAAAAACAGCAGCGTACTACCACTAATCATAACAATAAGCGATTCCGTAAACACATTGCGTCACAATATTTGGCCCCCAGGATGAGCGCGTAACTCCGCGAAAGGCGCAACTGTCTCTTTAAATTTACCCAGGAGCCCCGTAAGGAGCCCTAGGGGCCCCTAGCTCGATTCCCCACCCAGAGACAAGCTCTTGGAGCACGCCAGGAGGCCAGTGCACTTATCCGTAAAGAAATACAATGTCACTCCTGCTGCCGTGAACGCCGCGCTCAACCAAACCTAAACCGGCTGTATCGATAAAAAAGTTAACTTTGCTCCTGCGCCGCGCGGCTCGGGGAGGGGAGTTCGGGATACAGAGATAGCGTACAGTAGCATACAGTTATGGGCGCCTGTTATTCTTATGAATGGCTCCCCGAATGGTCTTAAAAAGCCCTCCTCCGATTATTCAGCAAGTTACAGAAGGATCAGCGCTGTTCTATGCCAGTATATTACACAGTGATGGAAGACAAAGAGCAGGGAATATCCGAGTCTCAGATTCTCCCGTGCGCAGAGCAAACACATTCTCTCTCAGTAGTGCTGAGCGTCGAGGAGGAAGCGACGGAAATGCGGAGCGACTGGGCTCTCAGTGCAGCAGGTACAGGCCAACTTTTCTCTCCTTTCGGCAGTTGCGTTCCAACTTCTCCCACGCGTTTAACCCGTCCTCAGTGTCAATCCGTGTGTGGGGCATGACTGCCGAACAGCATGGCCCCATTCTGCCCGGCTCTTAGATAAACAAAGGCGAAATATCCTGCTAAGTGCCAGCTGCGGATTGCAATCACCGCCTAGCGCTTACCGACGGTACTGCGACCGAAGCCGCCGCCGCTGTATGTCTCCGCGCACAAACACAACCGTCTTTGCAGCTGAGAAATACCGGTGCTCAGTCATGTCAAAACATTATCGTTGCAAAAGCAATCATGAAAGAAACAATTTCATTCAGATCCAGTATCGTGCACGCACGCTGTAGCTGCCTGGCACAGAATTCAGTGCAGCCGTTTCTGATAGATATAACAATGCAGCCTGAGGAAGGCTGCGATATGCCCTGTATCTATGACGTGGCTGAGGAGATGAGCATTATCGTGTCACAGTAAAATAGACACCGCTTTTGTGTACCAAAGCGAACCACAGAGAGCTCATACGGGACCATCAAAGGAGCTGACTTCATGTAACCATTTCTCCTATTTCAGGAGTCATATCGTATTAATCCAGACGAGTTTCTGTGGCGTTATTATTGCACTATTCGCTTAACAGACGGCGTTATTCAGGGCGACTTGTGTAGCTTACAGCTTTTAACATATGACCCGTCTAAAGAGCTTAGCCATTTAAATAGTTTACTGAAGCGATGTAGTTTAAGAATCAAACTTAATAATCAACGGCTCTTCCTGGGTTTCAAACCTGCAACCATCGGTAGCAAATCAGTTTCGCTGGCCGCTAATGGCTCACTGCTGCCCACGTTATCTGATGGTGTCGTAAGACATCAGAATAATTTCGTCTCCTGATATCCGTATTGTGTTTATGTTTATTGCAGTAGACAGCGTAGAGATATATGTTAAGTAGTGAGTCAGATTTCGCCGGATCTCAGCGGGGAACGCGTGTGGTGTGGTTGAGATGAGTTGAAATGCAGCAGAAATCGCGCTGGAATCACTGTGCATGAATGAAAGTGAACGCCTTTTCCCACGAAAGGCTCTGCGAGTTCGTTAAACAATATTAACGTTTACATTGACATGACACATCACATAAACTCCAATACAATCCAATACAACAATAAAATAGCCAGAGTGCATATGCCTACCACACAATTAAGGACGTAAATATGTAAATGCTGTAAAATAGAAGGATAGAAATCTCCGTGAGTTATGACGCAGTATTTGTGCGCCTCTGGGCACGAATGAGTTTAACGTTCCACGATGTTGATTCTTGGTAACCAGATCACAACAGAATGGAACTCAATAGTCAGCTTGTTGGTAGGATCGTTGGCGATCCTACCTGCTGGGTATAAAGGTGGTCTCTCATAAAGGCCAGAGATGTTTGGGAATGTCATGGAAGCTATTTTGATCACAGTGCTGAGTGTTTTTTTGAGCCTGTTTTTTATTTTGCATAGAGAAAGCTCTTGAGGGAGAGAGAGAGGGAGGGAGAGAGAGAAAGTGCTTGAGTGAAGCGAACTGTAATTGTGCAAATTGAGCCATGATCTGCTGTCAGCTGGGAAAGGCCGTGATACTGACAGGAGTGTTGTGTGTGATCTCTGTAATGAGTGGGCGTGGCCTGACTGGTGTGATGTCATTCTGCAGAGGAGGGCGGGGTGGCGAATGGCTGCAGCCCGGGGCAGAGGGAAGAGGGCGTGGCCAGCACCAGCTACTGGAGTGTGAGCGAGGGCCCGGACACGCCCCTGCTGCTGTCGCCCGTCCCGGGGCCGGCGCGGGGGAAGGCGGGGAAGCGGGCGTCACGGGCCGGCAGCAGCCGGATCCCAGGCCGAGACCACCGGCGGTACTACCATGAGTACTGGCGCGGGGAGTTCCTGATGGACTTCGACGCGGAGCGGCACCGGATGCTCTGCATGGTGTGCGGCAGTTCGCTCGCCACGCTCAAGCTCAGCACCATCAAGCGCCACATCCAGCAGAAGCACCCGCAGTCCCTGCTCTGGAGCTCCGCCGAAAAGGAGGCCATCCGCGCCGGCTGGGACTCGCACCTCGGCCTGCAGCGGGCTCCCAGCCCCGACCGCACGCCCGCCGCCGCGGGGCGCAGCCAGGAGGGGGCGCCCCACTCCGCCTACCTCTCCACTGGTGAGAATGCGCGTTCAGTGTAGAATAAAGTGTGAAACACCTTGATGATCTTTGACGTGTCCTGCTCCAGATGCTACCCACCTGGTCACACCAGCGAAGAGCTGCTGAATGCAGGACCGTGGTGCACTTTTCACCATTTAAAAGAGTGCTGTGTCTGTTGCAAATGGAAGTGCCTGAATTTTAAAATAGTCAGAGCGCATAGGTCTTTCCTTCCGCATTTAACACTTCCTGTTTCTGTTGGTGTAACCATGACGATTGTTCTCCCTGTCGGTATCACGCAGGGAAGCCGGGCCCGGAGACGCCGGAGAAGGCCACCCCCTCCCGGAGCAGCGTTCCCGCCTCCTCCGCCGCGTCCCCCGAGGTTTGGGACCCCCCCGGCCCCCCCAGCTCCCCTGGCCCCCCCGTGCAGACGCTGGAGCGCTACCTGAACGACTCGTTCCACGCCTGGTTCAGGCAGGAGGTGCTGATGGAGTACCGTGGGGAGGAGGGCCGGCTGATCTGCATGGTGTGTGGTCGGCAGCTGCCCTCGCTGCACCTGGACCACATCAAGAGCCACGTGCTGCAGCTGCACCCCGTCTCCCTGCTGTACAGCGCCGAGGAGAGACACCACATCCTGCACACATGGGCGCAGAGGCAGGGTGAGAAAAACCCAGAAAAAGAGTTTCCTTAGCCAGCTAGTCCTGAAGCTCACTGAGCAGCAACATGCTATCAGTCAGCTTCAGGACTGCACTGCAATAACAATTCCAATTAGTCAATGTGAGTGAACGAGAGATAATATTTTTACCTGTCTCCTGTGTGAGAGAGAGAATAGGAGATAATATTCTCACCTGTCTCCTGTGTGAGAGAGAGAATAGGAGATAATATTCCTCTCTGTCTCCTCTCTCATTCACTCCTCTGCCTGCTGTTAGAATCCACCGCTCTGGGGAAGGACACGTCCATCAAATCTGAGGCAGAGCCATGCAGGGGAGGGGCCAGCTCTGTTGCCGGGACACTCAGAGGGAGTGGGCGTGGCCCCGGTGGGGGTGTCCAGCGTCCGGCCCGGGGCAGAACCCCCCGGGCCCGGTTTCCTCGGCGCTGGCAGCTGGATTACCTGGTGGCGCGGTGCCCGGGGCGCCGGGGGGCAGTGTGCATGGTGTGCTCCCAGCCGCTGCCCGCCGCCAGCGCCAGCGCCTTCCGCCGCCACATCCGGCAGCAGCACCCCGACAGCGCCACGCTGAGCCGCGCCCAGCGCCGCGCGCTGGCCGACGCCTGGGGGGCGGAGCCGGGCGCAACGGGGGCGGAGCCGGGCGCAGCGGGGGCGGGGCCGGGCGCAGCGGGGGCGGGGCTGGGCGTGGTAGAGGCGGGGTCAGGCACGATGGAGGTGGGACCAGGCACGGCGGAGACGGGGCCAAGCATGACTGAGGCGGGGTCAGGCACGACGGGCCAAAAGCAGGAAGGTAAGACCGAGCTGGGCTGAAGTGTCTGCTGCTCAGGGAGTTTGTGCTCGTCCTGACGTCTGACGGCCTCTCTCCCTTTCTCTCTCTCTCCCTCTCTCCCTTTCTCTCTCTCTCTCTCCCTCTCTCCCTTTCTCTCTCTCTCTCTCTCTCTCTCCCTCTCTCTCTCTCTCTCCCTCTCTCTCTCTCCCTCTCTCCCTCTCTCTCTCCCTCTCTCTCTCTCTCTCCCTTTCTCTCTCTCTCTCTCCTCCCTCTCTCTCTCTCTCTCTCTCTCTCTCTCTCCCTCCTCCCTCTCTCTCTCTCCCTCTCTCTCCCTCTCTCTCTCTCTCCCTCTCTCCCTCTCTCTCTCCCCTCTCTCTCTCTCTCTCTCTCTCTCTCTCTCCCTCTCTCTCTCCCTCTCCTCTCCACTCTGTTGTTCTCGGCAGGGGGTGTTAAGGTGGAGCAGGCGGACGGTAGCCCCGTCTCCGAGGCCATGCACAGGGTGGGCGGGGCCACCGCGGGGCGGCTCGGGCGGCACCTGAGGAGGGACCAGCGGCGTAACTACCAGGAGCGCTGGCGCATGGACTTCCTGATGGACTACGACCCGCGGCGGCGCGGACTCGTCTGCATGGTGTGTGGGGCGACGCTGGCCACCCTGAAGGTCAGCACCATCAAACGGCACATCCAGCAGGTGCACCCCGACTCACTGGTCTTCACCGCCGCGCAGCGGGACGAGGCGCTGGCCCGATACGCCCACAGAACGCTGCCGGACCCGCCCTCCGCGCTCAGCGGGCACTGCGGGCACAGCGGGCCGAGCTAACGGACGCGCTAACGCCACACACTGCGCGCCTGGATCATTATTTAATTTGCTCAGCAGGCCCTGATCCAAAGTGACAGCTACTCTCTCCAAAGAGGGAGGTTTTGCATCGTGAACCCAGTTGGACAGTTGGAGATGTGCAAAAGTCATGACTGTTTGTGCTGCACAGCATGATGGGAAGGTGCCCAGCCTAAGTCAGGATGTGTTTTTTGGTTGTCAGTGCTACAGATGCAGAGCAGGTTCACTGATCTTTATACAAGCTGGATGGCTCAGACTGTTCACCCAGTCCAGTGTTTCAGCCGATCCACGCATTGTACCGATCTGTGACTCTGTCCACATGCTCACATGCTTTCTGCGCATCAGGAGGAAGTTTGTCTTATTTTTTATGCATTTCTACTTCTGAGGCTACAGGAAAATGACGCAGTTTTAAATAAAACATGAAAATAAACTGCACAATGTGGGGTGTGGAGGTTTGGGGGAGGGAGAAGATGACTCAGTCTTTAATCTTTAGAGTTCCTTCCTCTTTGAGCTGTTATCTTTGGTCATTTTCTGTGTCTTCCTGTGTCAGCGGGTCAGCATGTACGTTATTACGTATTCACTCCTGTCCACTCATTTAGCTTACATTCATGTAAGCAGATGCATATTCACAGACAGAAAACCTTACTCAAGGGTACAACCTCACAGTCCAGGGATGGGGACTTTGTTCAATAGCCAGCAGAGGGCGCTGTCTCTTCACCCACCCAGCCCTTGTCCTCCTGTGAAGAATTAGGATACTGTCATGGTGTATTAAGTGTACTGTCCAAACCCAGCATGTCTGCATGGTTTTCTCCACATACAGACATGATAAACATACTCGTGTGTCTGCAGCTCTTCGTGAAAAGTTCACAGTAAGGTGGTTATTGATATCAGTCATCTGGTGCACATTAGGAGAGCCATGTCCAGGCCTGCTGTCAGGACTGTCACCCAAATGGCCAAAAACAAAAAAAGACCTGAAGCATCCATACTGCATGTGTCAGGGAGCTGAGGACACTCTCCCCCCTCCAAAAAGACAGACATCACCTTGGAACCTCATATTTTCAATTTTTTTATTAATATCACTTTGACATCAGCACAGGAACCACTTTTTTCCTTTTCAAACTTACAACTTTTTTTCCAAGTTCTCAAACACATACTGAAGGTACAGTTCACCACAAACCGCGCTCACATGTTAGTACATCTAACCACCCTGAAACAAGAGCATGAGCCCCGCCCTACTGGAACAACAAGGAACCAATGAAACATCACGCCACAAGAAGGTAAGGGGGCTACAGTCTAATTAGCTTAAAAAAACAGGTGTCATCTTGCTGTTATAACACTAATGATACTATATTGGGGAAAAAAACATTTTTCCATATTGTGATCACTGAAACAATGTCTAGACACTACGACGTGAGCTTCTGTTAATGTCTGTCAGAACACACAGATGCTGAACACTGGGGTTTTGTGTGCGTATGTGTGCATGCGTGGAGGGGAACACTGAAATCCTCAAATTCTTTTGCAATGAGGAGAGACTGAGAGAGAGAGAGACACTCAGCTCTACAGTAATGCCCACAGAAGTCTTCACTCTTTCAGGTCAAATGGTGGAATCCAGCAGGCTGACAGAGAGAAAGAGGTGTGCAGAGGTGTGCGGAACATTCCGGTCACTGACTGATCCATGCAGGGGTCTATGACCAGTAGGAATGTTCTTGATGGGAAATTCAGCAGGTACAGACTTTGATGAGTTAGATGTGTGAGTAGAGCATTCTGGGATACCCTACCCAGCATGCACAGCTGAATGGCAGAGTTGGAGTCCTAGCCATACTGTAAGTAGTCATTTCAAAATTCCACATATTTTTGTTTAGCGGATGCGCCTATGTAGTAGCTTACAATTGTACGCGTTACCTGTGTGTGCAGGTGGGACAGTGTTTACTGAGGCAGCTGGGCTTTGGTGCTTTTCTCAAAGCCGCAGCAGAGCTGGTCTGGGATCAGCCTCGGGGCGCCTGGCTCAAGGCTGAGTTTCCTTTCCACTGAAATGCCGGATCAGGGTCATATTCCTGCAGGTAACCCGAGCCCAGGCTATGCTCGCCCTGAAGCCCAGAGCGTAATCAGAGGGACTGAGAGTGACAGACGAGTCCTCTGCATCAGCACCCCTCTGACTGAGGATCAACTGACCGTCCCGTTTGAGGAACCCTCTCACACCACCGAGGGAGAAACCGTCAGAGTGAGGCTTCATAAGGCCAGAGTGGGCGGGCCAACCAGGTGCCGTCAATCACTCACATGAGCCAATCGCAGTGCAGTGTTCTGGACAGCAAAGATTTTGGATTGGTTCATGGGTCACATGGTAGCTCCACCCACTCCGGGGTTTGTGAAGCATCACTCTCCCATCTCCAGAGGGCAGTAATATGAGCAGAACAGCCGCCCTCATTTATGCTCAAAATGGGGTTTCAACAACTGCACTGCAGAGGACAAACAGCCTCCAGCAGCTAGCTCAGGAATAATAATAATAATAATAATAATAATAATAATAATAAATATTCACAATTACTTGTGTGGATGAGAACATCTGTGATAAGTACATCTAGTGGAAGGAGGTCTTTAGGAGAGAGAGCGTAAAGGATGTTGCCTTGACAGCAGAAAGTGTTAGTCTTATGTACATACACATTTTTACAGAATGCATAAGAACAGGCCGACAGCCACAGTGAAGTAGACTGCAGCACCTGGTCCAGCTGCAGGTTTCCTCACTTTATTCAGCCTGTATGTGTTGCTAGTGAAACATCTCAGTGCACTGCAGGTGAGCTTACACACCTGTCTCAGGTGATGGGGGGGATCAGCAGAGGGGCAGCTCCTTTTCGGAAGCTCTGGGAGTAAGAGCATCACATGATGCATAAAATGTAAAAGCTACAGAAATATTCTCTTCCAGGCTGTTGGGTCGGAGAGCACATGTAATCAAAGTGAGGCTTCCTGTTCAGACATTCGCTTTCCAGAGAGCAACATCACCACTGCTCTCTGCAGTCTACAGAACCAGGGCAAAGATTCAGTCTAGTTCACAAAGTCCACCTTACTGTCTTTGTGTGTGTTTCTGTGTGTTTGTGTGTGCGCGCGTGTG